>JBBPBQ010020322.1:14656984-14724509 GCA_037974755.1 Cicer yamashitae
TAATATAATTCATAAAAAAAAAAATCAATTTTTTTTGAATTTTTAATATATATATATATATATATATATAATTCATAACAAAAATAACAAATATATATATATATATATATATATTTTTAATATAATTCATAAAAATAACAAAAATATGTTATATATAATTAATATAATTCATAAAAATATAATTCAAATAACAAAAACCATATATATATATATATATAGTTAATATAATTCATAAAAATACATAATAATACATAAAAATACATAAATATAAATTTTAAATTACATAGATTGACTAGAGCTGGCTGTGACATTTGGACAATGTTTTCGAGTATGGCCAGTTAATCGACATAGTCCACATTTTTTTAGTACTTTTTCTTTAACGTCCATTTCAGTTCTAATATGGGTACTATTTGGACGACCTTTTTTAATTCTCCGCATTTCAGGATTGTGATACAATGTTTCACCTTCATTTGTGGGCCAATATCCTTCATTGAGTATAGGTGGAAACTCTTCTTTGTAGACGTTAAATACATTAACAACCTTGTACACGTCAGGTAGAAGCACTAAATAGTTTTGACGAGTGTAAGAACATGCGGCTATGACATGTGAACAAGGAACATGTATAGCCTGAAATTTTCCACAATCACACCATTTTCTTTGAAGGTTGACTTCAAAATGACCAATTGGTCGCACCTCTCTTGGGTTTACTGTTTCATGCACCATGAAAGAATAACGATTTCGGTCGAATTGCATGACTTGGTGAGTATTAGATTTACCAACTTCATATTTAATCTTGTCCATGCAACCGTCTGTGTATACTCGACCAGAAGCTAATTATGTCTGATGTTGTTGTCCCCTTTCTGCATATAAAACTCTCAATCTATAGTATGTTGATTGTACCAAAGCAGTGATAGTCCATTGTTCTGGGGGGGATATTATCGATCCATCTTAAAACCTCAGGATTTGCCATCCTGATTTCATTGCGGTAATATTTGAATGATGACCCATTTAATGCATATCCTATTATAAATGATGTAAAAATTATCAAATAGAATGCATCTACATATTTGGTTTGTTTCTACATAATAGAAATGCATCAAACCGATAGAGTGAAACTACAATTTGGACTACCTCAAGAAATTTCACATCCCCCGAGGAACATGAAAAAGTATCATAAGGTAGATTTGCATAAACAAGTTGACTATAGTTGGGCATTGTTCTACGAAAATGAGAACAAAGAGTGGAATAAACGAGAGAATCATATTCTTCATGGTCAACCTCTAAATGTTGAATTTATACCAAGTTATGAATACATGGTTTGGTTTTGCCACAATTCTAAACGATTTATTTCTGTAGAAAACCAATTCGTTGATCCTCGTGTCAATCCACCCGAACCTCCACCACAATCTAGCCAACATTTTTTTTCAGGAATCAATGCCCAACACAACACAACAAAACCAATATTATATATCAACACCTCCTGACACTCAACCGCCTCCTCAAACCCCCAAACACCACATCCTCATACTTTTACACACACACCATATCAATCTAATGGGTTCACACCAGGGGAACAATTTAATTTTGACAGCCAACAACCATATCAAGAAGACAATCATCGACTATCTTTTGCATCAACCGAAGAGGATTTGTTGTATAACACGTTCAACACTCGTTATAATACACCTGAGTCCGCTACCCAGTTACTGAATAATATGTGTCAACAAAGCTTTCAAATTCCAAGCTTTGCGAATGCATATACTCCGTTGAATCAAATATCCAACTGGACTCAAGGTGGAAGTAGTTCTTCTACATCACTTCCTCACAGACATCCTCAACAGCAAGAAGACGAATATCAAGAAGAAGAAGAACAAACTCGTGATGTACCAAGGAGTCGTCAAAATCCCGTACGTGTGAGAAAACCTCGGCAATGTGGTACTGGAGGTCACCTTCAACATTAATTTTATCGTAATTTTTGTAAAATTTGTGGTTTTTTATGAATAAATTATGTAATTTAAAATTTTATCATAATTTAAAATTAGTATTTATGTGGTACTGAATGAATTATGAATTATTTATGTATTATATCTATGAATTATTTATGAATTATTTTTATGTAATTTAAAATTTATATTTATGTATTATTATGTATTTTTATGAATTATACTAAATATATATATATATTGTTATTTGAATTATATTTTTATGAATTATATTAATTATATATAATATATTTTTGTTATTTTTATGAATTATATTAAAATATATATATATTATATATATATATATATATATTTGTTATTTTTGTTATGAATTAAGTTAATTATATATATATATATATTTTTGTTATCAATTATATTAACTATATATATAATAAAAATTCAAAAAAAACTGATTTTTTTTTATTAATTATATTAATTATATATATATATGTTTTTGTTATGAATTATATTAATTATATATATAATAAAAATTCAAAAAAAAACTGAATTGTTATTTTTTTTTGTTTAAATTCCTTTGGGAAGTCGCCATTTGAAAGGTGAGCTTCCTAATTCAAAAAAAAACTTAATTGTTTTTTTTTTTATTTAAATTCCTTAAGGAAGTCGCCATTCCAAATGGCGACTTGTAACTGATTTTTAAAGTGGAGTATTTTGGGACATAGTTTTCAAATGGGAGAATTTGGGTATATTATTTTCAAAAAAGGGTTACTGAAAAAAAAAACCCACAAGTTTGAGAGTTTGCTAGAAATTTTCCTTTAGAATTCATATTGAATTAAATTGAAAAAGATGGTAAATGAGTACATGAAAAACTCTATATATACATAACTTGTGAAAATAACAAGTTATCTACCTAATAACAACTTTGTAACCGACTAAGTTAGTTTTAACTAGCTCTATATTAACTTCTATATTCTAATAAAGGAGGTGAGGTCTACACACTAACGAATTCATACAAAACAATTGTCAAACATAGTAAAGAAACTCTTACATACTTTATCTTCTGTTTTATTTACAAGAGTGACATACAGAGTACAAATTTTGCTAGTAAAAACTTTCATAAGAGAGATCACTAGATAAAAGAATTTGATTAGTTAAAATTATCTAACAACTCAAAATGATTTAAAACTATATGTTAGATAATAATACTCATAATAATAATAATAATTAAAACTTAAACAAATTAAAAATCAACACAACATTTTCTTATAGAGCTAACAACCAATCATAGATTTTAATTTGTTTCATTCAAAAGTTCCAATGAAAATAAAAATCACATAATCATAAATATCCATAAGCACCATGCTACTGAACTACTACATTACCTCATTTCTATTACTAGTTTCATGTTTTGATTACCAAAGATTTAGCCATGAACACACACAAAAATGACAACCAAAAATAAATTTCTCCAAGGTATTCATAAAAGTCCCAACACAATAAGGCCACAATTCTTATTTATCCTACAGGCAGAGGCAACCACAATAGAGAAATTATGAATTTAAAATTATTGACACAAACAACTACAAATTATTTTTTTCCACCATCATATGTAATAAGTATTGCTGCAAATGAAAATAAGTACAAACATTATCTTGACTTTTTTTTTATTCTAAATGAATATCTAACATATTGGTTTGCACAGTGAGAATATAGATAGAACACATAATTTTATCAGGACAAATGAGTTATATAGCATAGAATATAATCAAAAGAGTATCACAAGACACACTTAAAGTCTAACTTACTCAAAAACATGTATATACACATTTATTCTTAGTAAAATTTCTACAATAGTTCTTGAATCTTGTTAGAAAGAAACAAATTATACTTTACGTTATATAGTATAAAATAAATCTCAAATATCATACACGGAAAGACACGCTATTTTATACTTAGGCAAGTTTATAACAAGACATAAAAAAACAATTAAGCTGCTTAAAATAACATAAGGAATGAGCATGATTTTAAATTAATGAGAATGAAATTAATAGTTATTCATGATAATAATACTAACAAGTTATTGTCACATCTTTCATTAACGATGAATCGACGGGGTAATTACTTCCTCCTACTCATGTAGTCAATTACTCAATGTAACAATAATTATAATTATTTAAATGCAATCGTGTGTAATTAAATGACTTTTTAACACAGTTTTAGAGTGCGAAAGTGACGTCTGACTCTCACTCCATTCACTGATGTTAGAATTCTTTTAATTATACATCTACTAATAAATTTTCCGAGGGTAGTAACTTAATAATAATGGTAAAAAAATGATAGTAACAACATGAACACATAGTTAATCCAGAATGCAAAATCTAATTACACCTATGCAATTACGAGAATTCACTAAGTGCATATCCCAATAAGCAAACAACGATTATTACATCACTAAATAAATAACAAATATCGCAACAAGTTAGTAAAAAGATGGATAAAATACATATAAGGCTATACACATAAACAACATGAAACTTTACTCAAATAATTAAGCACAAGCATAAAATACAAACATAACAGAACAACATGTCTAACTCTTGATAATCCTTAGCAATTCAAGGAAAAAAGAGTACTAACTTAGTACTAAAATCACATGTCAACAATTGCATACAACCAATTAAAATACAAAGGAGACACGTCAGACACTTAATACACATGGTCAGATTGGATAAACCAGGCTCTGATACCACTAATGTGACACTCTAAACCCAAATTGAAATAGAAAGTAAAATACGTTAGTTTTGAAAGAGATTCGCAACGGTTCCAAAATAGAGTATACAAATTATATTTTAAACTATAAGGTTCAAGATGTCACACTCATACTTACACAAAATGCTTTAATTTTAAAATGCTTGCATAAAATTTTTTAATTAAAAATCCTTTAATATCCAATATAATTGAGGTTTATTAAATAAAATTTTTTGACATAAAAACACATTCTAAACTTAGAAACAATTAATTTCTACTTCCGAATAAAAGATAAAAATAACACAATTTATCGATCGAATTTACGAAAATCTAAATTAGTTCATAACTCAACAAAATACGACAAATTACTCCCACCCAGTATCACCTATCAGAGCGTGGATCACCAACTGATAACCTGAAATGTGTAACACCCCAAATTTTATAATAAATATTTTCTTAATTAAATAGGATTTTAGATAATTAATTTGGTGTTAAAACTATTTTAGAATATATGTGGATAAATCTTGTGACTAACTTTCGTTATACGGGTGTTTTCTATGATACGCTAATTTTGTATATATTTGACTTAATAAGTGATATAAATAACAAATCTTATATTTTATTATTTTATCAATAAAAGTATATATTTTAAAGAATATTATTTTGGGCGATTCTACATGTATATGTGCGTTCGTAGTTAATATGATATTTTCTTGTATATTTGACTGATGTTAAGTGTGAACACAATTATATTTAATTATTTATATATGTGTTATTTTAATTATTTATTTTACAAATAATTATCTTGGTATATTAGTAATTTTAATATTGATTTTCTTTATTTTTATATAGTTACTATGGTATGAGGATTTTATACATATTTATTTTGATTTAGTGAGTAATATAAATCGTTGATGTTATATTTATTTATTTTATCATTTCGACTATTCTATAAAGATGATGTTTTTGTATGTGATTATTTTGAGTAATATTATAGTAATAATTATAGTTATTATTTTGAATATGAGAGTTTTGGTTAAAATTAGATTTATCTATGTTAAGGATAAATAATATTATGTTAAAATGAGTATTTTGGAGAAAAAGTTTCTAGAAAAGTAAAATAAATTATTTATTTATTAAGGGCTTTTAGAAATACTAGAAAATGAATTTTGGACCAGACGACTGTTTACACCCCTATTTTCTACTTCTGCATATTAATTTGGGCTATTACTACTTGGACTTTTCTTTCCTACACTTGCGAGTTGCTCATTACACCCCTATTTCTGCCTCAGACTTGACTACCTGTGTTGGGCCTTACAGTTTTACTCTTGTACCGGTACATCTGCTATCTGCACACCTCCTTCTGCAATTAAAAAAAATAAAAAACAAAAATCACACTAATGGCAGCCAAATCGCAGCAAACCCTTTTTTCTCTCAAATCCACTCCCACCAATTCCTTGGCATTTTGAAACGATCTCAACCTCTATCCCACACAAAATTGGCCACTGAATACATTTTTGGCATCAATTTTATCGATCGTGGCTCCGTTTAATCAGAAACAACTGCGTTTCTTTCCTTGGGATAGCTGTTTTTGGCCGATTCCAATCACCAAGTTTGTCGTCTAAAAAAACTGGCATCGTTTTTGGATTCCTCTCGTCAAAGCCTTCAAAAAGCACTACTCATTTGTATTTTTCGGTGAAGTTGACGTCAGACCCTTCCGGCGCTCCAACGAGTCGGTGAGACCTTTTCTGTAGTTTTTTCTCGTCGTTTTGACTCCATTTTTGTTCCTAAAACTATTATTAATTATTTAATATTTATTTTTATGCTCCGCATAATTTATCAGTCACGTCTCAACGATTTTGTGAACTCGCCGTTATTCGGATTTACTCGCTGTACGTTGTCGATCTGTAATTGCTGTTCAAAATTTCCATCGATTTATGTGTTTGAGAAAGCGTCTAAATAAGGTAAGGGGTGAGAGAGCGTTTGAATTCATGAGTATAATATACTGTGAGAAGAACGTGAAAACCGTATTTCCTAACAATTCATTCGGGGCTCGCTACATACAGTAGTAGCCCTTTGAGAGATAAATTAATTAATGTAAAAATATGAGGATTGTGAGATTAAAATGTTAAATAGAAATGTTTATATTGTGCTGATTGATTTAATTTTTGATAATTGTGTGGTATTTGATATTTGATACTGTTGTGATGTTGGATGTTGAATGAAATTATGTGCATATGTTTGATTGGATAAATTTATGTGATGTGATAATAAAAGATGGATGCATTGTATGACATATGTTTATGTGATGATAATGATGATATTTGATTCATGATAGTGATGTTACAAATTTGTGATGAGTTTATATGATGATTATTATTATGTATGATTAATGATGTTATAAAATTGTGATGAGAATATTGAAGTACCCTATAATTGATGAAATAGTGATGATTCCAACTTGTGCTAAAGATGATGCTCTTAACGGAGTAGACTAGACTAACGAGGGGAGAAAATAAATATTGAGAATTTGTGAAGTGGAGATTATTTTGTCATCATATAGGTAGGGCCTGACAAGCCTAGTGATTTCGGGGAAGTACAACTGAATTGAGCCTGATCGTGGCGGTCTACTGTTGAGCCTTAAGGCAAGATTGTTAGACCTTGGAGGTATTCGAGTGGGGAATTCCTAGGTGACTTGGAGGTAGCACTCCAAATGTCGGGAGCTACCTGACAACACACGTTTACCTCGACTGTCGCGTATATGTATCTCGGGTTGAGTTGAGGAGATCTATGAGGACAGGGCCAATTTGAATTGTCCGTCCACCAGGATGGTGGCATAGTATCAAGCCTTCTAACCAAGTACTTCAGAGTTAGAATGGTACCGCATTGTGAAGTAGAGTCTAAGCTCACGCATAGCATTGCATTTTCTTGTGATTGTTTTGTTGTGATTAATATGTGTCATGTGTGATAATAATTTTGCTTAGATGATTTGATGTTATAGGAAAATGTATTGATTTTCCTTGAGTGGTTTTGACTTTATAATGTTATGTTTTTCCTTGAAGAATGTTTGTGTAATGATACGGTTTATTTATGATTAATTGCGTGTTCTCATTACTTATATTATACTATTAACATGATTTCAAAACTCACCTCCTTCGTTGTTTGTGTTTGACTTGCTTGACCATGCGTTTGTGAAATCGCAGTTATTACAGGTTAATAAGTCTTGAAGTTCAAGTTTGAGGGAAACCCCGCTCTGATAGGTGATACCGGGAATGAGAGTCATAAGTTGTATTTTATTTATTTAATTACAAACAACTTTTTAAGAAGTTTAAAGTGTTCCTTTTGAATTTTGAGAAATGTGATATCCTAAATTTGTTATAAAGTTTTATTTCCTTGAAAATTGATTTTCTTTATCCGTTGCGAATTAAAGTTAAAAATTCTTGTATAAATTATTATATATTATTTTGGGGTTAAGGGTGTCACAAAATGACTGCGCTCTCGCAAGTTCCAGACACAAGCAATGAGGGGTGAGCTTCGAAAACATGTAATAGTATAAAATAATTGAAAAGAACACTTAAAATCAATTAAACACCGTATCATATCAAATCACAATTAACAAGAATAATCAAGGTAAAACATTGATACAATCCACAACATCAAGTAAGTAAACACACAAATCAAGTAATGTTATGCATGCTCTTATACTCTAGACTCCTCCTCTTTCTTTGGTACCATTCTAACTCTGAAGTACTTGGTTATGAGGCTTGATACTATGCCACCACGCAATGGACAATTCAATTTGGCCATGTTCTCATAGATTCCCTCAACTCAACCCGAGACACATATACGCGACAGTCGAGGTAAACGTGTGTTGCATGGTAGCTCCCGACATTAGGAGTGCTACCTCAAAGTCACCTAGGAGTTCCCCACCCAAATACCTCCAAGGTCTAACAATCTTGCCCTAAGGCTCAACAGCAGACCGCCACGATCAGGCTCATTCAGTTGTACTTCCCCGGAATCACTAGGCTTGTCAGGCCCTACCTATATGATGACCAAATAATCTCCACTTTAAAAATTATCAACATCTATTTTCTCCCTTCATTGGCCTAGGGTACTCACTCCATTAAGAGAACCATCATTGGCACAGGTCGAGTTCATCGCTATTCAATAAAACACAATATGCATTTCATGATATTCATCAAGGTGGTAACATCATAAGTCAACAAGTAATCATCAATGCATATTTTCATAGTCATATATTACATTCAAAATTTATCATCACAATACGCAAACTCCAACAATATATGATTTTCACTCACAGATAATAATACTAAATCATTCACACACACCACTTCAATTGAATTGCAAATAATAACAATTCATCACATTTTACATCATACAACAATATCAAGGTAGATATAAACAAAACACTTAATACGTCAAATACACAATTCTACAATAATTCAACTACCACACAATCTTCAAAATTTAAATCAAACAACATCCTATAAAAGTTTCTAACTCGTATTTTAACCTCACCAAATTTAAGTTTTCTCATTAGTCAATTATTACTCAAAGGGCTTCAGTTGTACGTAGCGAGCCCCCAATGAATTATGGGAAATACGGTTTTCCAATTCATCTCACTTAATTTACACTCATGAATTCGAACTCTCTCTCACCCCATACTTCAGTTTGACGATTTCGTACGATATAGGAATTCGAGCAGCTTTCAGCAACCATAACATGTCGACAACGCGCAACGAACGAATCCAAAAACATCGACGAATTTGCAGAGTCAATGAAATATGGCAGATAATTTACGCGGATCATAAATATCAGTTTTACATAATTAATAAAAATATTAAGAGAAGAAACATATTCAAAACGAAGTGAAACAAGTTATCAGAAAAGGCTTCACCGACGTGCTGAAGCGCCGACAGGGTCCAACATGAACTTCACCGAAACACACAAACGAATAGTGCTTCTTGAAGATCTCGACGAGAGAAATCCAAAAACGATATTATTTTTTTCAAGACGATGAACATGCTGGCCGGAATTCAAGAAAACAGCCGAGACAACGATGGAAACCCATTTTTTAAAGTGTAACGGTTGACGATTTCAAGCATAGGTAATGGAAGAGGGTGTTTCGTGGAGTCCAAATATGGTCTCGGTTTTGCACGACACTCACTATAATGGTCGTGATCGAAGAGAGAAAATGGAGAAGAAAATGTTGTGGAAGCGGCGGTTTACGAAGGAAGAAGATGATGCAATTTGGTCCTTCTTTTTATGTTTTATTATTATTATTATTATTATTATTATTATTATTATTATTATTATTATTATTTAATGAGGTTTTACTTGCATAGGAACCTAACCCATAAAACACATTTTACTCTAAAATAAAACCCACATTTTTCAACACAATTTAATTATTAAAATATTACTAATATTTCAAAACTAATATTTTATAAAATAAAGTAATTAATCTTTTAAAATACATTAATAACCAAGACTCTGACAATCAAAATAATCACTGTGATTATATATATATTTTTGAAATTATAAAATAAATAAATATAAAATCAACACTTTATATTAATTACTAAATTATAATAAATATATATAAAATCACAATGTCGTAACAAATATATAAAACTAAAGGAAATCACACACAATATTACTATTATCTCAAGATAATTATTTATAAAATAATTACTAAAAATAGAAAATAGTTATAAATAATCGAAATATAACTATCTGCACAGTTAACATCAGTCAAACGCACAATAATTGCGTACGTGCATATCCACGCAAAATTGACAAAAATCTTACTATTTAAAATATTACACTAAAATACTAATGTTTTTAGAAAAGTATAAAAAATAATATAATATAATGTTTGTTATTCATATCACGTGTTTAGTCTAATATGTACAAAATTAGTACATTATAGAAAGGCCACATATAAAGAAAATTAATCCCAAAAATATCAACATATATTCCAAATTAATTTTAACACCAGATTAATTGTTTAAAATTTTATTTCATTAATAAAATAATTTATTATGAAATTTGGGGTGTTATAGTGTTTAATTAATGTTTTACGTGTTCTTCTCAATTATTTTATACTATTACATGTTTTCGAAGCTCACACTTCATTGCTTGTGTTTGTCGCTTGCGATAACGCAGTTATTTCAGCTTATCGAATGGTGATCCATGCTCTGATAGGTGATATTGGGTGGGAGTAATTGGTTGTGTTTTGTTGAGTTTTACACTAATTTATGCTTTGTAAACTCTATCGATTAATTGTGTTATATTCGATCTTTTGTTCAGAGATAAAAATGAATTGTCTCTAAGTTTTGAACATGTTTTTATGTCAGAAATATTTGTTTAATAAACCTCAGCTATATTCGATGTTAAAGGATTTTTAATTAAGAATTTTAATGCAAACGTCTTGTGTAAGTGTGAGTGTGACGTTTTGAGCCTTATAATTTAAAAGGAATTTTTTTTACTCTATTTTGGGACTAATGCAAATCTCTTTCAAAACTAGTGCATTTTACTTTTTATTTCAATTTGGGTTTAGACTGTCACATTAGTGGTATCAGAGCATGTCTGTCCAATCAGGCCGAGTGGGTTATGTGTCAGTCGTTTGTTAGTCAATTGTCAACCTTGAGCCAATTGTGTTTACCTGTATTCCCTGTTAAATCTAAAACCCTTATCTATTATTCTTGTGCTAAGTGCTATGTATTTTTCTATTGCAATACATGATTTCTGAAAGTTGATTGTTAATTGTTAACTATCTGCTTATTCTTGTTGTGTTGTGGATTCTCTTATTTTTGAAGATAATTGTTAACTGTTAATTGTTTGCTTTTTCTTGTTGTGTTATGTATTTGTTAAGATTTGAGTTAATTTGAATTGTTGACATGATTACGTTAATTACTTATTTAGTGGACTTGTGGCTTGTACGCCTAACTATGATTTTCTGCTCTCTTGTTTGATGTGAATAGCTAAAAATAAATTATTTGATTAGCTAGCTATATGTTTTAATTTTGACTAGAAAGTTCTTATTTTTTATTTTAAGTTGGCTTGTGTGAAAGAAAAAAAATGATGATTGCTGTCATTAATATTGTTATTGGTTTTAAATAATGTTGTAGATGTTATTGTCAATTCAAAATCTTGCCTTAAAAAATATTTATAAAATTTTAACATTCAATTTTTATATGGGCACATAACTTGATTTTATCAAAAGTGAAAATCACTTGAAAATATTGATGGTAGTGGAGTTTAAAGAATGAATTTTTATTTTAAATCTTTGGTGACAAAACAAATTCGAGGTGCTAACAAAAAAAAAATCGATTTTAAAGCGTGGATTTTAATTTTAAATCACTTGAAAGTGTTGATGGTTGTATCTAAATGATTAATGTTTTGACATTACTTTTGAAATCAATTTAGAACGTTTGTCATGATTTTGAATTAGTATGAAATTCACATTATTAACAATAGTAATTCTTGAATATTCAAGGTTGATTTAATTTTAGAGTTAGACTTTTTAGAAAACAAATTGTGAATGTGTTAAAGTTGATTTATTTTATAAAAGGAAAAAAAAAAAAGAAATATTTTATGTTTGAATTGTTGTTGATTTATTGTAAAGAATTAAATTGTGTTGGAGTTGTCTTGACCATATATATAAATAATAAAATATTATGATGATTTTACTTAACATTTAGAGTAGTCAAGGATCTACTCCAAGTTTTACTACATGTTGTTTTTAAGAAAATCTAGACGATTTGTTGTAGTAATAGTGTTGAGAAAATAAGTAAATAAATTGAAACTATTTTTGAAGTTTTGATGTGTCGGAAAATTTTCCCTCTATTTATATATATGGTCTAAATTTTCTTTTCAAATAGAGATTAAAAATAGTGATTTTTAGAGAGTTTAAATATTTATAAATATGATTTATTTTATTCATTCTTATTTAGACATGTGAATTACTGAAAAGTATTTTAAGCAAAAGTTCTGAATTTTCATTGGTTTTTTTTTTTTTTTTATGATGTTAAATGATTAATGACACTTTTATAATAATTTAAGTCTAGAAATCAATTTTTTTATAATGTTGTGTAACCTTGAAAGTGGTTTATGCACTACCTGATTCAATTTGGTTTGGTAACGTGTTGTATCTTCAAGTAAATAATTATTTATCTTATCTAGTACTTGAAATATGTCTGTTTTTAGCTTGTTTTAACTTTTAGGTGATGAGTATTAACAAATAAAAAATCATCATAAATTTAGAATTGTTGGATTGTTGTAAGAATATGTTATGAGTTTAGAATTAGTGTTTGATTTCTTAAATAAACGTAGAATCATTGTGTCAAATAGTTGGTTTAGTTATTTGAATGTGAATATGATTATGTGAATATGAAAGTGTTTGTCTATCATATGTTCTAAGTGTTGGGAATTTGTGTATAGCGTTTGAAGTAGTTGGAAATGTTTAAAAGTGAGATTATTCTTTTTTTTTTTTAATGATTGTTGATTGATATTAATGTGAGTGCCATTTCTTTTGTTGTTGTAACTAGTTGTAAATTACGAATAAGTTATTGTGATGTGTAATTAAGTAAGTTTTAACTTGAAGTAAGGAGTATGAGTTGTGGTACCGCCTTTGCACTCTTGAACCACGTAAAAGATACTTTTAATTACCTGTATTTGAGTTTGAATGACCATAGTTATGGTTATCCTAAGTAATTGATTCCATGAGTAGGAGGGACTAGCTACACCGATGACTCATCGTCGATAAAAGAGGCGACAATAACACTGTATTATTGTTAGAAAAATTTGTTAATTTTATTTCTGGAATAGTTGAAAAGTGTGTTAATCTCTTATGTCATTTGAGTAATAAAATTGTTTCAGTGTATGACTTGTGAGCTAGTATGTCTATCAACGAGTTCTTAATTTTTTTCCTTCATTTTATTATTTATAAAATGTGTTGTCATAAAGGTACTTATTTGAAATCTTATATAATCATTATCGAATATTGAAGATTATTTTGAATTTTGTAACATAAGTTGTAATTCATGTATATGTGTTAAAATTACAAGTTCTAGTACGGATACTATAAGCTTCTATGTAACTTGCTTCAAATAAATCAATGCATTGTGTTAGTATTTTATATGTACTATAATGTATCTTTTGATAAAAACCTCGAACTATTGTTGGGGTTGTTGTAAATCAATCTAGTGTATAAAACAAAAAAATATTTCAAACTTTAGGTGTGCTTTGCAATTATGTGAAATTGTTTTCCCTCATTCACTATGGTTATGACTTTTAATTCTTGATTTATAAGGAGTTGCATATTCTATGATTCTTATGTGTGTCTCTATTTGAAATTTTTAAGACTATGAAATAATTTAAAAATTGCTCTACTTGTCTTAGTTAAGTGTAACTGGTTGAGTAATTGATTATATTATTTAAATTTGTTTAAGAGAGTAAAACTAGTAGAACATTTTTCGAGAAGTTAGATGAACTTGATAAGGTATTTGACAAATTTTTCATTTCATTCAACTTAAGATAGTGAGTTTGTGGTTACTAACTAAATCTATAAGTTTTGTTTCCTCCATAAATTATAATGAGTAATTGTGGTATTTTGTTTATGATTGAAATGTTAGTTGCAATATATGAAGTGAGTAATTGTAGTATTTCGTTCATGATCGAAATGTTAGATGTGATTGTTTAAATGATTCATTGTGTCATGTTAGCCTATTATGTTAAGCTAATTGATTTTTGACATGTTAGGCTTAAATGAATAGTGATTGTCTTAAATATGTTTATAGACTAAGTTTGAATCTTGAGTGTAGTTAGTTAGATATCAGTTCCCTTATTGTTCATTACAAATTTCGAGAACGAAATTTCTATAACGAGGGGAGAATTGTAACACTCCAAATTTTATAAAAAAAAACTATTTTATAAATGAAATAATATTTTAAATAATTAATTTGGTGTTTATATTATTTTAGAATATATGTTGATAAATTTTATGATTAATTTTCTTCATATGTGTGCTTTATATGATGTGCTAATTTTATACAAATTGGACTAAATGAGTAATATAAATAACAAATATTATATTTTTTAAATTTTTCTAAAAATAATAGTATTTTACTTTAATAATTTAAAAAATAAGATTTTAGACAATTTTACATCTACATGTGAGTTCATAATTAATGTGATATATTCTTATGCGTTTGACTAATGTTAAATGTGCACTTAATTATATTTAATTATTTCTAAATATATTTTATTTTAATTATTTATTTTATAAATAATTATGATGAGATATTAGTAATATTGATATTGATTTCCTTTATTTTATATATTTTCTATGGCATGGTGATTTTATGCATACTTATTGTAATTTAGTAATAAATATAAATTGTTAATATTATATTTATTTATTTTATTATTTTGACTATTCTACAAAGATAGTAGTATTTTTATGTGATTATTTTGTAAAATAGTATAGTAATAATTGTCATTATTATTTTGAATATGAGAGTTTTGGTTATTAGTGTATTTTAAAAGATTAATTACTTTATTTTATAAAATATTAGATTTGAAATATTAGTAATATTTTAGTTATGAAATTGTATTAAAAAAGTATTAAGGAAATTAGGTTTGGTAATTATTGGTTTTATTTTATTTTTTAAAATAAAATAAAAGAAACGAGTAATATGTATTTTATTGATTAAGACCATATACAAGAGTAAAAGGTAATTAAATAATAATAATAATAATAATAATAATAATAATAATAATAATAATAATAATAATAATAATAATAATAATAATAATAATAATAATAATAATAATAATAATAATAATGAACAACCCATCTTCTTCTTCTTCGTATACACCACCGCATCTGCAACCTATTTCCTCTCCACCCTATTGGAACCAAGTTGATTTTATATTTAGAGTTTTGATGATAACAAAAGTATTTTATGAAAACAATATATTTGACTTCAGAGAGTATAAAAGAAGTAAAATGTATTTTATTGATTAAGACCATATACAAAAGTAAAAGGTAATTAAATAATAATAATAATAATAATGAACAAAAAAAATGAAAAAAGGGAAGATCGGTTCCATCTTCTTCTTCTTCATATACACCACCACATCTGCAACCTATTTCCGTCCACCCTGTTGGAACCAAGTTGATTTTATATTTAGAGTTTCGATGATAACAAAAGTATTTTAGGAAAACAGTATATTTGACTTCAGAGAGTATAAAAGAAGATATGATCAACATTTGAAGAAGATTTGATGAATATTTGAAGAAGATTTGATCAAGATTTATCTACAACAAACTATGAATAGAATCAATCTAAAGAATTTACAAACGCAATTTGAACAAAATACGAACAGAATCAAACTGAACAATTTACAAAATAGAAATAAAATCAATTTGTCAGGTTCCAATCTTTTATATCCAACCCGATAGTGGTTTAGTTCCTTCTTCAATCTAGGGTTGTCAGGTTGTTAGCAGAAAACTTGGCTTGTAGGGTCATGTTGGTTAGTTCCTCAAAATTCTGGGGTTGTCAGGTAGTTTGGGAATACTTGCTTGGAGGGTCAGCTGATTTGTAGTTCAACATATTTGAATTCGTGGATTAAAGCCTTCTAAATGAGGGGACTAGATGTAGCCAAGTTAGTGGTGAACCAGGATAAATCTACGTATCAAATTATTTATGCTTTTATTGCTTGTTGCTTCTGAATCCAATTGCTTCTACTCTAACTAAGTCACCAAAAACAAACTATTTTTAATTCTTTATAAATTATCAAAAAATTGTCAACTTTGGCAAACACAATCCAATCCCCCCTTCTCGTGAAGAAGATTTGATCAACATTTAGAGTTTTGATGGTATAAAAATTATTTTACGAAAACAGTATATTTGACTTTAGAGAGTATGAAAAAAGTTTTGAAGAAGATTTGAGAAGCATTTAAAGAAGATTTAATGAAGATTTGAAGAAGATTTGATCAAGATTTATCCACAACAAAATATGAACAGAATCAATCTGAAGAATTTACAAACGCAATCTGAACAAAATACGAGTAGAATCAATCTGAAGAATTTACAAATTCAATCTAAAAAATATAGAAATAGAAACAATTTGAAGAATTTACAAACTCAATCTGATCAAGATACAACTCAGAATTAAACAAGGACTAAATTGAAGCCTATATTTTCACTATAAATAGATACTCAAGGCTGAAGGAGAAATGCTTCACCAAGCAAAAAAGAGTAGTCTTAAAGTTCAAAGAGAGAAATACATGTTCGAGTTAGAAATATTTTCTGAGTGTTCTTTTCTAAGAATGTGTTCTTTTCTGAGTGTAGGGTCATGGTGGTTAGTTCCTCAAAATTCTGGGGTTGTCGGGCTGTTTGGGAATACTGGCTTGAAGGGTCAGGTGTTTTGTAATTCAAGGTATTTGAATTAGTGGATTAAAGCCTTCTAAATGAGGGTACTAGATGTAACCAAGTTAGTGGTGAACCAGGATAAATCTATGTATCAAATTATTTATACTTTTATTGCTTGTTGCTTCTGAATCTGATTGCTTCTACTCCAACTAAGTCACCAAAAACAAACTATTTTTAATTATTTACAAATTATCAAAAAGTTGTCAACTTTGGCAAACACAATTCAACCCCCCCCCCCCTTCTCGGGAAGAAGATTTGATTAACATTTAGAGTTTTGATGATAGAAAAAGTATTTTACGAAAACAGTATATTTGACTTAGAGCATATGAAAAAAGATTTGAAGAAGATTTGATCAGCCTTTGAAGAAGATTTGATCAAGATTTATCGACAACAAAATATGAATAGAATCAATCTGAAGAATTTACAAATGCAATCTGAACAAAATACGAGTAGAATCAATCTGAAGAATTTACAAATTCAATCTAAACAAAATAGAAATAAAAACAATTTGAAGCCAATATTTTCACTATAAATAGATACTCAAGGCTGAAGGAGAAATATGTCGCAAAGCAAAAAAGAGTAGTCTTAAAGTTCAAAGAGAGAAATACTTGTTCGAGTTAAAAATATTTTCACAGTGTTCTTTTCTTAGAGTGTGAGAGTTATTATTATTATCAGCTTTGTTAGAAGAAACTACACAAGTTCCAATCTTTTGTATCCAACCCTACAGTGGTTTAGTTACTTCTTCAATCTAGGGTTGTCAAGTTGTTAGCAGAAGACTTGGCTTGTAAGGTCATGGTGGTTAGTTCCTCAAAATTCTGAGGTTGTTAGGCTGTTTGGGAATACTGGCTTGCAGGGTCAGGTGTTTTGTAATTCAATTTATTTGAATTAGTGGATTAAGGCCTTCTAAATGAGGGGACTGGATGTAGCCAAGTTAGTGGTGAACCAGGATAAATCTATATATCAAATTATTTATGCTTTTATTCGTTGTTGCTTATGAATCCGATTGCTTCTACTGCAACTAAGTCACCAAAAACAAACTATTTTTAATTATTTATAAATTATCAAAAAGTTGTCAACTTTGGCAAACACAATTCAACCCCCCCTTCACGTAAAGAAGATTTGATCAACATTTAGAGTTTTGACGATAGAAAAAGTATTTTACGAAAACAGTATATTTGACTTTAGAGAGTATGAAAAAAGATTTAAAGAAGATTTGATCCACATTTGAAGAAGATTTGATCAAGATTTACCCACAACAAAATATGAATAGAATCAATTTGAAGAATATACAAAACGCAATCTGAACAAAATACGAGTAGAATCAATCTGAAGAATTTACATATTCAATGTAAACAAAATAGAAATAGAAACAATTTGAAGAATTTACAAACTCAATCTGATCAAGATATAATTCAGAATTAAACAACGACTAAATTGAAGCCTATATTTTCACTACAAATAGATACTCAAGCCTGTAGCAGAAATGTGTGGCAAAGCAACAAAGAGTAGTCTTAAAGTTCAAAGAGAGAAATACTTGTTCGAGTTAGAAATATTTTTTGAGTATTTTTTTCTTAGAGTGTGAGAGTTATTATTATTATCAGCTTTGTAAGAAGAAACTACTCAAGTTCCAATCTTTTGTATCCAATTCGGCAGTGGTTTAGTTTCTTCTTCAATCTAGGGTTGTCAGGTTGTTAGCAGAAGCCTTTGCTTGTAGGGTCATGGTGATTAGCTCCTCAAAATTCTGGGGTTGTCAGGCTGTTTGGGAATACTGGCTTGAAGGGTCAGGTGTTTTGTAATTCAAGGTATTTGAATTAGTGGATTAAAGCCTTCTAAATGAGGGTACTAGATGTAGCCAAGTTAGTGGTGAACCAGGATAAATCTACGTATCAAATTATTTATGCTTTTATTCCTTGTTGCTTCTGAATCCGATTGCTTCTACTCCAACTAAGTCACCAAAAAAAACTATTTTTAATTGTTTATAAATTATCAAAAAGTTGTCAACTTTGGGAAAGATAATTCAACCCCTCTTCACGTGAAGAAGATTTGATCAACATTTAGAGTTTTGAAGATAGAAAAAGTATTTTACAAAAACAGTATATTTGACTTTAGATAGTATCAGAAAAGATTTAAAGAAGATTTGATCAAGATTTATCCACAACAAAATATGAATAGAATCAATCTGAAGAATTTACAAACGCAATCTGAACTAAATACAAGTAGAATCAATCTGAAGAATTTACAAATTCAATCTAAACAAAATAGAAATAGAAACAATTTGAAGAATTTACAACCTCAATCTGATCAAGATACAATTCAGAATTAAACAAGGACTAAATTGAAGCCTATATTTTCACAATAAATAGATACTCAAGGCTGAAGGAGAAATGTGTGGCAAAGCAAAATACAGTAGTCTTAAAGTTCAAAGAGAGAAATACTTGTTCGAGTTAGAAATATTTTCTGAGTGTCCTTTTCTTAGAGTGTGAGAGTTATTGTTATTATCAGCTTTGTTAGAAGAAACTACTGAAGTTCTAATCTTTTGTATCCAACCCGACAGTGGTTTAGTTCCTTCTTCAATTTAGGGTTGTCAGGTTGTTAGCAGAAGACTTGCCTTGTAGGGTCATGGTGTTTAGTTCCTCAAAATTCTGGGGTTGTAAGGCTGTTTGGGAATACTAGCTTGGAGGGTCAGGTGTTTTGTAATTCAAGGTATTTGAATTAGTGGATTAAAGACTTCTAAATGAGGGGACTGGAAGTAACCAAGTTAATGGTGAACCAGGTTAAAACTACGTATCAAATTATTTGTGCTTTCATTGCTTGTTGCCTCTGAATCCGATTGCTTCTACTCCAAGTAAGTCACCAAAAACATACTATTTTTAATTATTTATAAATTATCAAAAAGTTGTCATCTTTGACAAACACAATTCAACCCACCCCCCTTCTCGTGAAGAAGATTTGATCAACATTTAGAATTTTGATGATAACAAAAGTATTTTATGAAAACAGTATATTTGACTTCAGAGTGTATGAAAAAAGATTTATAGAAGATTTGATCAACATTTGAAGAAGATTTGATGAAGATTTGAAGAAGATTTGATCAAGATTTATCCACAACAAAATATGAATAGAATCAATCTGAAGAATTTACAAACGCAATATGAAGAAAATACGAGTAGAATCAATATGAAGAATTTACAAATTCAATCTAAACAAAATAGAAATAGAATCAATTTGAAGAATTTACAAACTCAATCTGATCAAGATACAATTCAAAATTAAACAAGGACTAAATTGAAGCCCAAATTTTCACTATAAATAGATACTCAAGGCTGAAGGAGAAATGCGTGGAAAAGCAAAAAAGAAAAGTCTTAGAGTTCAAAGAGAGAAATACTTGTTTGATTTAAAATATTTTCTGAGTGTTCTTTTCTTAGAGTGTGAGAGTTATTATTATTATCAGCTTTGTTACAAGAAACTACTCAAGTTCCAATCTTTTGTGTCCAACCCAACAATGGTTTAGTTCCTTCTTCAATCTAGGGTTATCAAGTTGTTAGAAGAAGACTTGGCTTGTAGGGTCATGGTGGTTAGTTCCTCGAAATTATTGGGTTCTCAGGTTGTTTGGGAAGACTGGCTTGGAGGGTCAGGTGTTTTGTAATTCAAGGTATTTGAATAAGTGGATTAAAGCCTTCTGAATGAGGGGACTGGATGTAGCCAAGTTAGTGGTGAACCAGGATAAATCTACGTATCAAATTATTTATGCTTTCATTGCTTGTTGCCTCTGAATCCGGTTGCTTCTACTCCAAGTAACTAACCAAAAACAAACTATTTTTAATTATTTATAAATTATCAAAAAGATGTCAACCCCCCTTCTCGTGAAGAAGATTTGATCAACATTTAGAGTTTTGATGATAACAAAAGTATTTTATGAAAATAGTATATTTGACTTCAGATAGTATGAAAGAAGATTTGAACAACTTTGAAGAAGATTTGAAGAAGATTTGATATAGATTTATCTACAACAAAATATGAATAATATCAATCCGAAGAATTTACAAACGCAATCTGAAAAAAATTCGAACATAATCAATTTGAAGAATTTACAAACTCAATCTAAACAAAATAGAAATAGAATCAATTTGAAGAATTTAGAAACTCAATCTAATGAAGATACAATTTATAATAAAACAATGACTAAATTGAAGCCCAAATTTTCACTATAAATAGACATTAAGGCTAAAGGAGAAATGCAACGAAAAGCAAAAAAGAGTAGTCTTAGAGTTCGAAGAGAGAAACACTTGTTCGAGTTAGAAATATTTTCATTATGTTCTTTTCTTAGAGTGTGAGAGTTATTATTATTATGAGGTTTTTTAGAAGCAACTACTCTAGTTCCAATCTTTTGTATCCAACCTGACAGTGGTTTAGTTCCTTCTTCAATCTAGGGTTGTCAGGTTGTTAGGAGTAGACTTGGCTTGCAGGGTCAAGGTTGTTAGTTCCTCAAAATTCTGCGGTTGTCAGGCTGTTTTGGAAGACTGGCTTGGAGGGTCAGGTGTTTTGTAATTCAAGGTATTTGAATTAGTGGATTAAATCCTTCTGAATGAGGGGACTGGATGTAGCTAAGTTAATGGTGAACCAGGATAAATCTACGCATCAAATTATTTATGCATTCATTGCTTGTTGCCTTTGAATCCGATTGCTTCTACTCCAAGTAAGTCACCAGAAACAAACTATTTTTAATTATTTATAAATTATCAAAAAGTTGTCAACTTTGGCAAACACAATTCAACCCCCCTACTCGTGTTTGAACCTTCAATTGGCATTAGAGCTCGGTCTCAAGGTTGAGCACTTTACAGTGTTTGATAAAAGATCTAAGGGTTCAATATGTCTGGATTCAGTGAAGAAGCTGCTAGAGGAAGCATCAACAGACCACCTCTGTTTGATGGAGAACTTTTTGAGTATTGGAAAGACAGGGTCAGACGTTTCTATATTTCACAAGATCCTAAACTTTGGTACTTGGTGGAAGATGGTTATATTGCTCCAAAGAATACTGATCGTATTGAAATTCCAAGATAGGAGATGAATGTTGATCAGAAGAAGATGTACAAGATGCATCATAAGTCCAGAACATTCATGATAAATGCAATCACCTTCAAGGAGTTTGACAAGTGCATCAACAAAGAGACAACAAAGAGTATTTATGATGGTCTGATTCTGACCTATGAAGGAAGCAATTAAGTTCAAGAAGCAAAGGCCAACCTCTTAGTCAAAAAGTATGAGTTGTTCAAGATGAAAGAAGATGAAGACATTGAAACAATGTTTTCCAGGTTCCAGACCCTGGTCTCAGGATTAAAGGTACTTGAGAAGAGTTATACTACTGTTGATCATGTGATGAAAATTCTTAGGAGTCTGACAAGAAAGTGGAGACCTAAGATCACTGCCATTCAGGAAGCAAAGGACCTAAACCCTCTAAAGCTGGATGAATTAATCAGTTCACTCAGATCTCATGAAATTGAACTTGAAGAAGATGAGCCCAAGAAGAAGAAAAAGACTCTGGCCTTGAAATCTAAGCAGAAGAAGGTTCTAAAGGCAACATCATAATCAGAGGATAGTGATTCAGATGATTAGAATCTGAACTCAGAGGAATAGGAGATTGCTTTCATATCCAGAAAAATTCAAAAGATATGCCACAAACGAAAGAAGAAATTTCCCCAAAGATATTCCAAGTAATCCAACAGAGGGAATGATAATAAATATGACAAGAAAAAAAATCATCTACTATGGATGCAATGAACCTGGACATATCAAGTCAGAATGTCCAAATATGGAGAAAGGGAAACACCTGAGGAAAGATTCCAGATCTAAGAAGAAGAGTCTGATGGCTACATGGGATGATTTTGAGGAATCCTCTGACTATGAACAAGCAGATTATGCTATGATGGCTCATACCAACTCTGTCTCTGAATCCAACACAGATTCTGACTCTGGAAGTGAATCAGCAGATGAAGAAATTGAGGTATTTTCTGACTTTACTCGATCTGATTTAATTACTGCTATAAATGATTTTTTAAATAATAATCACAAATTTTCTTTAAAATATGAAAACACTTAGGAAATAAAATACAAATCTAGCTGAAAAAGTTAATGCTTTAAAAAATCAAAGTGTTGAATTTACAACAGAAAATGCAACTCTAAAAACTGATATTGCTGAACTTAAGGCTGAAAATCTAACTCTATAAAGCAATCATAGTTCAACATCAATTGAAAATACCACATGTAACTCTGATAAGCATGAACAAGTATTTCAAGATTTTCTTGCTAATGGTATGGAAAGAAGCAAAATATGCTTCTATGATTTATGTAGTTGGTAGAAATGGTAAAAGAGGTATAGGATTTGAAGAAATTGTAACTGAACCTAAACGTATTCCCGATAATATTTTGTGTAGTGTTTTCTCTAAGAAAGGTCACTCCAAATTATCTTGTCCCATGTTAAATACATGGAAAGACAAGAAACATTTCAAGACTAACAAACCAGGACCCAACCAAATTTGGGTACCTAAGAACAAAATTATCTTTGTTGCATATGTCCTCAACAATCAAGTTAAAACACCAATCATGGTACCTGGATAGTGGATGCTTGCAACATATGACGGGAGAAAAGTCTATGTTCCAAGAACTAACTTTGAACAAATGAGGCACATTGACTTTTGGAGGAAAGCAAAAAGGTCAGATCATTGGTCAAGGTACAGTTGGTAATGGTACTTCCCCTTCTATTAAAGATGTCTTGTTTGTTAAAGGTCTTAAGTATAATTTATTAAGTATTAATCAGTTAAGTGATAATAATTATGATATTATATTCAATCAAAAAACATGCAAGGCAATTAGTTAGAAGGATGGATCTGTACTCTTTACATGTTAGAGGCAAAACAACATTTATAAGATAAATCTATGTAGTCTAGAGAAACAAGAGGTTAAGTGTCTTATGTCAGTAAATGAAGACAAACTAATTTGGCAGACATGATTAGGTCATGCAAACTTTAGATTAATTTCAAAACTGAATAAACTTCAACTAGTTAGAGGTCTACCCAAGCTTAGTTACAAAACTGAAATTATGTGTGAAGCTTGTCAAAAGGGAAAACAAACAAAAAACTCCTTTACCCCTAAGAACTCAGTCTCTAGCTCAAAGCCCCTTGAGCTCTTACATATAGATCTCTTTGTGCCAGTGAAAACAGCCTCTCTAAGTGGAAAGAAATATGGCTTTGTTATAGTAGATGATTACACTAGGTGGACATGGGTAAAAATTTTAAGAAGTAATGATGAATCGCACAAAGTGTTTATCACATTTTGCAAACAAATAATGAATGAAAAGGGTCTTAAGATTGTAACAATTAGAAGTGATCATGGAGGAGAAATTGAAAACAAGTTCTTTGAAAGTTTTTGTGATTAGAATGGAATCTCTCACAACTTCTCCTCTCCTAGAGCACCCCAACAAAATGGAGTTGTAGAAAGAAAGAATAGATCACTCCATGAAATGGCCAAAACCATGCTAAATGATATGAATGTTGCACACGACACATATTAATCACAACAAAACAATCACAAGAAAATGCAATGCTATGCATGAGCTTAGACTCTACTTCACAATGTGGTACCATTCTAACTCTGAAGTACTTGGTTAGGAGGCCATGATACTATGCCACCATCCTGGTGGACGGACAATTCAAATTGGCCCTGTCCTCATAGATCCCCTCAACTCAACCCGAGACACATATACGCGACAGTCGAGGTAAACGTGTGTTGCCTTAAGGCTCAACAGCAGACCGCCACGATCAGGCTCAAGTCAATTGTACTTCCCCGGAATCACTAGGCTTGTCAGGCCCTACCTATATGATGACAAAATAATCTCCACTTCACAAATTCACAATATTTATTTTCTCCCCTCATTGGCCTATGATACTCTATTAAGACCGTCATCTCAAACACAAATTGGAATCACAATTATTTCATCAGGGGTTACTTCAATATTTTCATCACAAATTCATAACATCACTATTATAAATCACACATCATCATTATTACATAACTCATCACAAATTTAGAGCATCACTATCATCAATCGTACCTCATCACATAAACTTATCACAAATTTATGAAATCACAATTATTATTCATACATCATCATCATCACATAAAATTATCACAACACGTCCATCTTTTATTATCATATCACATAAACTCATCAAATCAAACATATACATAAAATTAATTCGACACTCAATATCACAATAACTTCAAATACCACGCTATTAAAGAAATTAAATCAATCAACACCTTACCAATATTTCTATTCTATATTTTAATCTCACAATTTCCATATTTGCACATTAACTAATTTATCCCTCAAAGGGCTACTGTCGTACGTAGCAAGCCCCGGATGAATCGTTGGGAAATACGGTTTTTCCGTTCATCTCACAATATATTACACCCATGAATTCAAACGCTCTCTCATCCTTTACCTTATTTCGACGCTTTTACACAAGAATAAGATTCCACGAGAAAACAGTCTTTGTTCTTTGACTCTTTGTCCTTCAATCGATCTAACTCGACAGTTTATGGGTAAACGTCAAAAATAAATTATGAGAAACTACTCTAAAAACTAAATTCGAAATTCGGTCAAGAAAAATTACAATAAATCAAAAAACCAATCAGTGGATAATATAGCCACTTTTCGCACGGTCGTTTTGGCGTTGGTTTCACTCAAATCGGAGTTACGGTGAAGAAGAACGATACAAAATAAGGAATTTTATAAACGGAGAAGTAGGGTATTTTAGAGAGAAAGTGGGATGGTTAAAAATCTGAGGAAGTATGTTTATTTGACTACCTAAATGAATAAAATAACATACTGAAATTTGGGCGAAAATGGAGAAACTTTTCTGAAACAGTTATCGCTCATCGATGCCAAACGATAATCCTAATTTATGTTTTCTATTCCTTAGGCTGCTCCTGCTACTCCTCCTTTCTTATATTTTATTATTATTATTATTATTATTATTTAACTAGATTTTACTTCCATATGGGCCTAACCCATGAATCACATTTTACTTATTTTTTTACCAACAATTACCAAAGCTTTTTTTTTTTAAACACAAAAAATAAAGTAGTTAATATTTTAAAACACATTAATAACCAAAACTCTTATACTTCAAACTATCACTATAATAATACTTATGTTTCAAAACACTCAAATTAAAAT
This sequence comes from Cicer yamashitae, assembly GCA_037974755.1. Lineage (NCBI taxonomy): Eukaryota > Viridiplantae > Streptophyta > Magnoliopsida > Fabales > Fabaceae > Cicer > Cicer yamashitae. Next base: position 14,683,375 of record JBBPBQ010020322.1, read on the forward strand.
ATTATCATCATTAGAGAATAATCAAAACTATAAAACAAATCACACTTTATATTTGTTATTATATCATAATAAATATGTATATAATCACAATGGCATTACACATATATAAAAATAAGGAAATCAAACACAACATTACTAATATCTCAAATAATTATTTATAAAATAAATAATTAAAATAAGAGATACTAAAAATAATTAAAATATAAATATGTGCATATTTAATATTAGTTAAACATACAAGAAAATATGACATTAATTACCAACTCACATATACACGTAAAATCACCTAAAATGTTATTCTTTAAAATATTTACACTAATGTACTATTATTTTAAGAAAAATATATAAAATAATAAAATATAACATTTATTATTCATATAACACATTTGGTCAAATATGTACAAGATTAGCACATCATAGAAAACGCACCTATAAAGAAAATTAATCATAAAACTAATCAACATATATTCTAAAATAATTTTAACACCAAATTAATTATCTAAAATCCTATTTAAATAATAAAATACTTTATTATAAAATTTGGAGTGTTACACCTACAGTTTTAGTTCAACATTTTTTACTTCAGAATTTGAAGCCTCTAACTTTTAATTAGTGTCTTTTAATGGTGTAGTCTTTTGTTAATTCTTCTATTTTATTATTGTAAGGCGAAAATATGCTCTTTTTTTAACTCTTACAGAACTGTACGCTGCCACCCTAACAAAAATAAATAAGTAAATAACTCTTAGACCATTTTGTCGTTAACTTACAATTCGATACAACACTACATAAAAGTAGTGGTACAAAGGACTCCTCCCTTATTAAATCCAAACTTATAGGTTTTCTCCCCCACTATTTATTCAAGAGCATAAGCTATATCTTGAAACTGATATAAAAGATGTAAGCTTTGTTCTCAACGCTAAACTAATAATGAGAGAAAAGATATATACATACATATAAAAAATTGTTATAAAAAACAAAGCCGTGGAAAATTAGAAGATATTCGAGCAAAATATTTCATATATATGTCCATTGATTTCTGTAATAGTTCTGTAGTAAGACAGTGGAGGTCTTTCTATACAAAATTAACCATTGATAACTCCTGTTTGAGCTTTTCCAAAAATATATGCACCTAATGTATTCACATTCCTTAAGATTACAAAAATTACGAAGCAAGAGATATAAAAGAGAAATGTGCTTCACATTGTAACATACTTACCTGGATGGGGTGAATGGGTGATCAAGAAGGCCCATGGCCTAGGCTAGTGACCGCCATTGCACATAAAGGAGGGGTGCTACCCTAAGATCTGCCCAAGTGGTGGATCCTACATCATAATTTGTGGTAGTGGGGGCATGCGTTCGCACGGCCCCTTTCAATGTTAGTTTCAAACTTCAAACTTTTTTGTCTTAAAACTTTATTAGAATTTGATATAAGAATTGGACTTGAGATGGCTAAGCGATTTTTTTTTAAATAGTTCGTATTATAAAAAAAATTGAAATAGTAACATGTTAAACTAAATGATGATATACTACTTTAAACACACTTAATAATTCATTTTAAAAAATGTTTAATAGTTTCTTTAATTTAAAAAAGAAAAACAAGTTTTCTTCTCCAAACATATGTGGTTGTCCGAATGTTCTTACAGGATACAATTGCATCTGATATGCATTTTATATACCCGTAATTTCTCTCTACATTTTATTAATTTTCACTAGACTCATTTTTATTCGAATCTGTGCACGTTATTTAGAGACGAACTCCTTGTACGCGAAATAATGTGGTTAATATTTGGATTTTGTCTTTTTTTGCTCAGGCTGTGAATGGTAAATAGGAATCAATGATTATTTTTAAAGGCAAAGAGTTTGTTATAGGTTTTGTTTAGCAAATTTTATTAGTCCCACAACGCTGGTAAGATGAAACGGTGTGCTTTGAAGTTATATAAAAAAAATTTTTAACTTATGTTGAAAACCATCTTTGCGCTTGGGGCAATGACGCAGCTAGTGAGGTTCTAAGTGAAGCGCGTCTATTGCTGGTTGAAAACTATTTCCAAACCCCCTCTTAGGCTTGAGTTCAACCCAAGCCTTTGAGAATTTCTAGAAGGACTCCCTTTGGGGTAAAGTCCTACAATTTTAGTTCAATATTTATATACGTTCTTAAAAAGTTAGAAGTTTTAAACTTTTAATTCTTAAATATTAACTACAAGGTTTGTCCATATTTCCATTATATGATTTTTTTTTTCGGCGAATGAATATGTATTTTTTTTAATCTTTATGTTGTTTTTATCCCCGATTTGATTATTTATATGTTAATGAATGTTAGCAATGGGGGAATGATGCAACCAACATGGTTCTAATAAGGACTCCCTTAGAGATATAGTCCTACAGTTTTAGTTCAACATTTTTTTCTTCAGAATTAAAAGCCTCTAACTTTTAATTAATATATTTTAATCGTGTAGTCTTTTGTTAATCCTTCTATTTTATTATTGTGAGGCGAAAATATGCTCTTTTTTTTAACTCTTACAGAACTGTACGCTCCCACCCTAACAAAAATATATAAGTAAATAAATCTTAGACCATTTTGTCGTTAACTTACAATTCGATACAACACTACATTCTGTAATAGTTTTTTAGTATGACAATGGAAATCTTTCTATACAAAATTAACCATTGATACAAGTGGTGGATCCTACATCATAATTTGTGGTAGTGGGGGCATGCGTTCTCGCGGCCGTTTCAATATTAGTTTCAATTTTCAAACTTTTTTGTCTTAAAAATTTATTAGAGTTTGATATTATTTTGTTAAATGAAGATGGTTCTAATAAGGACTTCCTTAGGGGTAGAGTCCTACGGTTGTAGTTCATCATTTTTTCTTTAGTAGTAGTACAATGTACTCCTCCCTTATTAAATCCTACTTATAGGTTTTTCCCCCCACAATTTATTCAAGATCAAAAGCTATATCTTAAAACTGTTATAAAAGATATAGCTTGTCTCCCGTCATTTGTCGTGAGCACCCACTGTCCAAGAACCAAGACTTGCATTTCCATCTAATTACTAAGGATATCTACAATATAGATTTTTTTTTTAAGTAGCCACATCTGGTTGGGTCCTTGTTTGTTAGTTTTGAAAGATATCTTGTCTTTCCATGTTTTCAATATAGGACGAGTTCTCTTATCATGACCTTTTTTAAGACAGTAAGAACACATAATTTAATATTTGTTGATTATCAGATCTTCCTCTGGTTCTAGAAAACCAATACCTCTATTTTTGTTTATGCTAACAGCATATATCATAGATGTTTGTTTTCGTCTATCTATGTCATTTGAAAGAAACTCTTAGAATGCTCTTTCATACTTAAAAGAGTTACAGTGAGTTCTCTCTTAGGGTTTTGAGATGTTTTCCTTCAGAGTATGATTTTCCCTCTTTGTACTCATCTATTAAGATGGAATGAATCTTTCTAACATTTTTAAGCTTAGAGGAAACTTTGAGATTTTTGTTCAAAAATTCATTTAACATGTAATTAGTTCAGAGTTAGAGTTATTAGAGTCAAATTGAACATTAGCCATGTTTGCTTACTCTCCGTCTTCATATAACGAGTTGTCAGAGTCATTCCATGTGACCATTAAACTCTTCTTCTTCCCTCTAAAGTTCTTTTTAGAAATTCCTTTTTCTTAGGACATTTTGATTTGATCTGTCTTGGCTTTTGTACTCATAACAGACGATTGGGTTCTTTTTTGTTTTATCATTTTTGTGTCTAACATCTCTCGATCATCTGAAACATTTTATGGGAAAAGTTTTATTTCTATTACTCCACATACCCTGGAATCTTTTAGAAATGAAAGTCAGTTATTCATCATCTGATTCTTAACTCTAATCATTAGAGCCAGTTTCCTCTGATTCTTACTTAGACTTTCTCTTTAATTCATCTTTAACTAGTTCAATCTCATAGGATCTAATGAACTTATCAACTCTTCTAAAGGCAATTTGTTAAGATCTTTTGCTTCTTGAATGGTTGTTATATTTGGTCACCACTTTCTAAGAAGACTCTTAAAAATATTTTTAACATAGTCGGCTGTTGTATAGCTCTTTTTAAGGTTTCAACTCATAAACCAAAGTTTGCCATTTCTTTGTTGCTACGTTTGTCAAACACTTTGAATGTGATTGCATTCACCATAAAGGTCTTGGCTTTATGATGCGTAATATATTTTATCTTTTCTAGGTATTTCAACTTCAACTTCATTTTTGGCAGGTTCATAGCCATTTCTCAGCTTGTCCTTTCAGTAATCAAATCTCTCGCCATCAAACAAATGAGGCTTGTTAACATTGCAGCTTGTAGCTTCATCACTAGAGTTAGTCGTACTAACAAAATTAATAGGATCTTCTCTCAAACAATGTTAAGTGATCAACCAAGAGGCCGAGGTCTTATGCCAATTGAAGGTTGAAAAAAGAAAGAGTTTGAATTGTGTTTTTAAATTTAAAAACTTTTCTCTTAAAGAGATTAATGGTTAGAAAGGAAGAGATATCACAAAACCAATTTATCTTGGTTCACCACCAACACGGTAGTTACATCTAATCACTTTTCACCGAAGGATTTAATCCACTAATATGATATTGTTTCAAGTGTTTTTGGGTAACTCTTTTCAAGAGCACACTACATCAAAAAATAATCAATAAAATTGTTTCAAAAATTTTCAATATTACAAAGGTTTTGTCGCCCATAAAGTTTGCTTTTTTCTTTAAAGATTAAGTTTAATTTAGCTGATCATATTAGACTTTCTAAAAAGTCAAACTAAAACCTAAAAATAAGTCCATAAAAGGTAACAAATTAAAAGTGGGGTTGTGTGTGTGTGTGAATGCACAAAATCAAATCCAGTTGGGTGGTTTTAAGGGAATTAGATTTCTTGCATATTGTCGCAGTTACAACTCTTAGTCGTTTGATCTAAATCGATTGTTGAAACTTCAGATTGTTCTACAACGTGAAAATAATTACTTGCTTTGGATTGTTCGAGCGCGTAAAAGTGGGGTTGCTTGGTTATCATATTAGAGTCTAGTCTTAATATGTTACCTATTATGGACTTATTTTTGGATTTTAGTCTGATCTTTATAAAAGTCTAATATGATCTACATGATTTACTTAAATGACTATTTTATATTGTCATCCTTAAATAAATAATATGATATATCTTTAAATAGACTAACAAACTAGCATGTCAACTAAATTAAACTCAATTTTGAGCTTCAATATGATATTATGTTTAATTATATTTTAAAATAGTATATATAAATTTAAATAGTCCCTAAAAAGTTACTCGTCAAGAAGTTTTAGTTCATGTCAAAATGAAACATTTAATAATTGTTCTTCAATTATTACATTTTTAATGATTTTTGGTAAGTATGTTTTGAACATTATGAAAAATTTCTCCAACAAAATTTACAAATTTTTAACTTGCAATTAATTACAAAATGACTTTTTTTTTTTTCATAGCTGTGAACTCAAGATAAAAATAACATAAATATGGACCTAGAAAATAAATTTTGATATCACTTTTTGTAGAAGAACTTTTTATAATGTTGTAAAACATGCAAAAACATCATTAAAAACTACTGGCATTCCAACAATGACTAAAATTGCTTCTCGGTTAATTTTTTAGGGACTAAATGTGACTTTTTTTTAGGGACTAAAAACAACATTTTAAAATTTTATAGATTTTAAAAACTTATTTAACTCACTTAAATATTAAAAAAAAATTAATTTAATATTCTTAAATTACTAAAAAAATAATGTTAACAAATTTATAATTTTTTTTGCAATAGAAGAAAAAGAGAAAAAAACATAAACAAAAAAAGAAATCAACTACTCCAGAGGGAAAGAGATTATCAACACATCTGCAAGTAGAGTAAAAGAAAGTTCCACAAACGGAGATGAAACAATTTTTACAAAGTTTAGCTAAGAGGACTCTTTTTTGGCAAAAAAGGCCAGCACCATGATTTCCTTCTCTAAGTGTATGTCGCAACTCCACACTCCAGATCCTACTCCATAGGAGCTTAATGTCATACAAAACTGTAGCGAATTCATGAAAAGCATGAACCCTTTCATTTACTAACTTTCTAGCAAGAAGGGAGTCAGAATAAAAAATAAGATTAAGGGTTCCTAATCTCCAAGTAAGTCGACACACATGCAAAATGGCTAATAGTTCTGCCTAGAGGTTATTACTAAAGCCAATGTTACCATGAAAACCAATGATCCAATCACCATTTCTAGATCTCAACAAGCCACTACAACCAAAAACATCAAGGTTCCTAATAGTGTTGCCATCAACATTAAGAATCATACCATCTTCCCTAGAATCATGCCAATACATCATTGTAGAATCTCTCTGATAAATATAAGATGAGTAGCAACTTCTAATTAAAGAGTTTAGAGAACGAACAAACGAAGTGAGCTTAAAAATCAGGAAATATTCTTTGGCAATACAAATGGAACTCCTATCTCTCCAAACCCACCAAATTGAGCTATAATCTCTAATGGGCATTCAACTTCACGAAATTGAAAGTATTATTGTGATTGAAAAACTTAGGGTCATTGAAACCAAGAGAGCACTGCATTAGATAGGAGAGAGTGTAATCTCTAATCCCATGCAATAAAGACTCGTTGTCATTCATACATCGAGTACAACAACTAGACTGCAAGATATGATGATGATGCAGAACATCACAAGTCGGGGCTGAATTTTGACAACCCAATCAAATAAAAAATTTAACTTCCAATGCCAAGGATCTTCAGGGAACTCAGGGAATTTTTTAGACAAAAGCCAAATATATCAAACACTATCATTCAGATGAACACAAATGGAGTTCATAAAAGTCACCAGGTTAGTATTAAGGGGAGTTCTATGAAGTTGCTAGTTCATATTGTTGTCAACATAAACATTATTGTATTTGAGTTGAGTATCATGAATTGCCACATAAACAACAGGGTTACATAGGGGCCTAAAAACTAGAACAATCTTTATATCAAAACAATAAGTCGTCAACCTCTATTCTAAAGCTATACCTATGACGAAGAAAGTATTAGCATTCTTGATAGACACCAGAACTCACATATTTATGACTCATAATTTGAACCTGTAGTGTTACCTTGACACCAGAACTCACATATTTATGACTCATAATTTGAGCCCAACATAGAAGTATTAGCATCTCTAGCACGCCTGACATTATGACAACCCCTGTGTTTTGACAAAATAATCTTATCTCAACCAACAAGATGATGCCCGTGATTAATGGTAGCTTTCCAAACGAAATCTCTAGTAAGCTTCTCAATGAGATTACAAATTCCCTAAGGAAACCAAAACAACTGCATGTAATTAGTTGAAATTGAAGTCATAACAGAGTTTACCAAGGCCAATCTACTAGACTTATTCAAGAATTGTTTTTTCCACGTTGTCAGCCTAGTATGTATCTTTTCTATCACAAAAATCAAAGTTTTCCTTCTTAGGTCTACCTTGGAGACTAGGAAAATTTAAGTATCTATCGAAAGTTGAAGTAGCACGAATGCTAGTAATGGAATCAGTATAATCCGAACCTTTGATGAACTACTCTGGGAATCCTCTAATTGCAAAGTCTAAAGTTATTCAATTATCTACTCAGGAAAATTTGTAACCTCTAGTACATAGAAATTATGAATCGTCTGGGAAATATTATTATGGAGTCAAAACACTAAAGTAGAGAATTGCATTTGTTGATGCATATGTTAGAACAAGATTAGAACAGAACCAAATTAAGTCTGTATCCGATTAGAAGATCATCTGAAAGAGAACTCTGCAAACTTTAGTAAGACAAGAGTAAGGACAAAATAGTGATAAATTATCATCGTCCATCTTTTATCCAAGTAATCTTCAATTTATTCCAATTTAAACTTAATAGTACATTCTTGGTTTTTGTCTTATATGAGTACTATCAACATAATTGTAATTCCCAATGTTTATGATAATGATTTCATAAAATGTATTGAATTGTTGCAATTAATATTAAAATTGTAGTACTGATAAGTGTTTAGTTACCATATATTTGATATATTGTTATAGCACTTATTAACTTAATTTGATAGAAAACACGTTATTTTACCCCAATCTATGTAAATATTTAGTTATTAAGGTTTGAGATAAAAGAAATGATGATATCTTGCATATTTCCTTGTTTTTCTACGTAAGTTGAGATTAAGTAATTAAGAGAATAGCAACAAAGATCATTGGAGTCAAGATTTGATAAAACAGGGCATATGGAATTCGCTAAGCGAGCAATCTTCTGGCTAAGCGAGTTAAAGGCAGTGAGTTTGCTAAATTTTGAAAAGTTAATCTCGCTTAGCGATCAGTAATCTCGTTGAGCAAAATTAAAGGCAGTTTGACAGCTGGAATTTGCTTCACCATGAAGCATACTCACTAGCTAAGAGAATTAGATGTTCGCCGAGCAAAATGTCTTACCATAAAACTATTTAAAGTTGAAGCATTGGTCATTTAAGATGTAAGACCTTTAATTTTAACCTCTAAATTATGCAATTTCAGTATATTTGGTGTTAAATTGCTGAGGCGTTTAGCCCAATTTTAATTCATTTTGTGAATTCAATACCAAAAGCATATTTTGTTAGAGTTGTGATATGTTATATATATATATATATATTAGATCTGGTTAAAACTATTCGTCGAATAATAATTTATCTATGTTGCAAAGAATTTAATACCGGACAATTGTTAAAAATATCTCTGGTTGCTAAAAAATTTATCTGTAAATTGAGTTGCAATGAGAGTAGATATTTGTTGGATTGGTTGATATATATATATATATCAACGCCAAACACAAACCCTCACTTCCCACTTAGATCTAAGCTTCCATTCAGAAGTGACAAAAGGGAAAGTTGCTCTTGCCACGCTGCGGTGCTAGTGAGCTAGTTTTCGAAGCGACGACATGAATGAAGTTTTTACCGGAATTAATCGTGGTGCCGTAATCGGTTGTTAGAGCTACTGTTGAGGTAAGGGCTCCTTCCAAACTTTTAGATTGTATTTAGGACCTTATATGTGAAGTTGTGGAAAATAAATTTGGTGGTTTATGTTTAACAATTTGGAGTTTGATTTGTTGTTTTATGGTTGAAAATTTTGGAAAATAAATTTGATGAGTTTGAGGTGTAGTTTTGTGGAAAATGAATTTAATGTGTTTATGGGTGAAATTGTGGAAGTTTATTTTAATGTGTTTGAGGTGTGGGTTGTGGTGATTCATGTTTAGTGTGATTGATGTGTTCATAATTAATATTATCAATTTTGAGATGTGTTTTATGTGTGGATTTTGTGAAAAAAATGAATTGATATGATTTGGTGTGAATTGTGGGAATATGAGTTAAATATGCTTGAGTATGCTCTGTGTTGAATTTGAAAAATCATTAGTGTTAAATGAGTATCAAAAATGGGAAATCTTTTAATAGCTACATTTACTTAATGGTTGTGGTGAAAAGGGTCAGAGTATGCTCATGCATTTCATAGTACATGGTGACTGCGATGGGCCATGGTGATAATGGTGACCGGATGTGCCACGGGATGATGCCATGTGAATTATTAGTTCATCTTATCCTTGCGGGGATTATCGCGTCGTGCTGATCTGTGAGAGATTGCACTCTAGAATGTGTTGATCTGTGAAAGATTGCACTCTAGAAAACTATGCAAGGCCTGTGAGAGGAGACACTTTAGTAAATCGTGCTGATTTGTGAGAGATTGCACCTCGGTAATTAGTACTTCAACATGTGATAAGCGGTACAATTATGATTTACGCCCCTTCGAGGAGGGTTTTGGTTTGGAATTCTGGAATCATGTGCATTGGCATATACGCATTGCATTAGGGTGCTTGGCACGCGAGTCATGTTTGATATATTATGATGGTTGTATATACATACTCGATGATTATTTGTGATTGTGCCGTATTTGATGTTTGTGATTGATTGACTTGGTGTTGAAAGTGTTTGAATGAATTCGAAACATTTTCAAAACTGGAAATCTGTAATTTTCATAGTTGTATTCGAATACAACAACGTTGTAGTCGAATACAGTTATGTTGTATTTGCTACTGACTTGTAATTTCGCACTTGTATTCGACTACGAGGATGTTGTAGTCGAATACAGATATCAAAGTTTTGCCACTGACTTCGCAATTGTATTCGATTACAAAAAATGCAGGATTTTTCACTGTTTTCGCATCTGTATTCGAATACGACAGGTTTGTATTCGAATACAGTTGTGCTGTTTTTGCTTCTGACTGGTGAAATAATGTTGTATTCGAATACAGGGATGCTGTATTCGAATACGACAGTGCAGTTTTGTCCAAAACATCATTTTTCAACTTTGATTATGCATGTTTGGCATATGAAAACCCTTTCTAGATGTATGCTAAGTTGAAAGGTTATTTTGTGGATTTAAAATTTAAATGCTATGTGATATTTGTTAATTTCGGTTGGTGACCCTTTACAATTATTGTGGAAATCTGGGCTTTGCCCTCATATGAGAATTAGGATCGTCCTAAGGCGTGGCATAGCGATGAGATTGGTTTTGTGATCGAAAGCAGTAGGGCTTGATGCCGCTCGTGGATTCTCAGTACCCAGTCACCCTCAGTTAGATTAATGATCAGCTTAGGTTTTAGTTAAGAATTTTATTTATTTTCCCTTTCTTATTTCAAGGTTGTTGTCGCAAAGGAAACTTATGTAATTGAAACAAACTATTTTAGTCGGTGTATTTTATATTTGGATACTTTCGATTTTTGTTCAAAACCATTTCCACTGTTTGTAAGTATTGTTGACCTTTGTCGTGGTGTTACGACTTAAATATTTTATCCAAAAGTATTTTCTTCATTTATGGATTTAACTTGGTTTTTTATCAATTTATTTATAAAAAAAAAAAAATACACTTGCGCTGTTAAAAATCGAGGTGTTACATAAGAGGGAATTGGAAAATACTCCTTAGATCTTGATTTAGAATAAACATCTATTGAATCTTAACTTTAGGAACAGATTTAGGTATAATAGTCTCGAACTGTCAGTTGTTAATGCGACTGTCTTGGTTAACAGGTTGGGGAATTGTCATTTAAGCAAGACAATTGATATCTCATCATTATTAATGAATTAATAACCCGTGAATAATGGTAGTGACGATGTTGATGTTAACATGGATATGTGTAACTGATTAATACGATACATGAGAAAGTGACTAATGAAATACAACCCCTACAATTTAATCTCACAATTAAATTTACATTTCGTTTGTTGTTTTTCATTTATCTAATTGAATTTATGAGCAAAATGCTCATACTACTTCACGTAGAACCATAACTTTGTTGAACGGCTAGATATCGCACAAGTCCCTATGGATACAATAACTCATATATTTACTTTAGATACATCACCAAGTACCGAGTGTCGAACTCAAAGACTACATCATACTATCAAATTATGGTTTATTTCTAAACTGAATAAAAAGATTCTGAGTTGATTTTAAGTTTCAGATTAACACAATAAAGATGTTAACTTTATAATAATAAAAATGCCAAGGACAAGCTTCACATCAAATTCACCCTTTGTTACTAATTTGATCCCTGAATTCCATCATTGAACCGAATATCTTTAGTATACTGGTCCTAATTCCTTGGCAACAGAACATATAATCCCAAAGTAACCCATAATTCCTTAGCAGATTTAAGATTGAGATTAAGCTTTATCGTACCAGAATTCTCTTATTAAACTATCGCTTTTGCGAATAATTTAAATGGTTTCATGATCTGCATCTATTCCTAGACTACAATATCATGAATTTCTCATCTTGAGTATTCATAAATCTTCCATTTCAAAGTATGAATCATAAAACAATTTAAAGACGACAAAGAAATATAAAACATTAATCACAGAGATGAGAAAAATAATTCAATAAGCTAATTCATATAATTATAAATCAATTCAATTATTCAAAGGTTTCATCTTGTTTCACTCATCCCCAACAATGAAGAGTTTAGCTACTCGTTGTTAACAAATAGAAAAGAAAGTGATGAAAATATTACACATAGGAGACCAAGAATTAAAATGGAAACCAAATTTCTAAGGTTAGAACCTCAAATTTTGGGCTCCTTTGATGCCTCCAAAGTCTCTTTTTTCTCAAAAATGTCAGAACCCTAATTGTCTTCTAATTTTGTTTAAACAATGCTTAAATTTGTGTTGTGCATCCATGAGTGCCTCTTTGAAACTTCTGGATCGTTGTTCCACTCAAAAGCTTCACCTATTGTTGAATCAAGTAAACAAAATAGCACTATGAGAATTTGTTTTGTTAAGGAGGAAAATAACTAATTTGCTCAAGTATCTAAAACCAGATAAAAATGCATTAGTTCATGTGCTAAAGACACCAAATAATGAGATTTTAAACAGAAACTAATGCAAAAGCATGTTCAAATATAAATGAATTTTCAAGCAACCACAACCTCAAACTTGAACAGTAGCTTGTCCTCCGAAACACACTAGAATAATCCAAAATGAGAAAGCAAATAATCAAAATCTCAACATGTATTTTCTTGCCATTTCCACAGCTCGTGTACCTATGTTACACTTTAAGATCCTTGTAAAAAACAACTTTAGAGTTCACATGATAAAATAATTTTGATTGAAAGTAAACAACCACATATCATGTAGGCACGTCTCAAGATCCACTCCTCTTCTCCCCGTTGTCTCATAAATTCCTCTTAAGTATTTATCAAGGGTAAGTCCACTCATTCCTCTACGGCAACCACTTTATCATAGGCTTGAAGAAATTCTAACTGATAGATAACACATGATATGCCACACACCTTTAGAAGTCTTTCAAGGTTGTAATGCGGCCAAAGTAGGAGTGAGTCATTTTAGGATAGTAGGCTTTTTAACTTGGAGTTAGACAAACCTGCTCATTATGAATTTTCATGACGCACACCAATATCAAGCAAAGTACAAGAGACTAGAACATTGATTTTTTATTTCTTTTTGTATTCCAACTTTTGACATGAATAATGTTTTGAGGATCATCCAATTACTACTTACCGGAACATTGTATCATCTTACCTTTTGTCATGAATGATATTTTGAGGATCACTCGATTACAACTTAGCAAGATAACAATTTTTCTTTATTTTTTCTCAAAATTTCTAGTTTTCTACTATTTGATTCTCTTGTAGCCCACCCCAAACATTAATAGTTGTTATTTCATGAGTAACCCCAAACTTAAGATTCTACCTAACTCCGACTCTCAAGGAAAGTTTGAGATAAAAATTTGACAATTGGCTTTTATTGCAGTTAAGTAACCGAAATAAAAGGAATACCGATTCAAAAGGGTTACCAAAGGATTTAATTTTTCAAGGTGGTTAAAAAGACTCAAGTTACCACAAAAACCTTTTTTTCCTCGATGTATGACATACCACTTGCAACTTCAATAAGAATTTATGCAAATTCTAAATAGATACTACATATCAGGAATCACATCACACAACGTGTTTAGACACAATACCTCACTGGCTTTATGATCCAAGGAGTAAACTATCAAAGTGTTGCTTGATCACAAAAAAAACAATTCGATTCACAACCTATGAAAACTATAACCATGACTGCAGGTATAAAATCAATTTAACAAGGCAAATCATTTAATGTTTTTTTCAAATATATATAGCAAGTAGTGATGTGTAAGATGGAGTGATGTGTAAGACCTTGAATTTTGTAAACTCTAATTTATACAATTTTTTTTTTTGTGTTGAATTGCTGAAACTTTTAGTCCAATTTTTATTTTATGAATTAAGTACCAAAGTATAATTTTGTTAGAGTCAGTAATATATTTTTGGAGGACCGATTAAAATTATTTATTAGAGTATAATTTAATTAAGTTACAAAAAATTTAGTACCGATCAAAATTTTTAAAATGTCACTTGTTACTGATAAATTCACCTGTCAATTGAGTTGCGATGAGAGTAGATATTTTTATTAAATTAGATTGAGAAGTGAATGATGTGATATGTAGAAAAGTGATTAGATGTTATAATGATGATTTTATAATATACCTAATTATTAATTATAATATATATATATATACATACACACGTGAAACCAACATATGCCAGGCCATTCCCGTTCAGCTTTCTCGACCCCTCCCTTTCTTATTTCTCTCTGTTTTCAAAAAAAAAGATTGGTGTTGGTGTTTAAAAATAAAAAAACAACAAACACAAATCTCCATTTTCTACTAGATCTAAGCTTCCATTTAAGAAGTTTTAGAAAGGAAAGTTGCTCCTTTCTACAAGGTGGTGCTTGTGAGATAATTTATTTGAGGTGAGACACTTACTTCCTCCTCCTTTTTTCCTAAATTCATAAACTTTATACGGTGGGGGATGAGTGAAACTTTTGAGTTCTTAACAAATCTTTTGTTGTTGTGTGTTGTTGTGTTGTTGTTGTTGTTGATGATTTTGTTAGTAATGGTTAAAAAAAAGAAATTGATTTTTGATTTGTTTGAGTTACGTAATGAGTTATTTTCAAATAAATCAGTTTGAACTGAAGTTGAAATTTTACAAAAGAAAATTTAGAGTTGTTAAAGTTGTGAAAAAGTTCAAATTTTAACTAAGTTAAAGAGTTTGAACAAAGAGTTAAAGTGTGAAATTAAAATGTTTAGAGTTAAAAATGTTACTCTTTTAATTACTCTTGGACTGAGTTTAAGGGAGCAGTTTAGAGTATTTTATCAACTCAAATTTTTGGTGCTCTAATGGTTGAGTGATATAACTTGAAAAATGAAAGAGATTTAATTTTTGGAATTTTGTGGTGGTTGGATAAATTTTAGTGGTGAACAAATTGTTGTGAATCATTATGTTTATGTAGTTAGCTCCTTGGGTCTCGAAAAGGAATCGAGACCGTTGACACCGAGTTAGCTGCGGGGAGAACTTCGAAATATTAACGTTGTTGTTGGTGAATAAAGAAAAATAATTTTCTTAGTGTATGTCATTTCTAATCCATTATTCTATCCCTAGTAATTCAGAGGATGGTGTTTTTGGTAACTGATTCGGTCACTGTGCATTTTTTTAATTAATCTCATAAAATCAAGTTTACCCTAATGTGAAGTTATGCTCAAATGTTTTATGCTGGAAATGAATTTGATGTATAGTTAGTGACAAATTTTCAAGTTAATGTGAAGGTAGTATAACCAATTTTCCTTTACAGTGAACTATATTAGGAATGCAAAATCATTGTTAATAACCTGATACATTCAATGGTAGTAGCCGAACCAAAGTTAATATTTTGGAAACAAATTTGTGAGTTTGTTGTTCTTAAAATTGATTTTGGAACTATAAGGCTTTAAAATTTTGTGATTTAATTCTTGATTTTGAAACTTTGGCCGTTTCAACAACAAAAAAATCAATTATTGCAAATTTGAGAAAAATTTGTGGTTGTGTGAAAAATTTTGAGAATAATAATTTAAAACGTTTCAAAAAATTGTTAGTGAATTCACTGAAAAATTAAAGGATACTAATTTCTAAAAATATGTTTTATATGTTGAAAGTGTATTGTGGTTAATAATACTATTAGTCCTTACTCACTATAACCTCTTTTAGTAAAATATACCTAAGGGGGTTAGGAGTAAGAAAGGGTTTGTAAGGTAGTTAAAGTTTCAGGGATTAATTTGACTAAGTCAAACACTATTTACCTAAAGGTGTCGACACGAACGAGATTTTTCGCTGTGTTTGGTTGTGGTAGTGATAACTGTTGAAAAAGATATAACTAAGGTAAGGGTTCCTTCCAAATTTTTAGTTTGCACATAGGGACCTTATATGTGTGATTGATGATTAATATTGATGTGATTGTGCATTCTTGAGTGAAATATGTGTTGCTACATGTTATAAATTTTATTGATGAGAATATGTCTTGAGTATGCTTTGTGACAAGTGTGATAAACTATTAGTGTGTAATGAGTATTAAAAGCGGAGTCTTTTAATAGGTACATTTACATAATGATTTTTGTGAAAGAGTCAGACTATGCTCATGCATTTCATAATTAGTGGTGACCTGTTTGTTATAATATGATATTTGTATATACATACTCTGTTATTGTTTGTTATCATGCCGTAATTGTTAAGTGTTATTGTTTGTCTTTATGACATAATTGTTAAATGTTATTTGTTAATTTCGGTTGGTATCCCTTTACATTATTGTGGAAATTGGGCTTTGCCCTCAGATGATACCCGAGTTCATTCCACCGACTGTTACCTTCACGACAGAGGGTAGTGACGACAAGTAGGAAAGTTGGGCACTATATCTCGTGGAGCTCACTCACGAGAGAATCTACTATCCGGTACCCTCAGGATTGGTGCTCATGGTGAATGGAGCATGGGAAGATGTAGATGATGCCTCAGTTAGAGTTGAGATGGAGGCTACCGTAAGAGCTGGGGATAGAGTGGTTGGACCGGGGACTGGCTGTAAGAATAAGGGGCCGATGCCAACGGGAAGAGATATTGCAGGAACGTCCAGGCGGGTCGAGCCAGAGCTTCCACTTCCGGTGAATGATCCTCTATTGACTGTCACTGAGGTAGTGAGTTGTTATGAGATTCCAGCGCCGCCGAAGCCACCTATCTCGTGGGTGGACCAGAATTCTGAGGAGACTGATCCCTCTATGGCTGATGAGGGGGAGGAAGTTACTTCGACGAGAGATACTGCGTCAAAAGGAACTTATGCAGTGTGTGGACGTCAGCCTTATTATTGTAGTTGCTAGTGGATGATCAGATTAGTTTTTGTTGTATAGGGCCTTAGTTTCTTTCTTTTGGTGGTTGTACTTATTTTATTTCGGGAAGACTGTCTCTATAACATATCTTGACAGTTGACTTTTATTTGGTGGGTCCATGTTCCAACTTTTTTAACGTGACCATGGGGGATAGCATTCTTGGAGCAATACTTATGTGCAGGTGTCTGCCGAGAATAACCCAGGGGTATAAGCGATGTCTAATAGGTCTCATAGCTCCGATGTATTTTCTATTTGTTGCTGTAGATTATTGTTCCACAAACTATTTTAGTTTGTTTGTATATACGATGTAATTATTTATGACTCTTTTTGTTTTGCGTTACGACATATTATTTTATTAAGTTGTTTTAAAAAAAATATGCACTCGCGCTGTTAAAAATCAGAGTGTTACATAATGCAGATATGAAATGTCACTTGAATGATTCACTCATAGTGGCATAAAATAAAAGCAAACACAGTCACTTTCGGTCATGTGCAAGCACTTCATGCATATTCAAGTCCATTCATTACAAATATGACTATAACAAGATAGCATGAATGAAATGAACCTGAATTAAAAAAACAAAATACTAAAAAGAAAAAGAACTCAAAGAAAATATGAGGGTTTAAGAAAATAAAATAAAACGAAAATGATGAAAATGAAAATGAAACAAAATATATAAAAGAAAAATAATAAAAACATGAGAAGAGGCGCTCAACTCACGTAGCAATTATCACAGAAATCGATTCCTAGAATCTGATTGACATAAAAAATAGAAAAAATGCACTCAAGTATATAGGATTAGTGCAAAATAATGTAAGATGCATAGAAAAAGGAAGGAAAACAAAAAGGGGCAAGAAAAACCAGTGAAATGGGGCAAAAATATGTACAATTCCCCCTTTTAAAGGCAACCATCGCCTGGCGAAATGCAGCCTTCACTAGGCGAGTCATATGTTACAAATGGCTTGCCTTAGGAATTTGCGCCGTTGTCGCTTGGGAGTGGCTGTTTTTGATAGGCGAGACCTGTAACGTTAGAAAATTTAATGGAAATATGTTATCTTCGTCTGGTCAGCTCAAAACAGCTCATTTTCTGAAATTCAAATTATAGGTGGCATGATGATATCAGAGTCTAGCCAAGCGATATTAACAAAAAAAAAGTGATTGAAAATACATAACTCACCTAGCGAAATGCTACTCTAACTAGGCAAAATTCATCAGAAAGAAAATGGTTTTAATCAAAACTTAGTTTGTCTAGCAATACACTGCCTTCACCAAGTGACTTTTATTTAGAAAATAAAGACATGCAAAAGAAGAAAATTAAAGTACCTCAAATGGGTTGCTCCACACTACGCTGGTTTAACGTCCTAAGCTTGACGTATTGCTTATCAAGTTTCAATCAATCGCAATGACTCATTTTGGTGTTTTGCTTCTTCCCCGAAGTAATGTTAGAGTCACTGGCCGTTGACCTTCCAACTCCATTTCGAGTTTGGATCCATCAACTTTCTTTCACCATGTAGGGAAACATTAATTATCTTGAAAGGATCTGACCATCTTCGAAACAACTTCAATCGTGAGTTGAATAGAAGAACAAGTTGTCCTTCTCGAAATACCTTAAATTGGATCTTTTTACCATTCCACCTCTTTGTCTTTTCTTTATAGATTTTTGCATTTCATAAGTGAAATTTCTGAACTACTCTAACTCTTGAAGTTGAACGATTCTAGTTTGTTATGCCTTGATTAGATCAAAATTCAAGTGCTTTGTAGTCTAAAATGCTCAGTGTTCCAACTCAAGTGGCAAATGATAAGCCTTACCATATACAATCTAATATGGTTACATGCCAAGAGGAGTTTTGAAAGCAATCTGATACGCCCAAAGTGTATTATCCAATTTGACTGCCCAATCCTTTCTTCAAGCATCGATCGTTTTCTCAAGAATCTTTTAGATCTGTCTGTAGGATACTTCAACCTGCCAACTTGTCTAAGGATGATATGGCGTAGCTATTATGTGGTTTACATTATACTTTTTTCAAAAGGGTCTCCATTTTTCAATTAAGAAAATGAGTGCCTCATCAGTGCCCTCATTGTTAAGACAAACTCTCAAATTAAGTTTTGATGAAAATAAACAAAGGTTAATTAAGTATGTTAATTATGATTCTAAATGTTATGTTAATTTAATCTGTGCTCTTGAGTGTTTTTATTAAAGATAGGAACCAAGCAAAATAAAGAAATCAGATGAAAAACTAAACAGAACATTCTTGACCATAAGTTATACAAACGGAGAATGTTCTGCAGAATCAAGATTGACTGTCGCAGCCACTTCACCAATCTTTCTCCATCATTTTAACAATGATTTTGCCTTAATTCTTTATACCAATTTCATCAGTACATGGCTAGGAACAGATAGGAATCATTATTACTTAAAACGGTTCTCGAATCACTAAGATAAATCATCATGAATCTAAGCATGTCAAAAACAGACTGTAACTTTCTCCAGTCTGGAACTGTTAAGAAAGTTGAAACAAGACTGAACTTCAAGATTGATTATAAGTCCTCAGATTGTCCAGAAGACCACCAGACCTGATTGATCATCAATCTCCACTTTTAATCAACGTTCTCCGTTTCTGAGAAGAACAATCTCTTTTTCTGCAGAAGAAGACTTGTCAGTTCTGCATAAATTATTCACTCCTTTCCAAACAGTTTTGGATCGAATCAAGTGTCCAGATCAAAGCCCAATTATCATCAAGTATTTTCGAAGCTTAATGGGTCATTAAGAGCGCAGGAAATCTGTTTGAAAATTGAGCAAAACAGCCCAAACAAGCAAGGCCCAAAACTGTCACATGAATGGTGTATTTTTTCAACAGAAAGGTTGCTTATGTCAGAAGAAAACAGAGCACTACCAACAGCTCTTTCTTACCAGAATTAAATGCTCAAATCATCTATAAAAGGAAGGCAAATTCGCAAGCATCATTCAGAACTTCAAGTGCCAAGTATTCTCATTATTCACTTGCATTCTTGAAGCAATCTCATTCATAAAAGAAATCAGACTGAAATTATTTCATACTTCCAGATTATCTTACTGAGTTCTTTTATTCTGAATTTATTCTCAAACAAGAGTTGAGCATAATCAAATTCAACCAAACCTTTTAAATCATTATTGTGTAAACTCATAACTATAACGATTTTTTATAGTTTGAGTGTGATTAAAAGAGTTAACTGTAAAATCCTAGCAGATTAGTTAGGTGACTTGATTGAATCCTTTCTGGGTGGAAAGGAAGTGTAGTTACAGATCAAGGTTGATCTTTAACTGTGTAACCAGAAGATTGTTCTCCGTTCTTTGAACACTTAGTGAAAATCTCACAGTTGTGAGGACTGGACGTAGCTCACGTTGGGTGAACCAAGATATATCTTTGTGTGGTATCTTTTCCTTATCTCTATTTACATTCAGTTATTTTTATTGTCAAAGTTAAATAGAGAAACTAAAAACTGTGATTTTAACTAATCAAGAACGTTCTCCGTTTTCTGTTTCAGAACCAAGAACGTTCTCCGTTTCTATTTTCATAACCAAGATCATTCTTGAGTTGTTTTTTCTTAAGTTTTTAACAGGAAATTTTAAATAGGCAAGATTACAATTCAAACCCCCTTCCTTGTAACTTGACATTGCTACTTCACTCATCACTGATCAAAACTCTTGGGACACCAAAACATGCAAAAATGTTTTTCTCGAGGAGTGCAATCACCTATTGGGAATCATTGATTGGGTAGAAATTTCTTTTACTCACTTGGATACGTAGTCCATGACCACCAATATGTAAACTTTTGCATTTGAGGATGGGAATGGACCCATGACGTCAATGCCCCACACATCGAACAATTCCACTTCTAACATAGGGTTCTGTGGCATCTCATTTTGTTTGAAATGTTATCGGTTCATTAACAACAATCATACTTCGTCACATTGTTGAATACATCCTTAAATAGTGAGGGCCAAAATAGTCCCAATTAGAGGACATTCGATGTAGGTTTATTTCCACTAAAGTGACCCCTATAATTAGAGACATGGCAATGCCAAAACACATTCTCATGTTCTTCCTCAAGTACAAATCTTTGCATTAGACCATTAATTCCTCTTTTGTACAGAAACAGTTCACCCCACACATAGAATTTAGCATCTTGGATGAACGTTTTCTGTTGTTGATAAGTAAGTTTTAATTGAATCTTCTCACCCACCTTGTAGTTAGAAAAATCAAGGAACCATGGTGAGCTGATGATGGCTAGGATGTGTTCATCCACAAATTGATCTTGGATTGGTCTGACATTCTCATCTTCCTCCACCATTCCTAATCGTGAAAGGTGATCAACAACAATGTTCTCTAAACCTTTTTTTGTCTGATATCTCAATATCAAAATCTTGTTGCAACATAACTCACCTAACGAGTCTTAGCTTAGAATCCTGCTTGACAATCAAATACCTCAAAGTAGCTTGATCAGTGTAACAACCCCTCTCACTACCTTAGAAATATTTACAAGATTAAGCAAGTAATTAGATTATTAAAAAGTTTGTTAAACATAAAACAATATTTTCTAGTAATATTTAAGTTATATTCAAAGTTGGGGTGGGTACGTGGTACTATTAACATGTATAAATGTCAAAAGAGGAAAATACACCATTCTTCTATTACTCCCCCTCACTCATGGGTATACCAACCCATTAAGTACTTTCATTTCTTTCATCATCAACCCCACTTTCTCTTCCATCCTAACACAATCCTTTCCCTCAGTTATTGTTTATCATCAATATTTGTATCATTTTCCCTGCCTCCTGAAGATCCTCCAATGGCAGCAACATATGAAGTTCTCTCCCTCCAATCTGATCTCGTGCACGCCTTCTCCTTCATCTTTAGAGTCGTTTACAGTCCAAGGCAGCACTGAAAGAAGATAAAGACCAGATTGTGGAATCTCATATTCCATCCGTTGCAGCTGAGGCAGGAGTATTAAGAGTAAGAAAACCAGATAACTTCAACAACCCAACTCAACTCTAAGGGAAATTTCTCCTAGTCAAGAGTGAGTTCTTTTCCTAATAACTAATTTTCACATTTTGCATGTGGGTTCTTGGGCTGACTTTAAACTCATCTTCTACTGAAACTTCATTTCCTGGGTTTGATATAATGGGAACAACTTATAGTGAGGAAAATTGTGAGGTTTGACATGTAGGAATTGTTGAAAACATCCATTTGCATATGTGTGCTGGTGTTTATAATGTGTTAAGGGATTGAAAGAATGAAGGTAGAATGCTAGTGGACTAACTGATGGGTTATATGTATTAAAAACTCCGTCTAAATGTTCTACGTAGACTCCCTCTAAACATTCAACGTAGACTCCCTATGAAATCTCCCTCTGAACGTTATATGTAGACTCCCTCTAAAATTTCCCTCTAAACGTTCAACATAAACCCCCTTGGGAATTTCCCTCTAAACATTCTACGTACACTCCCTCTAAAATTTCTTTCTAAACTTTTTTACGTAGACTCCTTTTGAACCTTCCCTTTGAACGTTCAACATAGATTCCCTCTAAAATTTCCCTCTAAACAATCTATTCTGATTCTGACCTGAACTTCCTCTGATCAAGTCTTTCCTCAAACTGAACTTCCTCTGGTGAAGTCTTCCTTTGAACTTCCTCTAAACTTCCTTTGATTCCCTTTAAAATGTTACGATGGGCATGGAGGATTGTTTCATAAATGAAACATAGGTAAGGGAAGAACAACTAGGGCACCAGTAGAGGTCATGTCCCAGACCTACCTTACGAAGAGAATCTCAATTACCTTGGTGACTCATGTTGAGATGATTGAGGAGGCCTTTTCCATACTCTAAGGAAAATTAAGGAAAATTAAGGATTTTTTTTCTTAAAGAAAATTGGATAATCATGTCGTGCTTTAAATTGCATCTAAGGAAATTTATTTCAACTGCCCTTCCCCTTTTTAGAACTCAATGAGATTATTATCTCACCCCTTATTTTTATGTATTATAGCAGATTAAAGGACTTGAGACTTGGACTCGAGCTCAAAGGATAAAAAATTTGTAGTTGTATTCTATGAAGTTGTAATTTATTTTGTGTATTAGTACATCAGGGGATGTTTTTTAGACTATGTATTATGTAGTTGCAATGGCATTTCAATTATTGTACTTTATGAGAATCTATACGATTGCTTCTGGAAGGTTAGAACGTATGTTTTATTGCCATTTTCTAGATACATAGTGATGGGTATTACGTTTTGGTATCAGAGCCAGTTGAACCAATCGGACTGTTAGGTAATGGGTTAAGTTTGGGATGTTTCTCCTTTTACTATACGTTCTAAGTATCATTTCACCAAATATTAAGTATGGTCAACTTAATATTTAGTATACGGTATCACTACGCGAAAAAGCGCATTTTACAGCCCTTTTCTTAAGCCATTTACAACGCTTTTTCAAAAAAAAAAATGTTGTAGTTACTAGCGCTGTAAAATAGGTGGATATATTGCGCTCTTGTTATTCTCGTTTTACAACGCCTTTTAAATCCCTGAAATAGCACTTCATATGCATGCACCTACTACAACGCTTATGTGAAAAAGCGTTGTAATAGGTGCATTCAATAGATGCATTATTATGCACCTATTACAGCGCTTTTATGAAAAAGCGCTGTAATAGGTGCATTTAATTGTTTTATTATTATGCACCTATTACAGCGCTTTTTCAAAAAAGCGTTGTAATAGGTACATTCATATAGATGCATTGTTATGCACCTTTTACAGCACTTTTCTACAAAAGCGTTGTAATAGGTGCATTCATATAGATGCATTGTTATGCACCTTTTACAGCGCTTTTTCCAAAAAGCGTTGTAGTAGGTGCATTCAATAGATGCATTATTATGCACCTTTTACAGCGCTTCTTCAAAAAAGCGTTGTAGTAGGTAGGTGCATTCTAATGCACGTTTTACTGCGCTTTTTTGAGAAAGCACTGTAAAAGGTGCTTTTTTTTTAGTTTTATTAAAAATGATGTAAATTTTAAAAAGCGCTTTTTTAGAAAGCGCTGTCTTTTAATCCAGAATCAGTTCACAATTTTTATTCCATAATCAGTTCACAATTTTTATTCCAGAATCAGTTCACAATCAGTACACAACAACAACTAAACAGCACTTCAAAACAATCAGTACAAAACAATCAGTACACAAGAATCAGTAGACAACAACAACAGAACTACATATTCACAACAATCAATTCATATTTACATATTCACAACAGCCCAGAACTACATATTCACAACTACCTATTCATATAACTATCAGATTCACTATCATTTTCATACAACTACATATTCATATTCACAACTACATATTCACAAACAGCACAGAACTACCATATCCCTTGCAGCATGCCATTTCCTAGCAAATCAAATAATCTTCATTTCAATCACATACTGACACCAGTCTTCCTTTATTTTTGTTAGATCTTCTTCAGAATATGTTGGACTGGAATTGTCAAAGTACTGTGCGATATAAAAATTGAACATAAATAAGTTAGAATCAAATATATACATAGTTTATATATGAAAATCAAATAATGAAAATACCGTACCGTTTCTGGGATTATAATTTGATTCTTATCAACAATCTCCTTCATGAACCGCAATACATAGTACCCACAGTCGATGTTGTTAGTTTGATGAGGGCACTATAAAATAAAACATATAAGTCAATAATTATTTGTGCATTGATTGTAAATGAAATTTTAAAAGCATATATTTCAAACCTTTATTGGAATCCATGTGATGTTATTTGACTTTTGCTTCGACACTGTAGCACCTCTTTGAGCTCGATAAACTTGTAAAACACTATCGAATAAATAAATGTGATTATTATAGCATTAACAAACACATTATTTATATATATATGTAAAAAATAAATGAATATTACTTACGTGTCGAACATAGTCTTTATCTCGGGGTGATTGTTGTAATGGCCGTGCAAGGGATCTAGGTAGTATATAACTTCAGAGGTCGCATTGATTGCAAATAGCACCCAATGTGCCCTACAACAACAAAAATTTGGTTTACACAACTAATAAATTAAGATCTCATAAATTAAAAAAGATATAAATAAAGAATATATAATTACGTACCCTGAATTATATGGTGCAAGGAACAACTTATCCTTCTCTTTATTTCCTAATAGTATATCTACAACGTATTTCTTTACATTCACCGGATCGTGTTTAAGCGTCGAAATCTTATGCGGAGACAATAATGAAAATCTATTTGACAATCTGTGCGTGCACACGAACTTCTCATACAAAAATCTTCAATGAAAATTTCAAATTAGATTAATTACCAATAAATTAAATTAATTACAAATAAATGCAATTAAAAGTAATTTTTACCTCATGTATAAGCTGATGACAGTAGCACTCAGCTCCTTATTGTCGAGAAGTTCGTATATGTGCTCTTTTTCAAAAAATTCTTCATACTCATCTCCGAATATAGCTTTATCCATGCTTATTATTCGTGAATCTTTGTCGCTGCCCATATTTTATTTTATTTTGCCAGTGTGTCAAGACACGACCCATATCGAGCAAGTCGTGGATGACTTATTTTAGGAGCAAGAGCAGCAACTGATTTTACACGATCAAGTTTTTGAGCAGCAACTTTGGCCGCTTTATTACCCTCCAGCTTTTGCAGTTTGCCAGCTTTATTACCCTCCAATTTTTGAAGTTTGTCGGCTTTATTTTTAACACGAACATCAAGTCGTGGTGCGGCAGCTGGCTTGCTGGCTTGCTGTGCGGGTGGTTTATTGGATTGAATCTGAAAAAATGAGGTTAATCAGTTTTTAGTTTAGTGAATCTGAAAAAATGACAAACCTTACAAAATAAATGTGACAAACCTTTTCGGGCGATATGACTGTTTCGTTTCTGGGAATCTTCTTATCATTCCCTTTAGGCTTTGTTTGAATCTAAATAAATGTGAAATTAAAGTTAACATCGGAAAAAATTCAGCAATTAAATATAATCAATTAAACATACATTTCAATTAATTAAACATACCTTATCAAGGGCAACAAGATGTTTGGGTCATGCCACGTAACTGCCAATTGCTTCGCCCAAATAATTCAGATTTGCATCGTTGTCCGGTATAGGCAACAGCGCATTTGGTTCCAAAGCAATAACTGGTGATACTCTGACATGGCCCGCAGGGATCGGTGTGTTGTGCAATACTTCGCCCGGAGTATTGCACAATGTTCCTTTTCCGACCTTCCGATGAGCAGGGGAGGATAAGTACAGCACGCATGGAGTGACACCCTAAATCAATGGTTAATACATAAGTATGTGAAACAATTAGTGAATGAATTTCTTATTTTATTAAGTAATTAATTACCTCAGGAAGACTTTTGAGACCAACGTTGCAACTCGCGTTTTCATTCTCCATTTGATTTTCACGTTGGAGCTGATTCGCAAGTTGCTTGTCTTTATTCGTCTTCACCAAGAATGCCACTTGCTCTGTTAATACTTTGATCTTCTCTAATACTTCCTCATTAGATGGATTTTGGCGCTTCTCTTGTGAAAAATAGCTTCTAGGAGTTACGCCAAATCCTTTCCCCCTTACGCGGCCGGAATATTCAGGAACATTAAACACTTTACCTAGTATGTCCCTGCAACTAGCCTTGTTGTCCTCTTGATTTTCCGAACTTTGTTTGAGATTCGCCTAAAATATATACACGTAGGATTAAAAAGATTAGTTCAATATCAATTTTAAAATATAATATTAAAAAATATTAAAGTGATAAATATACTTGCACAAAGTTCTATTACTTTTTGAACATTTTCGTTATCAACCACTCCGTCTTTATTTACGCGACCTTCCTTCCACAATATATGACGACCCAACGGTTGATCGAATTGGGTGTCTTGTAGCTATTCTTGTTAATATCATAAACAAAATATTAGTTAGAAAGTATAGTTTATAATGCCACATTATATAAAAGTGATGTTTAATTACTTACAAGTTTTTGCTCTAGACGTGCATATCCCATACGAGATTTCTTGTATGGGTGGGGAATAATTTTTGCCCTCTCGTGATTTGCCTTACTAATATTCTATATAAAAAAAATAACAATCTTGTAAAAATTTCAAATTCGCTATGAATATGAATAATAAAACACAAATGCTAATAAATTAATCACTTACAACAAACGCGGAGTCTGAACGTTTTGCTATGAATGCGCTCCATTCCTCATTTGATATATAATGTTTATATATTTTTGGAGCTTCCGCATTCATATCGCCATCGCGGTCTCTTAGATAGCAATTTGAGAGGTGAGATCTAAAACCCCGGTGTATTTTCCTGGCAACTCTCAGCACATAACTCTTTCTCACCTCGTCAATATCAAAAGCTGTCTGCAAACTAAATAAAGATATAGTTTGAGTAAAGTACTTCAAAGCAATTTGTAAAAAATTATAAGTAAAAAAGTGGAGTAAAAAATTACTTTTATATCAGCCCACAATACATCTTTTGCATCCTTCAATGCCTTATCTCTCCAATCATCTATTGTGATGGGGATATTCTAACGAACAACAGCTCCAATATAACTCACAAACATTGAACTGTTGGGGTCAATTGGCTGACCACTCTCATTCCATCCCACCTAATAAACTCATATAGTAAGTACCTCAAATTATAAACAGCAAACAAAGTACGTAGCAGTTCAGTATAACTTCAAGTTCAACATGTTCAACATGCAGTTTAGTATCCATTTATCTACAACAAGTTCAACATGTAGTTCAGTATAACTTCAACAAGTTCAACATGTATTTTAGTGAAACAAAAAACTAATCAATACAATACCTGAAATAGCTCTGTTTAATGCTTAGGGTTACGAGTTCGCAGACGAACAGTGCAGAAGACGATGAAGACGAAACGAAGACGAACGATCGTAGGGTTACGGGGTCCGCAGACGAAACAAGGACGAACGAAGACTAAAAATATATGGTTACGTAATGAGAAGGAGGATGAAGATGAGGAGGAAACAGGTGTATGATGTTTACGTAATGAGGGTAAGTAAAGAGGAGGAAACAAGGGAAACTGAAACACTCGTAGAGTTCGTAGGGTTCACAATGAGAAAGAGAACAAAGAGGAAACTCAAACACTCGTATGAAGTTTACGTAATGAAGATGAAAGTGAAGAGGTTTACTGTTATATATAAAACAGTATTACAGCGCTTTTTTGAAAAAGCGTTGTAATAGGTCTCATTATTTTATTTTTTAAAAGCCTACTATAGCGCCTTTTTAAAAGCCTTTTAAAGCGCTTGTGAAAAAGCGCTCTAAAAGACCTCCTTATTTTTATTTTATTAAAAGCCTTTTACAGCGCTTTCATACAAAGCGTTTTAAAAGGCTTCTTTGTTTTATTATATGCAAACGCTATGTGACCCTTTTACAGCGCTTATGCAGAAAGCGCTTTAGAAGACCTCCTTATTTTATTTTTTTAAAACCTTATTACAGCGCTTCTTCAAAAAGCGCTGTAATAGGGTTTTATATATAAAATGCCTCTTTGTTTTATTATATGCAAATGCTATGTGACCCTTTTACAGCGCTTATGACGAAAGCGCTGTAAAAGACATCCTTATTATACAAAACCCTATTACAGCGCTTTCTCCAAAGAGCGCTGTAATAGGGGTTTATATATAAAATGCCTCTTTGTCCCAAGGGTTGTGTGACCCTTTTACAGCGCTTATGAAGAAAGCGTTTTAAAAGACCTCCTTATTTTATTTTATTTTTCTTCCAAATTAGTTAAATTATTTTTTCTTCCAAATTGTGTTTAATTTTTTTTTTTCTTCCAAATAATACCTATATATATATATATATATATCAATGCTAAATTACATGATCAGTTCAAGTTCAAGAAAATTTCCCAGTATATGCAGAAAATCAGTATACAATTAAATACAGTATAAGCAGAAAATTACAAACAGTTCAAGCTAAATACCAAAATGCTCAATTATGGCAGATCAAACAATTAAATTACATGAACTCAGTTCAGATTACATGGCTTAAAAACAATTAAACACATTAAGATGCCCTTCTTCTTTTCTTGGTGGGATTCACATTTGTTTATCCATTAATGATACGAAACGATGGATTAATCCAAATTCCCTCATCATGATCATCTCTAAGATATAAACCATCACTAGTTGAATCAATTTCATGTGGTTGTGATGTTGCAAAGAAAAGATCATTACCAAAATCGTCATCATTATTGTTATCATCACTTATTTTATTACCAACATCTTCATTAGCAGGATCAGTGACATAAAACACTTGTTGAGCTTGCGACGCTAAAATAAAAGGCTCATCTTTGTATCTCACCCTATTAAAATCGACAAGCAAGAACCCTGACTCATCAATCCGAACGCCATTATTATTATCGACCCACTTGCAACCAAATATGGGAACGATAAACATTGTGTAGTCTAGCTCCCATATGCGCTCGATAACCCCAAAATATGATAGATTTGCATATATTGGGTTCTTGTCTTTTGCACTTGAGATATGCATCGCTTCAGCTACGAGAGTGACTCCGCTATTTTGCATAGTGGTTTAATCATCTGGTTCTTTGGTATAAAACGTGTAGCCGTTAATTACATAACCGGTGTAAGAAAAGACATGTAAACTCGGACCATTTGCTAGCCACCTCAATCTCTGTGAAATTGATCCGGGGTCTACATCAAACTTTGACTTTATGTGATTTTTTAACCATGTTATGAAACTTCGATTGTGCTCTCGAGTTATCCAATTTTGATTCCTATTCATGATCAAACTAGATAACTGATCCATGTGTATTGTAACATATGGTTGAACCTCATCATCATTGTGCAGAACATACAATTGTGCCTGCTCCCATTCTGTCCTTGATATAGTCATTAGTCTCTTTCCAATTATCCCTTCTCTTGATAATATTCCCGAATGAAGAGACATGGGAAGCCCTATGGATTCAACATTTGACAGATATTCAGTACAAAATTCAGCAGCTTCTTCGACAATGTACCGTTCAACAATACAACCTTCTGGTCGGCTTCTACTTTTTACGTACCCTTTTAATATTTTCATATATCGTTCTATCGGGTACATCCATCTCATATAAGCTGGCCCACAAAGTTGTGTCTCCTTAACAAGATGAACAGTAAGGTGAACCATTATATCAAAAAACGAGGGTGGGAAATACATTTCAAGCTCACACAAAGTAACAACAATTTCCCTCTGCAATGTCGGTAATTTCAGAGGATCGATCACTTTACTACAAATTTACCTAAAGAAGAAACATAATTTAGTTATGGTTCGGTGAACTTTTTCAGGTAAAATTGAACGTATACCTATTGGTAGCAAATGCTCCATTATAATATGAGCATCATGGGTCTTCAAACCTTTTAACTTGAGGTCTTTCATACAAACTAAAGTTTTAATGTTTGAAGAGTATCCTTCTGGAACTTTAACTTCGTGTAGAAATTTACACAAAACAATTTTTTTCACTTCGTGTATCCTTTCTTCTTATATCGAGAGACATTGCATTTCAGACACGCCTTTAGTAATTCATATTCATTTCGAAATAAAATGCAATCGTTAGGACACGCATGAATCCTTTCGTAACTCATACCAATAGAGCACAAAATTCGTTTAGCCTCGTAGGTTCGATTGGGAAGTTCATTATCATCTGGCAACATATCTTTTAAGAGTGTTAGTAATTCTGTGAAGCTTTTATCAGACCATCCATTACTCGCTTTTAAGTTGTACAACTTTAATATCGCCGAAAGTCTTGTGAATTTAGTACAACCATTATATAATGGTTTCTCTACATCACTCAACAAGCTCTCAAACATTTTAGGACAATCACGAAGATCTTCTTCAACTGCTTTTGCAATCTCCTCAACTCGGTCCGGCTCATATGTATCTGTGTCGAAATCAGTTGAAACATATGTATCTGTGCGGGTGTTTCCATAGATTTTCTCACCATGTCTTATCCAACATGTATAGCTTTGATCAATTCCATACCATACTAAATGTCCTTCCAATTCATCTGCTCTAACGCGTTTTCCAAAACAACATTTTAAACAAGGACAAACGACTCTATTTTGATCTTTTGCATTCATCACTGCAAACTCAATAAACTCATTCACTCCATTTTCATACACTTTTGTCAATCGATTGGCAGACATCCATTTCCGGTCCATTTATATGACCTATATATATAAACGCAGTAACACAAATAATAAGCATGATTTCAAGTCTGATATATATGACCTATATATAATACACATATCTAATATTGGTCCAAGATTGATTTCAAAACAGAACATATATATCATGAGAACATATCTAATATCATGTAACAATTTCAAAGAGTTGTAAACATTATGTGCAAGCGTATGTGACCCTATATGACCCTACAACAGTGCTTTTTTTACAGCGCTTGTAAAAAAAGCGCTGTTGTATCCTCCGTAATTTTTAAAAAATTATACAACAGCGCTTGTATTTAATAAGCGCTGTAAAAGACGCGCTATAAAATGTCATTTTTGGCGTAGTGTATGCAGAATAACCTAGAAGACGTGGAAGACCAAGGCGTAATGCTCCACCAGAAGATAATGTTCCTCCTCCACCACCACCTACTACTAAGCCATGGGAATGCATACTAGAAGTTATTCAACTCCAAGCAATGGCTACCACCAACCTGGTTCCACATCTGACACCACTAGGAGGTGGCAATCAAGCAGCCAACATAATCTTTTATGATTTCCTTAAGTTGTAGCCTCTAGTATTTAAGGGAAGCCATAACCCAACTGAGGCACAAGCCTAGCTTGATAATGTGAATAAGGCTTTTGAGGTAGTAAGGTTTTTAGAGGAACGAAAGGTAACATTTGTTGCTCACCTACTAAAGGGTGAGGCAGAGCATTGGTGGAAGAGAGCAAATGCTCATTTGCTAACTTTGGGAACACCACTAGATTGAGAGCACTTGAAATCAACTTTCTTAGATAAATATTATCCAAAGAGTGCTAGAAGGCATAAAGAATTAGAGTTTGTCCACCTATAGCAGGGAGACATGTCAATGGCTGAGTATGTGGCCAAGTTTGAAGAACTGACAATATTTTCTTCACATGCTCAGTATGCACTAGATGAAGAGTGGAAGATTAACCAATTTGAAAGGGGTTTGAGGCCAGAAATCAGAGGCAATGTAGGACATTTGAAAATCACAAATTACTCTACCCTCGTGCATAAAAGCTACATTGTTGAGGAAAATCTAAAGAGAATGCAAGAGGATAAACAAGCCAAGTGACAGCAACGAAGAGACCATGACCTTTCATTTTTTGTTGGACTTACACTTATAGATCTTTCTCTTGCAGCCTCCATCTAATTAAATCTAAACATTGCAAAATAAAATATAGATAAATCTCATATGGAACGAAGAAAAAACTATGTATCCAACAAAATTTTAGCTCACAACATTGTTAGGGCCCATGAAATTATTATCTTTTTTTTTATTTTTTAAAAAATTTGTATTAGTTTTACTTATTAACAAGGAGACAAGAGACTTTTAAAGTAAACAATTATCAATATTTATTAAAATAACAAAAATGTTAAAAAATATATAATTATTTTTTAAAATACATATTCATTAATTAGTATTACATTTTTTATCTATAACGGTGGCTCATTTCAAGAGTTTCTCATCAAAATAAAATAAATATAAATTTTAAAAATAAAAACACAATACTTTTACAAAGTAAACAAAACTTTAACTTTAAACGAGTTTGTTTTCAAATCTTTTTTAATTAAAAAAAAAAGTCTTTAAATAATTAACATTGATGCTCTCATATTGGTCAAATGAATATATGTGCACATTCCCATATATTAATTGTTGCCTAAAAGAGGTTAAGTGTCCAAACTTATTTCGAACATTAATTTTTGGAATTTTATTTTGTGTTCACATTACCGGTAGCATCTATATAAACAGAGGCCTCCACAACTTGAAGGAAAACATTTCATATTTGTATTTCTTACCTTGAAATAAATACATCTCTAGCAAGAAAAATGCCATTTCATAGCATAGATGAAATTTCTCTTTAATTGTCTCGTCACTAAATTTAGGGGAAGAATCAAAGATGGAGATTTCATATTTTCTTTCTTAATTTTCTTCGTTAATTTAATTTTTCTAGTATTATGTAAATTTAGGTGTCATTGAATATTATTTCCTTTTGTTAATGTTATAAATATGTGACTCTATCTAATTTCTATTTAGTGACATTATTTTTCTTTCTTAGTACTAATATGATGGTCTTAAACTATTCCTCTTTAATGGAGAAAAAAAAAAACAAGAACACTTAAGATTTATGAGAGGCGGCTATAAGTTGGAAAAAACCTAAGGTTTGTTAATATATAATCTTGGAAACCGTTTAACTCTCAATATGTCTAAAATGATTTTGAATTATTGTTACTCTGTTAATTGAATAAAAAAAATTATCACAAACAATTTGTGTCAAATCTCATACAATTTAAACAATAATAATATGTTAAAACTAAAATATTCTTGTTTTTATGTATTTTTAATGTACATAGAAATTAATTTTGAGATATTTCAATAACATGTCAAATTAATTTTATCTTAATATATTTATATGATTCATACGATAATGACTTAATTAAATAAATTGATAGATTTTCAAAATAGTAGTATACATAAATAACTTTTTTAAGTTAAAAATTTATTTTAAACAAAAAAAGGAAAACGATACTGAGAGACATAAATTTTCTTTTATTTTTGTTTTGAGTAAATCAAAGAAACATTAGTGTAAAATGAGAATTAAAGTACTACCATTTTAAATATTTTGTTCCAATAACTGTGTTAAAATGTAAACACAATCACATTTTGTAATTAAGTTGAAAACTTATAAGAATGTAAAAGAAATTTACTGATAATGTATTTAATCTTAACAATTCAATCTGATATATCATGTTATACAGATTTCTAATTAACGAGAATTATATAATTATATGATGTTATAATTAAATTATAATAAAAAAATATTCACAATGTCAGTACATTACTTTTATTATCAACTTATATTGGCGCTCAAAGTTTTGAATTGATCAAATTTTTAAAAGATCGACTTAAAAACTTGTGTTAATTATAAAGCATATGCACGCTGACATTTTCGTAGTTATAGACTTATAGTGAAATTTCTAGCGTCGTGCCACATTTTAAGTCGGATAATTATAGAACTAGCTAAAAAATAATGTGCTAAAAGGAGATACAAGCAATTTATTTATTGATGCGTCTTCGTTGTTTCTTATTTTTAAGTCATTTTTAGTTAATTTTATCTAGAGTTTTATTTAATTTCAAACAATTTTTAGAGTAAGAAAATTTAATTTTTTAAGTCATATTGGACGTTGTTGCGATTGAGTAATCCGAACGATTATTCGTGATTATAGAGTCACCACTAATGATTTATTTAATTATGAAAAATGTTGAAAAATCCTTCTTGAATAAAATTAGTCTTACCAAATTTGAATTAAAGAGTCGAATATGTGTAGGGAAGATATTAGCCCTACGATATCTTTTTAAAAATGTTACCTCTAGTTAATAGAACAAAACTATATTAATTTCTAAAACATATTTATTTTCCCTTTTATTAAAGAAAATAAAACTAAAAATTGATAGTATAAAAGACTTCGAAAAAATTATTTTTTATTGCACTTGACAAAAGTGGTCTCTTGTTCTTACGTATCTCTAAGTGCGATTGAGAAACAAAATGTTATGTAGTTCTTGATTAGAAAATGTTTGTTGGTTGATTAATTTTAACTTTTTTTAAATTATGAATTAATATTTTTTTTAAAAGCGTAACAATTGAATTCAAAGAGGATTTGACGCAATCATTACTAACATGTTTGGATTTATTTTTATTTGAAAACGTTGTGATGACCGAACTAAAACAAAATTTAGTATAGTCGTTGAATTTTGAATTTGTGTAGTGAATGCTAATGATCGAACCAAAAGTGGATTTGGCGCCGCACTACTTGGAATTATTTAACCCATTTTTATTCAAAACTTTGTGACCGTCAAACCAAAAGAGAATTCTGCATAGTCATTGATTTTAAATTTTATGAATTGAAACAATCTAAGTAATGATTAAGCCAAAAGAGGATATGGCATAATCACTATTAATATTTTATTACTATTTTTTAATTGAATTTTATGAAGACTAAACCAAAAGAGAATTTAGCGTAGTCATTAATTTTAGGTTTTGAAAATTGCAAATGTTTGCACAACGATCAAATCAAAATCGTAGGTGGTGTAATCACTATTAATATTTTTATTTTATTTTTTTATTAAGACTTTGTGATCACCAAACTAAAAATGTATTTAACAGTCATCGATCTTAGTTTTTGCGTAATGACCGAGACAAAAATTAATTTGACGCAATCACTACTTATATTGGTTAAATTCATTTTTATTTAAAATTTTGTGACGACCAAATCTGAAAAGGTATTGACGTAGCCATATTTTGAAACTTGTCAATATTGGCCAAATCAAAATTATATGATTGGAACATACACGGTTCGAAGTGCTTATTGTTTCTGCATAACAGAAACACAACAAATCTGCATGTCTCTGGAAAATAGAGGCATCTACGGCAAACTAGAATTCCTCTAAAGGTTAAGGACTTACTTTGGTTAATATGTCAAAATTGCATTCCCACTTGTGTTCGATTGGGTGAACGTAGTGTGAACTGTCCATGTGATTGAAGTTTGCACAACAGACTCGACCAGCACTGCAGTTGTAATGTCGATGCTTCGTTCAAAGCCCATTATAATATAGTTGGAATTGAAATTTGCATTAGAGACAACCAAGGACAACTTGTCCTAGATAAATCAGAATGGTTCGCTCCAATGGTAAATGTTGATGTTGGCGAAGCACTTGATTTATTAAGTGTGATCAAGTGGGTTCATGACGTTTCGTTAGAGCATACAGACTTTGAACTAGATTCCAAAAGGGTAGTGGATTGCCTCCATTGAAGCAATGAAGACATCTCATACTTTGGCTCCATTATTTTTTATTGTAGACACTCTTTTTTATTTTTTTCCAAACTCTCATGTTGAGTTTATTCTAAGACAAGTCAATTAGGTCGCTCATACTCTTACACAGGTAGCTCCATTCTTAGTTAGTTACCATATTTTCATTGATATTTTTACATGTATTCAAGATATTATAACGAATGAAATGATATAAGTCATTTTATCTCAAAAAAAACACATACCATAACATGAAAAGTGTTCAGTGATATTAATATTAGGGACGAATAAAAAGAAAAAAAAGGCAATTCACTTAACACATTAACATAACTATAAAATACACTGCAAATACAAAAAGTGGAGAGCATCGAATAGATATCTTAAGGGTGAGATACAAAACCAGTGATACAAATATGATGTCCACCAATTCTTTTTGTATTATAGTTTTAGATGAATTAGGACTCCAATATAAAACTATTAATTCTCTGAAAAATAAGATAATTGTCACCAATCCCTCCTCTTTTGTCTCTATGATAATGTACAGTATTTATAGACTTTTTGAATGTAGGTGATAAAGAAAATAAATATTAGTCACTATAGATTGTCATTAGTTTGTTAGTTGTTAGCTATATTTAAGTTTAGTTAGTTATATATTGTAACTTACTGTCAGTTTGGGTTCTATATATATATAAATCCACATTCTTATATTTTGATTAATTTCAATAATAATAATCAAGATGTTATTCAATAAATTCTCCTCTTGATTACCAAGTAATATGATATCAGATTAAACCAGTTTTTCAAGCTTTCGTATTATTTTCGTTTTCCCCAAATTCACTTTTTCCAAACCTTAATTCTTTCAATTCCTCATTTCATTTCTCATGGAGATTAACAATGATGATTCCTCTTCGAATTCCGATCAACACAGCTCCGTCCAACAAGACTCCACCAAATCAAAAGATGTCGCTTTGAATCCATGAAGCTCTTATAACCTTCACCACGACAAGAATCCCAGCGCTGTTTTAGTCGCACAATCGTTGAATTATTCAAACTACTATAATTGGAGTCGGTCAATGAAACACGCATTTTCATCGAAGAACAAGATTCAGTTCATCAACGGTTCGCTTCCTCAACCTTCTTCTTCACACCATGATCTTTGGGACCGCGTCAACAACATGGTGATTTCCTGGATCACCAAGACTTTACCACCCCATATTTCACATAGCACCATTTGCATCGACTCTGCCTTTGATCTATGGTCTCATTTATGGGATAGGTTCACCAAAGGTTATCATTATCGTCTTTCCGATCTTCTCTGTGACCTTCACTCAATTAAGCAAGGAGATCACAATTTGTCAACTTTATATCCCGATCTCAAGATCCTTTGGGATGAACTCGAAGATTTGCGCCCAACACCTTCGTGTACTTCCTTTGTTCCCTCCACAAGCAAATTGAGCATCGTTGTTAGAAGCTTCAAAGATCAAGAATATGTCGTTTGCTTCCTCAAAGGATTGAATGACAATCATTCCAACGTTTGCACTCAGATTCTTCTCATGGAGAAATTACCCTCCATTAGCAAGGTATATTCTTTGGTTTCTCAACAAGAACTTGCATCCAATCCTTTTCCTCCTGATTTTGTTGTTTTCAGTGTGAATTCTGGAAATACCAATTATCGTTATACACAACAAGCTGGATGTGGTCAACCAAAGTCTCAAATGTTATGCACCAATTTCCATAAAACCAATCACATAGTGGATTCTTGCTACTTCAAACATGGCTTTCCACCTCGGTACCGCTCAAATAAAAACCATAATCCTAATCCATTTCCTACTCCTTACACCAAATCTACTCCACCATCCAATTCAACTCCAAAAGACCACTTTCCTTCAATTTCAAAGGAAGATTATCATTACTTGGTTAATCTTCTTCAGTGATCCAAAAACGAGACTTCAACCACTGCTTCAACACAAAAAAAATCTACTAAAGCAGCCAATACCCACTTGATTTCCAGTGTTTCAAATACAGGTTCTGTTTATCATAATCGTTCTATTTGACTTTAGATACGGGTGCTTTAGATCATGTTTTTCCTTTCATTCAATGTTTTCCCAAAATTGAAAGGATAAAACCTGTTTCCATCACTTTCCCTATTAGAAACACGCTTCTTGCACATTTTTCTGGTTCTATTTACTTTGATATATCTCTATTGCTGAATGATGTTCTTTACATACCTCAGTTTCAATTCAGCTTAATTTTTGTTTCCAAGTTAACTACTGATTTAAACTGTAAACTGATTTTTAGTAAAAATTATTGCAATCTTCAGGATTCACATACCCTAAAGATGATTGGGATTGTGGAGCATCTTAACAATCTTTATATTCTCAAAAGAGTTCCTATTGTTCTATCAATTGATGTTTCTTTAGATGACACTATTGCTTCTTGTAATAAACATGTTTTAAGCTTGAAATCTGATTCCTTTGACATATGGCACTTAAGATTAGGTCATCCCTCTTTTTCTGTATTGAATCATATGTGTAAACAATTTTCTTATATTTCAATAAATAAAAATGTCATTTGTGATTTTTGTCATTTGGGTAAATTTTCTAGACTTCCTTTTCTCTTAAGTTCTAGTCAATCTTTACACACTTTTGATTTAATCCATACTGATATTTGGGGTCCTATTAATGACATTTCAATTGATGGCTAGATTGCATATTTCACAAAGGAAATACACCTTAGACATCTTACAAGGAGTTGGCCTCCTTGCTTCCAAACCAGCAAACATTCCAATGCAGAAATATATAATGTTTTCCAAGGATGAAGGCCAATTACTCCTAGACCCGATTGTTGGAACCAAATTGGTTTTATATTTAGAGTTTTGATGTTAACAAAAGTATTTTATGAGAACATTATATTTGACTTCATAGACTATGAAAGAAGATTCATGTTTTTGAAAAAAATCTAAAATAAGATTTGATTCAGATTTATGGTTAAAGAAAATCTTTGACCAAGTTGTAAAGAAGATATGGTCAAATGTTTATGAAGAAAAATCTAAAATAAGATTTTATTCAAATTTATGATTGAAGAAAATCTTTGACCAAGTTGAAAAGAAGATATGGTCAAATCTGTGAAGAATTTACAAACTCAATCTGAACAAAATACGAACATAATCAATCTAGAAGAACTGCTTAGATTGGATACAGAAATAAAGAATTAGCTAGAGAACATATTATAAAAAAAACATCTTGTTCAGAATTATTTTTGAATAAAATCATTGTTGACCAAGCTAGGAATGAAGATACAATTCAGAATTAAACAATGACTAAATTGAAGCCCTAATTTTATCACTATATAAATAAATACTCAAGGCTGAAGAAGAAATCATCGAAAAATAAAAAAATAAAAAAAGTATAAGAACTCAAGTTCAAAATTCGAAATTCATCTTAGAGTTCAAAAAGAGAAACATTTGTTCGAATGAGAAATATTTTCTAAGTATTTTTCTTAGAGTGTGATAGTCACTGTTATAATTAGCTTGTTAGAAGCAACTACTCAAGTTCCAAACCTTTGTATTGAAACCCGATAGTGGTGTTAGTGTGCCTTCAACAATTTGGGGTTGTCAGATTATGTGGAGAAGACTTGGCTGGTAAAGTCAAGGTGTGTGTGTTCCTCAAAAGTCTGGTGTTGTCAGGCTGTTTGAGAAGACTGGCTTGAAGGACAGGTGCTTTGTAATTCAAGTTGTTGAATTAGTGGATTAAATCATTCTCAGTGAAGGGACTGGATGTAGCCAAGTTAGCGGTGAACCAGGATAAATTACTTGTGTCACTTTATTCCTGCACTTCTTAGTTTTGTTATTGATTCTACTCCAAGTAAATCATCAAGTCTGAACCAGTTTAATTAAAGAATGAAAAAGTTATCAACTTAGTCAAACAAAATTCAACCCCCCTTTCTCGTGTTTGCACCTTCAACCCGACTGCATATAGGAGACTTGTTGGGAAATTAATCTACCTCACCAACACGCGTTCTGATATAAGTTTTTTAATTCAGCAACTAAGTCAATACATGACAGCCCATAATTCTCAACATCATGAGGCTGCCATCCAAGTTCTTCGATGCATCAAATTATCTCCAGCGCAAGACATATTCTTTCCTTCTTCTTCTCCACTTCAACTCAAGACTTTCTGCAATTCAGATTGGGCAAGCTGCCCGGATACACGCAAGCCAATTTCAGGTTTTTGTATCTTCATAGGTGACTCCCTCATTTCATGAAAATCAAATAAACAATCAACCGTCTCATGATCTTCAACCGAAGCTTAATATAGGGCCATGGGCTCCACTGTTTGTGAGATTCAATGGCTCACATATCTTCTCAATGACCTTCAAGTTCCACACATCAAACAAACTTTGCTATATTGTGATAATCAATCAACAAGATATATTGCCTCCAATTCTTCATTCCACGAACGCACAAAACACATTGAGCTCGATTGCCACATCGTTCGAGAGAAATTTCAGCAGCAACTATTTCATCTCCTTCTAATATCTTCTTCTCTTCAACAGTCATATTTATTTACCAAGGCTTTGAATCCAAAACCATTTCACACTTTTCTTTCCAAACTTGGCCTCATTTCCATATGTTCATCAGCTTGATGGAGAGTATTAGATACTATATGTTGTCATTAATATGTTAGTTGTTAGCTATATTTCAGTTTAGTTAATTATATATTGTAACTTACTATCAGCTTAAGTTCTATATATATTAACCCACTCTCTTGTATTTTGGTTAATTCCAATAATAATAATCAAGATGTTATTCAATAAATTCTCCTCTTGATTACCAAGTAATAATAAAAGACAAAAAACTATTTATAAATTAATTACCATTATACTGATCTTTTATTATTATTAATTATTTTTCTTTTTAGTTTCGTCTTATTTTAGATTCAACTAGGTCAATTGTATCAATTCATTGGTCATGATGGCGTAGCCCCTGCCATCTTGTTTTGTTGGTTTTCTGTTACTTTTTTTTTGTTTCATTTTTGTTTAGTTTCTCTATTTAGCTTTTTATTTTACTTTTTTTTTAATTTTATTTTAGTTTGTAATTTTGAGTCGAAGTTAGATTTAAAATGGATTAAGAATTTAGTAATAAATAAAACTAAAGTTGAGTCCAACTAACACTATTATCTAACTTGTTTACATAAGAAATTCCTTTAAAAGCCCTGTATATAGTTGGATTGGGTTTAGAACAACATCCACTATATTCAAAAAAAAAAAA
>JBBPBQ010020322.1:14724627-14751436 GCA_037974755.1 Cicer yamashitae
AAAAGTCATATATGTTTTTTTTTTAAGAAGCGTCAATAAGTATAACGCTTTTTAAAAAAATTGTATAAAATTTCGTGTTTTCTTAAAAAAAAATACATCATATGTTAATTTGAACATATATCCATTAATTGAGTTACTTATCATCTTAATTATTTCTACTTTAGATCTATTTTTAATTCCCTGTTTTCAATCACTGTAGGAACATCAATTTTCATCAATATCAAAAGCAAATTCAACCTTTAACATGTTTTAAAGGAAAGCACAACTATATTGTATAACTGACAACTTTAATTTCATTTTCTAAATACATAGATGAAAATAAAATCATTATGCATTACATTAAAAAATTTAAAAATTATACAATGACTGCTCAAAATAATAAGCCACTGACAAAGGAACAAGTCTTCAAGTCAACACTTTCAATAGGCAATTTATCATCTGGAAAATAACAATCAAACTTCTCTTCCTTCTCTGGCAACAATTCACAAGCCTTAGGATAAACATTACTAGTAACCCCTTCAACATCACTACAATTCCATTGCAATTTATTTCCAACATTATGAATAGTGACATTAGAAATACAAATTCCACTAAAAGCGTCACCATTAATTCCTTCAAGGCTAGCTGAATATGTAACATTATCAGCCACAACATTACTGTAATTTATTCCACTTATTATAGGAAGTGCTTTTGGATCAAAACTAGGATCAGGGTGTGATCCATATGAACCTGTCATCCAAAAAACATATTTCATTGTGTTCAAATTCATACCTCTAACAAAAATATCTTTCACAAAACCACCTCTGCCAATTGCACTTTTGATTCTAACTGCTGAT
The DNA here is from genome assembly GCA_037974755.1 of Cicer yamashitae. Taxonomy (NCBI): domain Eukaryota; kingdom Viridiplantae; phylum Streptophyta; class Magnoliopsida; order Fabales; family Fabaceae; genus Cicer; species Cicer yamashitae. The sequence continues at coordinate 14,725,464 of JBBPBQ010020322.1, forward strand.
TCAGTGTTGATTGCTGTGAGATCTTCAACTCTGATGTCTTGAATTCCACCTGACATTTCACTGCCTAATGCAATCATAGCACTGTCAGGTGATACACATTTAAGTCTTCTAATTATTATGTGTTGGCTTGGCATTCCAAATTTTATTCCATATTGGTCCCAACCACTTTTTATTGCAACACAATCATCACCAGATATTATTTGGTTATCTTCAATTCTTACATTGCTACAAGAATCTGTATAAATAAATGGAAAAAATAATTTAGATGACTCTATTAAAATTTCACATATTTCCTTAAGTTTTTTGTTCTTTTAATTCAACTCATGCGTAACATTTAAATTTATAAATGAGTTTTTACAAAGATGTTAAGAATATTATAAGAATGTTTCCTACAAAACTTTAAAGTTTTCGAGTACTAATAGTGTACTAATAGTTTGTTACCCGGATCTATTCCATCTGTGTTGGGAGAGTCGATTGGTGCAATTATATTAAGTCCTTGAATTATAATATCACTAAAGTAGGAAAAGAGTATTATGGTTAGTGTATTAGTATCATGGAAATTTCAAGATTCAAGATTAATCATGAATGAAAATGAAAATATTTATCAAACCTGCTATAAATTGGATGGACAAACCAAGATGGAGAATTAATCAAAGTGAGATTTGATATTTGAATTTGATTAGAGAACATAATCTCAATCAAGTATGGCCTAGTAAGACTCAACTCATCCTTGTGGAACTTGTCCCACCAATATGATCCTTGTCCATCAATTGTGCCATTGCAACCTTATAAATAAATCAAATTAAAATATGTGATTAAAAATGATTTTCAATGACACGGGAAATCTATGAAGCACAAATGTTCACAGAGACACCGAACATGATACTGATATTGATACTGACACTGAACATGATACTGATACGTCGACATGATAATAATTTTAAAAAATGAATAAATTGAATGTAAATAGTGTTTCAATGTCGGACATCAAAATACACCTTCAATTAAAAATGTTAGTGATACATAGCATGAAATTATAACAAATCTTAATTATTTAATAGTGATAAGTTTAGTAGTTACCAGTAATTACAACATCTGTGAGATTAGTTCCAAAAATGAGACTACTAATCCTTCCATTAGGTGCATCTCTTCCTCTACCATATGATGGTAACACAGGAAGTGAGGGCCACTCTGATTCATCCTGAAAGCCAATGATCAAATAATGTGTCTATTTAGAACAATTTCAAATTATCAATTGACGTCACATGTTGAATCTTCAAATAATATATTTTTCAAATAGCACATGTGCCATATGGTAAAGAAATCATACTTTATTTTTTAACAAATATATAAAAGTAAATCTTTTGTTTTTAACTTGAGTCACATGTCTTAAATAAAGAACTCAAACTGAAAACATGTATTGATTCTCTACCTTGGGGGCCGAATATCGTGCATTCATGTTGTCAACATATTAATAGTTGGTGGTTATTGAATCAAGATCAAATAGTTTTAATTTCAAATTCAGTATAAAAATCAAAATGAAAACTCTACCATCAAGTGGATTTTTATAAAATCAAAGTCCAAATTTTTTCTAGACAGTCTAATTTTGACCAACCAACCACTGATGTATTCAGTATGTGAATACATGGTATTTTGACCGAAGAGAATCCATTTCCGTTGACAAGACAGATTAGATTTAAATTCAATATTTTAAATTCTAAAATTAAAATCGATATTAATTTAAATTATTTGATCAAGATCAGACAACCACGGATGTGTCCAAATGCATAAACACATGGACTTTCTAACTACTGGGAATCTAAATTCATGCAAAAACATGGCGATATCAAATAATTCTCCTAATTATACTACACACAAACAAAAATAGGAGATCAAAAGGTACCTGAGAAGCAAGAATGACAGCATCATTTTGTAGAAAAAGAGTGAAATGACTAGTAAGATTAAAGCTTCCAGTAAGCCATTTTCCAGGTGGAACAACAAGTAAAGATCCACCATCATTACCATATTGACTAAGATTTCTGATTGCATATTCAAAAACTTTAGTGTTTGATGTTTTTCCATCACCAACAGCACCAAAATCAGTTAAAAATGCACTGTGTTTTCTGCAATTAATTGCAGAGTAGTACTCAAGCTTCTCATCATATTCACTAATTACTCTGCATTCTGTTACTTTCAGTTCTTGTAATCCCAATAACACAACTAGGAAAATAACACCAATAACCTGAAGAAAAAAAAAAGGTTTATCACAAACACCATAATAAGTAAATTCATAAAAAAATAAAAATAAAAATTATAAAATTTTACAAATTTTGATTCTATTAAATGAGTTTAAATCATTTTATACAAATTCTCTAAGAAATTCTTTTTATGCATAATAAAACTACAGTCTTTTGCTAATGTAAATTTTTACACAAACAGAATCAAAAAATCAACATAAAAAATAAAGCGAAGGTTCAATTACATGCCATCAAAATCTAGAAAACCAAGATTATTAAAATAACATTAGTATAAAGATGAAGTACAATGTATATTATATTATAGGTAAAAAATAATAATAATAAAAATTACGTGGAGGTTTGTGAGTTTTGGACACAGCTTCATAGTTAGAATGTAACTAAGATATTGTTGAGTTTTGATTTGTGGCAAAGAACACACAAAAAAAAAAGGGTCATATTTATAGTGTGTTGTTTACCTTAAGGAGAGATTAACGAAGAATTTGAAGAACGTGATGATTTTAAAACATTTTTGGAATAAAAAAAAAATAGTAATGGTGGCATGAAGTATGTAATTAAGTGTCCGAAATCACAGCATGGTGTTGTGTAGTGGCGGTTATATAGGCATGTCTGAATTGGTGGAAATTAATGAACCATCACGTCTAGCCTTTTCTACTTTTTTTTTTTTCTTTCTAATCAACGGTTATCAAAACTTTTCATATATCTAACGATAGCATTTGACTCTTCTAATATCAAATTTTTTATGATGGAATGAATAGTTAATTTTATATGCGCATGATCGATAGTTATATATCATGAAAAAGTTATTTGTTTATTGACTTTATTAAAATAGTTAATATTATATTCACATGATTATAATATTATGAATAGTTATTTGTTTATTCATTTTATTAAAAATTTAAAGGTATGTTAGCAAAAAAAAAATTCAAAGGATTTATTTAAACTTGTTCTTTGAAAACTTTATAAAAATCAAAACATCGGAATCTAACCTCCTCAAATTTGATGGGTGGACTGGACACGAACCTAACAAAATGGGTTAGTTCATATGTGACGACCGCAAAAGTCCAATAAATTGTAGTACTTACTACTTAGAGTTCTAAATTTTAAATCTGAATTTTAATTAATATTTTTTAGTATGGTGAACATACAGTGAACTCAATTGAGTTCATTAAATGGGGTTTAGTGTGTCACATCATTTTCGAGCAACTCATTCATTTTTCACTGTGAACTCAACATAATTTATTAAATAGGATCCACTGTACTACAAACAAAACCATATTAGGTCCCACAACTTTAATTTATACATTAATATTTTAATTATATTTAATTTTATGACAACTTAAAATATTAATTTAAATTTTTCAATTAATATTATTATACATTATTTTAATTTTAATTTAAAATAAAATTAAACTTAAATTTTTTATAACAATAATAAAAATTAAATGTTAAAATACATGACATAAATAATTAAAAATGATAAAAGTAAATAATAATAAGGTAACGATTATAAATTTATTATTATTAATAAAATAATAAAAAAGGTAACGGATATAAATTTATTAATAACTTAAATTTTTTATAACAATAATAAAAATTAAATGTTAAAATACATGACATAAATAATTAAAAATGATAAAAGTAAATAATAATAATAATAATAATAATAATAAGATAACTATTATAAATTTATTATTATTAATAAAATAATAAAAAAGGTAACGGATATAAATTTATTATTATTAATAAATTAATAAAAAAAGGAAAACTGTTATATGAAAGTACTGTTCCTTCACGTGAGAACCGTGATTACAGCTTGTCACAACTCCAACGGTGAACTCCCAAAAAACTGACAGTTACGTTATTCCACGCTGACGGACAAACTTAATTTTATTTCTGTTGGAGATGCTTTAATAAGATTGTATCAATATCGAGCTAGTGTAATTAGGCTTAAGACTATTTGCATACCATATGACATGAAAAAAAAAGGGTAAGTAAGATATTTAAAGACTACAAGAAATAAAGTACGTAAAATGTTAAAAAAAATATTGTATTGTATCTAAAATAATGTTAATACCATTTAAATATGTTAAAATATATCAAAAAATTATATAATTTTTTTAAAATATATTACAGTACTTAAAAATATAAAATTTAAATAAAATAATTAAATAATGAGGTGGCCCAAAAGCCTCCAGCGTATTTAAAATTAGACTCCGGTAGTAATTTTTTGATCGATTTTAAAGAGGACTTTCTAATTTGCCAATAAAAATCCATAATCGGTTAGGATCGCCCTTAACAAATCGAGTAACTCATTTCAACAACTCTAATATGAATTATTAAAATATTAAAAATCCAAATTTGTCTCTTTAATTTTTATTAAATTAATGGTAAAAAAAAGTTACTCTAAAATCTCACCCCTCACCAAAATTTACGGTAAGTAATATTTTTCCCTCAAATATCTTGTATAGACTTTATAAGTTATAACTACCGGAAATTTCAAGGCAGAAAATTTGCGGTAGTAGAAATTATTTATCGGAAATTTCGTCAACAAAATTTCCGGTATATTATTTTTACTACCAAAAATTTGTTGCCTTGAAATTTTTGGTAGTTAGTTTTACTCTACCGGAAATTTGTGCCTTGAATTTTTTTTTTTTTGGATTTTTTTAACTTCTTTTTTTGTAGGGATGAAAAAAAACACCATTATGTATAGTCAAATTTCATTTCTTTCTGAAATTTCCGTTATAGTTTTGTTTTTTTTTTTACATTTATTTCGTATTCAATTTATTTTCAGTGAGAAGCAGAGGAGCGAAAAACGCCGTTGAACATTCTCGAGTTCGACCTCCTACACAATCTAATAGGAGAGTTGCCGTTAATCTAAGTTTAAACGGACAACCATACTTTTTAGTTGAAGTTACTGAGTTACTTTTATTTGACTTATATTTTTCACCTCTATCACAAACAAAAATTAATTTTGACTCCCTTCCTCTCTTTTCTGTCTCTATGTCAGAGCGAGTAATGATAACAATAACAGCTACTTGATTTTATCTGCCAACATCTCTTGATATGACAGCTTCTCGTGACTTAAAAATTTGATCAATTGTAAAGGATTCAGTCAAATCTATAATGGTATTTTTTTCATCCTTACTTCAAAAAATTCAGAAACAAAAAGTTAAAAAAAATCTAAAAAAAATTCAAAAAAATCCAAAATAATAATAATAATACGTACCTTGGTAATATAAATAATGTACGGAAAAAAATTTTGGCGAAATTTCCGATAAATAATTTCGACTACCGGAAATTTTGTGTCTTGAAATTTCCGGTAGTTATAAAGTCTGTACCGAATATTTGGGAGAAAAATATTATTTACCAGAAATTTTGGTGAGGGAGTGAGATTTTAGAGTAATTTTTTCTTACTATTAATTTAATAAAAATTAAATCAACAATTTTAAATTTTTAATATTTTAGGGAGTATAAGTACAATTGAGGGGTTACAAAATCCAACTTTCAATGTTAAAATCTCTGAACCCAATATAAGAGTTTGTTTGGGTTGGGCTATAGTCCAGTCGGATTTGTCCAGCCTTGGGCCGATTTAATGGCTAAGCGGCAAAGAAGGATCTTAATTTGGCTTCAAATTTTGGAATTTTGGGCTATAGTCCAGTCTTTTGAATTTTGGAAATTTACATTGATGAGGCGGTTAAATTCTTAAAAATAATAACTCGTTTCATGCTTCAAATTTGAGTATTTATTGTTTTGCTTGTTTAATCATAATAATGAATGAAAGATACTGATTGAGTTGCATTGACAACAGTTTTTACCTTACAAAGTTCGTTCATATTATTAGTAAACAAGTTACAAAATTATTTAAAGTTGTTTATTAATTTAGTTGCAGATTGTATGATTGTTATATATATATATATAAAAGGAAGAAAAAAAGTGTACGACCGTTAAACTCATTCACTTTGTTATTAAAAAAAATGCTCATTCACTTTGGGCTTTATAGGGACAAACTAAAAAGCTTATTAAAATAATTTTAAATATATATGTTCAAATAATTTTAATAAACAAAAATATCATGATACTATTTTATGTTTTAAAAAAATTATGAATATGATCCATTTTAAATATCATTTTTCATGAATCGCCAATCAATTTTAATTTATTTTATAAGAATCTTAATTTTTATATCATTATCACTTTTTTTCAATCAATTTTATAATTTCTCATTAAAAATAGCACATTTCAATGTTTGTCTAATACCTCTAAATCCTTCTCCAAACCATTTACATATGTGTTTTACGTTCAATTGTTTTAAGTTGTTGATATTTAGATTAAGCGAATCATCACTTATTGTTTAGATGAAAGATCATTGAAGTCGAAGAAAATAGAAAATAAATAGACAACTTTAAGAGTATAAACCCTAATCAAATCAGCAATAAAATAGAAACTAACATGAGTGTTATAATAATTCACTTCAAAAATACTACACCAAATTAACAAATACTCCATGCCATTACCAAACTTTGGCAAAGAATACTTCTCTAACATCACCAATTCTCAAAGCTAAATATTTGAGATATATGATGTTTTCATACTTGGATACTAGTTAGCTTATGTAACAACTTGATATAATCATTATACATGTTAATCAATCACTAACTAACGAACTTCTCATTTATAATATAACTTCTTATATCTCTTTTTTTATATACAATATAAATTCTTATATCTCTAATACTAAGTATTTTTCTTTTACCTAAAATTAATATTCATTCGTTTAAATTAAAAGATTACATCAAGAAGAACATACATACACATTTGTTAAAATTGAAATTGATGAATTTGCGAACAAGCTTACAACACCCAAGTTAATAGCATAAAACGGCAAAATGCCTACAAATTTGATAAAATTATAGTAACTATAATACTTATGTCTCTGAATCTGCAATGTTGATAATGCTGAAAACATTGATTGAATCTGTCTGTACTAGATCAAAGCAAATCTGTAAATATGAACAAAGCGACCATCGTGGTATAATCAAATGTCGTACTTAGCTGGCGAGATAATAGAAAAATATAAAAAAAAAATTGATTTACATGAAAATAATTTATTTAGGTAAAAAGATAGAGAAAAGACAATGTAGATGAGTGATTCAGACAAAAAAATAAAAAAAATTATCCTAAATCACCCATCTTCTCTAATACTAGATTACTAAATACTTCATCCCAACTACTAATTAAGCCTCTCCAAAAATGGATTTGGTTCTAGTAACGTGGATCGGTAATTTTTATGCCCAAATCATCACAAATATTCTTAGACCATCTACAATACGAATCTTTCCCCTTATAAGCATCATCCCTACAAGCATTTCCATTGTGGACCAAAAGAAGTTGATGTTTATATAGTCACTCTCTCTCCTATTATTTTTGGATCCCACGTGTACTACTTTTGCAAAATATATTGTTTCTCTTTAATTAATAGTTCATTTTTAAATATTTAAAAAATAAAATTATTTTGTTAAAACGTAATGATATAGAGTTATTGGTAAGAACCATTTAATAAAAAAAAATGGTAAATTTTTAAGTACCTATGAGTTTGGTGTGTTCTACAACTCTAAGGCAAAATCAACTTAAAATTGAAATTCTTTAAAAGATAATTACATATAAAATAATGACATGGTTTTGCATGATTAGTTATTTGATATGATAGACCTAGCCAGACTTCAACGTATCGAAGTGTTCACCTTTATTAGAGTGCTTATTAAGCATTACATTAAACAATTTTAAAATGTGTGATATATACGTGCAAGATCTGCTTAAAACCCCAAAAGAGCTCCATTGTTATTCTGGATGCTCTTAGAAATCACAATAGATTGCATGAAAAGAAAATTACTTGTAAGACTTATTTATGAGTGAATATGCAAATTGGTCATTGAAATTGTAAACCTTAGTTAAATTAGTCATTGGATTTTGAGAATTAGTAAACACGTCTTTAAAATAATAAATATCAATCAAAATACTTTGTATGTAAAAAAATTTCATTAAATATTTTGATGTGGCATTGTCATTGAATATGTAGTTTATCCACGTTGATCTCACATCAATGTCATCTTCCTGAGGATAAATTTACCGATGAAAATTATTTATCTCAAAAATAAATTTGTAAGTAATTGTAATTGTGCATGGGCAAATTAGTCCATATTGTGATGACATTGATTGAGATTAACGTGGAATGATCAAATATTCAGTTATCATTATTAAGTCAAAATCCTAAATCAAGTGTTTAGAAGACAAACAAACAAGTAAATTAAAACTCTAATCATGATTCTGATTGTGTTGCTATTAACTTATGTATTTGAGTGTATTATTCAAAGATAGGTAATCAAGTACACTCATACAACAATCAATGATCACACCATGATATAAATCAAAGTAAATCATGTCTGAACTAAACTTGAAATTGATGACAAGATCTATTTAGGCAAACCAAGATCATTGTGGTGCAATACAGATCATTCTGGTTTATAAGAATATCAGTTTGGGCAAACCAAGACCGTTCTGGTTTACAAAAGTATCATTCTGGTCTATCAAGATCATTATGGATAATTCGTTTTAAGGGTAGAAGTGAAATGAATCATTTCCCAAACTCCAGATCTTAAGTGAAACAAGGCTACTTAGATAAATGATCGAGCCCAAAAGTTTAGCTAAAGGCCGGAAGAAGCAAAACCGTATCAAGAACAACAACCAGATCCATCTCCAGATTGATGAGCTATGAACAAGTACAACTAGGACAACAAGGATGAAAATGACACTAATGTTGCACCTATTTGCAGAAAGCCCAGCATGTGTGCAAGGCAATGAACTGACACCAATACAGCTAGTAAGTCCTCAGTCACAATGATCATTCAAACACAAAACCATGAACGTTCTGGTTACAAAGGAAGAACGTTCTGGTTTAAATAGAACACATGTCTATTATCACTCTGAACATATCAGTAACGGCTATAATGAGCTTTCTATAACCTTCATTATGTCTATAGAAGGAACATCAAGGTGAAGACAATAGTAAGAGTTTTCATAGAAATCAATTCATTACTAAAAAAATCATACTCGAAGCAACACTCTTCAATCAAACAAAAGCTCCAATTTTCTTATACTATATTCAAGGATCTCTTTATTGAGTTATTGTAGATAATCATTCTCAAACAAGTTTTGAGTAGATTCTGATCCTACAACCTTCTATCACAATTTAAAACTAAAATTTATTTCTTATTATAGTTTAAGTGTATTGTAAAAATACTTTTTGTTTAAAAAGGTAACTTGTAAGAATCCGTTCTGCACTTAAAGGTAACTGTAAAAATCCTTTCAATGTTGAAAGGTGAATGTTGTAACTGATTAAGATTGACCAAGAAGATTGTGTGAGAGCAAGATCGTTCTTGTGTGAAGCACATTAGTGTAAAAACTCACAAATTGTGAGGACTGGACGTAACCCACCTTGGGTGGACCAAGATACATCATTGTGTGATTCTTTTATCCTTTTCCTTTACTATTTCTCACTCACTATCACAAATCACGTAGAAATAATCTGTTTCACTTATTTTTAACTAACCAAGAACATTCTGGATATTTATGAGTAATCAAGATTGATCTTGAGTTAGTATAAATTGAAAGCAGAAATTACTATTTTCAAAAAGGGAATATCACAATTCAAATCCCCCTTATGATTGATGTTGTTACTTCAATTGACATCAAAACCTGCCTCTAAGGATAAACACTTAACAAGTGTTAAAGGAAAATATTTAGGAAGCAATGTCAAAAGCTAAGTTTGATGGTACGGGCTACTACTTTTGGAAAAGTAAGATGCAACTATTCCTTAAATAACAGGATACAGGAATGTGGCGCATCATAAGAAATTGAAACTTTATACCAATATTTGATCAAAGTGATTCAACATCTACTGAAAACAAAGAAGTAGACTAGACAACAGAAGACAAAGCTAAGGTACTTCTAAATCTAAAGCTCAATTATTTTTCTTTGAGAAGGAGAACGTTCTACATCTGAAGAATCTGAATGTCAAGAACGTTCTACAATTCGAAAGGAGAACGTTCTACTCAAAACAAAAATTAAGTATCTTAAAAATGATTTGTCAAATTTTATTAAATTCGCTGAAACTTTACAAAGAATTATGAGATCTCGGGTAGAAATATTTGATAAAGGTGTACTCGGTTTTTCAAAACTCAAAAGCAAAAACTCTATGAAAATTTTTGTACCAGAAGAAAAGATGCTAAATGCAAAATAAAATGTTCTTATTGCAAAAAAATTAGACATCTTGATTATGCATGTTATTTCAAAAAACGGGATGAAAAATTCAAATAAAGACGACCTCTCAAAAAGGAAGAACGTTCTGGTATCATGATAGAACCTTCTCCAAAAGATTGAACCAAACTGCTACCTTAAGAAAAAATCTAGTGTTAAAGAAAAATCTAACCCTCAAGGACCCAAGACCAAATGGGTACCTAAAAATCGATTAATATCAAATGCAGGTTAATTTTCAAAATGTCAAGAAAAGCCATAGTACTTGGACAGTGGCTGTTCGAGACATATGATAGGAGATAAACAATTTTTTCTTTCATTTGTCAAGAAGAATGGAGGTTTTGTAACCTTTGGGAATAATGATCAGACAAAAATCTAAGGTAAATGTATTATAGGTAAAGAAAACTTTGCAAAATTGTTGATGTTCAATACGTTCAAGGTTTAAAACATAATCTTCTAAGCATTAGTCAATTGTGTGACAATGGTTTTGAAGTTATCTTTAAACCAAACATATGTGAAGTCAAGCAGGCATCTTCTGGGAAAATTCTTTTCTCTGGATCAAGAAAGAAAAATCTATATGTTTTATATCTTGAAGAATTACCTATTGAATCATGCTTTATGTCAATAAACAAAGATAAGTGGATATGGCACAAACGAATTGGGCATGTTAGCATAAAAAAAATTTCAAAATTATCCAAACTTGATCTTGTTAGAGGTCTACCAAAAATAAATTTTGATAAAGATAAAGTATGTGAAGCTTGTGCTAAAGGAAAACAAGTCAATAGTAGTTTTCATAATAAAGATTTTGCTTCAACTCAAAAACCTCTTGAATTACTTCACATTGATCTTTGTGGTCCTTTCAAAACTACAAGTTTAGGAGGAATGAGATATGGATTTGTTATTGTTGATGATTCTTTTGATTTCAAACCTTTTGCAAAAAAGTTCAAAATGACAAAACCTCTAACATAATTTCTATAAGAAGTGATCATAGAGGGTAAATTCATAAATGCATCTTTTAAAAGCTTTTTTTTTTTTATGAAAATGACATTTCTCATAATCTATCTTGTGCATGAATTCCTCAACAAAATAGAGTTGTTGAAAGAAAGAATATAACATTACAAGAAATGGCAAGAACAATCTTGGAAGAATCAAATGTTGAGAAATATTTTTGGGCTGAAGCAATCAACACTTCTTGTTACATTTTAAATCGTGTATCGATCAGAAAAATAATCAACAAAACACCTTATGAATTATGGAAAAGTAGAAAGCTAAATATCTCATACTTTCATATTTTTGGATGTTATTGTTATATCTTAGTAACAAATACAATATAGGGAAGTTTGATGCTAAATCAGACAAAGCCATTTTCTTAGGGTACTCTATTGATTCTAAAGGTTATCGCATATATAATCTAAGAACAAAAACTGTGGAGATAAGTATGCATGTATTATCTGATGAATTTGATGATCTTGATATACAAAAGTTAGATGATGAAGAAGAAGAACAATCTGAGGAACAACAGCAGATCGTTTCTCAGAAATATGAGATTGATCATCAATCTCCATTTCAAACTCCTCCAAGAAGTTGGAAACCCATAGAAGATCATCCACAAAATCAAATCCTAGGAAACACATTCGATGGCATTTGAACAAGAATGTCTTTTAAAAATGACGACAACAACAACATGGCAAGGATCTCTCAAATGGAACCAAAATCAATCAAAGAAGCCATAGTTGATAACTTATGGGATGAAGCAATGCAAGAAGAACTTCTCCAATTTGAAAAGATTCAAGTTTGGGCTCTTGTCCCAAATCCACAAAATCAAACAGTTATTGGTACAAGATGGGTATTTAGAAACAAACTAAATGAAGAAGGAAAAGTGATAAGGAATAAAGCAAGACCAGTGGCTCAAGGATATAACCAACAAGAAGGTACTGATTATGATGAAACTTTCGCATCAGTTGCAAGGTTAGAAGCTATTAGAATCCTTCTTTTATATGCATCTCATAAACTCATTAAAGTTTTTCAAATGGATGTTAAAAGTGCCTTTTTAAATTGCTTTCTAAATGAACAAGTATATGTTCATCAGTCTCCCGGTTTCGAAGATCAAAAGAAACCAAACCATGTCTTTAAACATACTAAAGCTCTTTATGGACTAAAACAAGCCACTAGAGTCTGGTATGAAAGACTAAGTTCCTTCTTAATCAAAAATGCTTTTTCTAAAGGAAAAATTGATACTACACTTTTTTAGAAAAAATGATAAAAATGATTTGCTAATTGTTCAAGTGTATGTTAACGACATCATCTTTGGATCAATAAATGAAAAAATGTGTAAGGATTTTTGACATCTCATGCAAAGTGAATTTGAAATAAGCATGATGGGAGAATTGAAATAAGCATGATGGCTTTGTCTGATAACTCATGGGATGAAGCAATGCAAGAAGAACTTCTCCAATTTGAAAAGAATCAAGTTTGGGCACTTGTCCCAAATCCACAAAATCAAACAATTATTGGTACAAGATGGGTATTTAGAAACAAACTAAATGAAGAAGGAAAAGTGATAAGGAATAAAGTAAGACCAGTGGCTCAAGGATATAACCAACAAGAAGGTATTCATTATGATGAAACTTTCGCTCCAGTTGCAAGGTTAGAAACTATTAGAATCCTTCTTTTATATGCATCTCATAAACTGATTAAACTTTTTCAAATGGATGTTAAAAGTGCCTTTTTAAATTGCTTTCTAAATGAACAAGTATATGTTCATCAGCCTCCTGGTTTCGAAGATCAAAAGAAACCAAACCATGTCTTTAAACATACTAAAGCTCTGTATGGACTAAAACATGCCCCTAGAGCCTAGTATGAAAGACTAAGTTCCTTCTTAATCAAAAATTGTTTTTCTAAAGGAAAAATTGATACTACAATTTTTTATAAAAAAATGATTTGCTAATTGTTCAAGTGTATGTTGACGACATCATCTGTGGATCAATAAATGAAAAAATGTGTAAGGAGTTTTCAAATCTCATGCAAAGTGAATATGAAATAAGCATGATGGGAGAATTGAGATATTTTCTTGGATTGCAAATCAAACAATATGAAAATGGAATCTTTATATGTCAAGAAAAATATATCAAAGATCTTTTAAAGAAATACAAAATGAATGAAGCTAAAACAATGACAACTCGCATGCACCCATCTTCAAGTTTGGACAAAGATGAACAAGGAAAATCTATTTCTGAAAAGGAATATAGAGGAATGATAGGTCCATTGCTATACTTAATTGTAAGTAGGCCAGATATTGTTTGTGGAGTAGGATTATGTGCTAGATTTCAATCTTTGCCTAAAGAATCTCATTTATCTGCTGCAAAAAGAATTTTTCGTTATTTTGTTTGTACCACTGATCTTGGCCTTTAGTATAGCAAAGCAACTCATCTTGATCTTGTAGGCTATTGTGATTCTGATGATGCTGGGGATAAAATTGAACGAAAAAGCACAAGTGGTGCATGTCAATTTCTTGGAGTAGCTCTAATAAGTTGGTCATGTAGAAAACAAAACACAATTGTCTTATCAACAACTGAAGCGGAATATGTCTCAACTGCAAATTGTTGCTCTCAAGTATTGGGGATCAAGAGCCAACTTGAAGATTTCTCTGTAAGCTATAAAAATATTCCAATCTATTGTGATAATACAAGTGCAATAAATCTATCAAAAAACTCAATTCAACATTTAAGATCAAAACACATTGAAATAAAACACCATTTTATTAGGAATCATGTTAACAAAAAGGAAGTTGAATTAATCTTTGTTGACACCAAAAATCAAGTTGCTGACATCTTTACTAAACCTCTTGTTGAAGATAATTTTAATATTATTAAGGAGAAATTAAAAATCATCAAAAATCCAAACTATCTCATTTGCAAAGCATGACTAGATCGTTCTGGCCTATGTAGAGAATGTTCTCCATTATTTCTTCTTCACACCAATCCAAGTGAGGTTTAAAAGTTTCAAAAAAAACATCACACAAAAAGGCAAATAACGGCATTTTTCTTCTTTCAAAAACGGCTACCTTAGCCTCATCAAAACCTATTTTCCTCCTTCCCAATACCCCTAATCACTTCTAAACTACTCACTCCTTTATAATCATGTGTGTCACTCTCTCCCTCATCTCTTCCGAAAAATATATTTCTCCCACTTTCATCAAAACCTCCGTACTCTTATCTTCTGTTATTCTAGTCTCAGTTCCTTCTCCTATTTTCTCTCAAAGACATGGCTCGCACCAAAGCTTCTGCAAGAAAAACCCTACTCCAAGAACTCCATCTCCTTCACCATTTCCTTCTTGATCACCAGTCAAACACCACCATATCTCCAAAAAAAACTCAAAACATCCAATCTAACAATCCCCCAACAAAATGAAGATCGGTGAGGAATATGGCTGGAGTTGGTACCTCCAAGCAATCCAAAAGTGTGGCACAACAATCTATACCATCTATGACGATGACTCTGGTTCAAAATCATCACCAAAATCACCAACAAAATAATCAAAACCCTCTGCTTTAGAATCATCAAAACACTCTGCTCCAACACCAAAATCCTCCAAACCAACCACTTCACCATAAAAATCTGTAAAACATCTCTTTCCCCCTTCAAAAACTCCAACTAAGACATGGCTCGCACCAAAGCTTCTGCAAGAAAAACCCTACTCCAAGAACTCCATTTCCTTCGCCATTTCCTTCTCGATCACCAGTCAAACACCACCATATCTCCAGAAAAACTCAAAACATCCAATCTAACAATCCCCCAACAAAACGAAAATCGGTGAGGAATATGGTTGGAGTTGGTATCTCCAAGAAATCCAAGAGTGTGGCACACCAATCTATACCATCTATGACGATGACTCTAGTTCAAAATCATCACCAAAATCACCAACAAAATAATCAAAACCCTCCGCTTTAGAATCATCAGGACACTCTGCTCCAACACCAAATTCCTCCAAACCAACCACTTCACCATCAAAATCTGTAAAACGTCTCTTTCCCCCTTCAAAAACTCCACCTAAGAAATCCAAATTCTTTCCTCAACATTCACCAACAAATTCACCCTCAGAAATCAACAAAATCATCCCCCACTTTACCTCATTTTTTGGCCAAACAAAAACTAAAAAAATCCAAAAAGCTTGCACATAAAACCACAAGGGCCTAATGTTCTCCATCTAAACCTATTCCACTTCTCCACCTATACTCTTATCGTAATATTAGAAAATCTTTCAAGACAAGTGGGCTAAATGATCCATTGGCATTGGTCGAGTCTTTGTGTTTGATAACCTTCAGTTAGAAGGAGTCTCAAACAAACAACACATTAACGCTCTTGGCTGGTCTAAGTTCCTGGAAATTTAAAACTCCTTTTATCCAGAAGTCATTCGTGCATTCTATTGCAAAGCTCAAGCCTTTCCTAACAAAGCATTGCTTGTCTCCACTTTAAAAGGGGTTGAAATTTGTCTCACTCCTACAATCTAAGCTGAAATTATGCATCTATCCTTTGAAGGACCAACCATTTTTTGCAAAGATTAGTATTATGCTCTAAATATCAACAAAGATACAATTTTTAATGAGCTCTTCATTCCTGACTCAACTAACTATGTGTCTGCAGATTTAAAATTCCCAAATAATTTAACAATATCAGTCAGCATTCAATCCTTCCCCATTGTGGCAATCACGAGTATGTCTCTGACAATGATGCTCTAGTCACTTATCACCTCCTCCATTTCCAAAAACTCAACATTCCATATATCATCATCCAAAACATGATCGCCTCCACCAATCGAGATTACAAAAGAAATATTATTCCATATGGCATGGTTCTCACCAAAATTTTCAAATATTTCAATGTCCTTCTCAAAAATGAAAAATCCATCATCAAAATTTCCAAATTCTCTTCCAAAAACATCTCCCACATGAAGAAAGATTAATTTGTAAGAATAGAGGTGCACCTAAGAGGGGGTGAATTAGGTGTTTACAATTTTTCTTGTTTCCATAGATTTAGTGATCGAATTTTCTAATTAGGACAGTGAATGACAATAAGTAAATGGCAGAAAATTAATGAACACAACAATATTATCTTAGTTCCCCTTATGACCAAGGGTACATTCAGTCCTCTTGCACACTACAAGAGATTTTTCCACTATTGTCAGAAAATGTACAAATCCCACCCTAGGATCTCTACTACAAACTTCTAACACAGCTTCTAAGATATCACACCACTATCTTAGATTAGACCACTTGAAGAACATACTACCTTCTTTACAAATAATATAATCACTTTAGTGATTTTCCAACAAAATGTTCTTTAATCTTAGAATAAGAATATAATAGATGTACAATGATATCAATCCAATATTATTTCAAGTATGCTTTGAGAACCTTTCTCAATGTTATTGCAAGTACTTGAAATATGAAAAATAACTTTGAGAATATTTCAGAAAATTGTTCAAAGTTTGGTAGTAGGATTGATTTCGAATAAACTGAAGTTATTGGGTATTTATACTCCATAGACATCACTTCAGATCAGTGGCAATAGTTCCTAGAGATTTGATGAACATTTGCAATTATCCAGAACCATTTAAGAACTGAAAAATTGCATTGCTTCGCAGTTGTATTCGGCTACATCATGTGTGTAGTCAAATACACTTCTGCAGCGTTCATTTTTTATTTAAAATTTCAACATCGTATTCGAATACGAATCCTTGTATTCGAATACAACCAAGTGAATTTAGCCACTGATTCGTTGTTGTATTCGACTACACAAGGTTGTAGTCGAATACAAATGTGCAGTCTTAGCTACTGACTTAGCACTTGTATTCGGCTACACCAACTCGTAGTCGAATACAGATGTTCAGTTTTAGCTACTGACTTAGCACTTGTATTCAGCTACACCATCTCGTAGTCGAATACAGATGTTCATTTTTTGCTACTGACTTATCTCTTGTATTCGGCTACCGGATGTTGTATTCGAATACAACTTTGTATTTTGCCAAAAACATTATTTTCAAGGATTGTTTATGCATTTCTTACACTTAAAAAATCCTTTTGATGCATATGCTAAAATGAAAGGTTCTCATGTGCATTTGAAATATAAGAGTATTAGATTGCATCATGTACTATTACATTTATACAACTTCTAGTAAGTTTGACCATAGTTGACTTTGGTTATTTGACTTCTTTTTGACCTTGCTACTTTGATCACATTCTTTTGGTCTTTGTCTTCATCAAAAACATGTGTTTTAAATAATCCATTCTATCAATTTTGTACATCCCTCAAGAACAATCACCTTTCTATCTTGGTTCCAACAAAAGAAAGCGCTTTAAAAGAAAAACATCCTTAAACGAAAATACTCAGAACTTTGAAGTTAACATTCCTCAAGAACATTCTCCATTTCAGCACAAGGTTCTTCCTTTCACTACCACTCTATCGGACTCCACCCCGCTTACAAATCCTCCTGCTTTTGGTATTCCAACACCATAATCACTTCAAAATCCAATTATTCACAGTCATCTTTGTTCCCATATCCATTTTGACATAACATCTCAAATGGCTCTGGCCTTTGTCTCACCACAAAAATCCTTATCTTCCTTGTTTGACATCAACAAATACCTTGCTTTTCCATATATGAATCTTTATGGTTTCTCAATTCCTCAAGCATAGTCCATGTCCAGCATTCTCCCTATTGTTGGCTCAACTTTTGCCACTTTGTCTTCCTTCTACACTACAACTGTTCCCTCTCCTAGACAGACTTCTCCGGTTTCTCAGCATGTGGATGAAAATCCTCGTCCTCCAAAATGCTCCAAATTAGAGAAGGACATTACAAAAACTTGTAAGGATATTCCCAAGATTTTTATAGCCCTTCAAATATCATCGATAGGCAAGTCCATCAAGATAGGGGAAATGCAATCATAAGGGATTAGTTGGCCACTCAAGTAGCTCCCATACTAGGATTGGAACCACTTCTTCCTAATCCTCCTCCAACCTTCCCTGATCTGCCCAGGCCCTCAATCTCTTCATCCTTTGACGGATCTTCTCCGTCATTGACCTTTTGAACCACATGTATGAACACTCTTTTTATCATTAATGAAGAACATATATTATGTTTCAAAGTTATCTGTTAATAGATGCAAAAATTGAGGGGGAGCTCTCTTTTTTTGCACTCTGTATAATATCATATTTAAATCAAAATCAAAATTAAAATATAATTCACATGTTTGTCTTCATCAAAAAGGGGGATATTGTTGAGGCAAAATCCTAAATCAAGTGTTTTGAAGACAAACAAACAAGTTAATTAAATCTTTAATCATGATTCTGATTGTGTTGCTATTTAACTTGTGTTTTTGAGTGTATTATTCAAAGATAGGTAATCAAGTACACTCATACAACAATCAATGATCACACCATGATATAAATCAAAGTAAATCATGTCTTAACTAAACTTGAAATTGATGACAAGATCAGTCTAGGAAAATCAAGATCATTATGGTGCATAATAGATCATTATGGTTTATAAGAATATCAATTTGTGCAAACGAATATCATTATGGTCTATCGAGATCATTCTGGAAAATTCTTATTAAGGATATAAGTGAAATGAATCATTTCTCAAAGTACAGATCTTAAGTGAAACAAGGCTACTCAGAAAAATGATTAAGCACAGAAGTTTAGCTAAAGGACCAAATAAGCAAATAAGCATCAAGAACAACAATCAGATCAATCTCCAAATTGATGAGCTATGAACAAGTACAACTAGGACAACAAGGATAAAAAGAACATTGATGTTGCACCTTTTTGCAGAAAAGCCCACCATGCATGCAAGGCATTGAACTGACACCAAGACAGCTGCTAAATACTTAGTCATGATGTTCATGCAAACACAAAACCAAGAACGTTCTGGTTGCAAAGGAAGAACGTTATGGATTAAATAGAGCACATGTCTATTATCACTCTGAACATATTAGTAACGACTATAATGAGGTTTCTCTAACCTTCATTATGTCTATAAAAGGAACATCAAAGTGAAGACAATAGCAAGACTTTTCAAAGCAATTAATTCATTACTAAAACAATCATACTTGAAGCAAAAATCTTCAATCACGCAAAAGCTCAAGTTCTCTTATACTATATTTAATGATCTCTTTATTCAATTATTGCAGATAATCATTCTTAAACAAGCGTTGGGTAGATTCTGATCCTACAACCTTCTATCACAATTTGAAACTCAAATTTATTTCTTAAGATAGTTTGAGCGTATTGTAAAAATCGTTTTTGTTTAAAAAGGTAACTTGTAAAAATTATTTCTAGATTGAAAGGTAACTATAAAAATCCTTTCAAGGTTGAAAGGTGAATGTTTTAACTGATCAAGAGTGATCAAGGAAGATTGTGTGAAAGCAAGATCGTTCTTGTGTGAAGCACATTAGTGGAAAACTCTTAAATTGTGAGGACTGGACATAACCCACTTTGGGTGAACTATGATACATCATTTTGTGATTCTCTTTTCTCTTTTCTTTATTATTTCCCACTTATCATCACTAATCACGTAGAAATAATATATTTCACTTATTTTTAACTAACCAAGAACGTTCTGGATTTTTATGAGTAACCAAGATTGATCTTGAGTTAGTATAAATTGAAAGCAGGAATTAATATTTTCAAAAAGGGAAAATCGCAATTCAAACCCACATTCCTTGTGATGATATTGCTACTTCAATCATATCATATTATAATCTCTAACGATAAAAGTTTAAATTTAGACTATTTTGATTACTATTTTACAATTTCAGATATGTATTTGCTAATTTGCAAAATTCAAAAATTAATTTGACTGATGGTTATAATTTGAATAACCAATTTATCTATTCACTCCTTATTTAACCAAGGGAAGACGACCAATCATAAACAAGGTGCGAGATTTCCAATTGCTAAGATGTTGGTTGGCTTTGTTCATATTGAAGTTGAATATTTGGGTTGAGACCCTCTTATGCATAATAATAGGCACACATTAAGATTACAAATCAACTATGCTCTTGAAACCACATTAATCGTGATATTTAGTTAATTGTGTGTAAAAACGTGATTAATTTACTTGAGTAGATGACTAATTTAAATCATATTAAAAATTATGGTTAATCATATAGTTGAAGTAACTATCGTTTTTACTATAATTTGAGTTAATAATTTATTCAACTGTGAATTAATGTCCATGTATTATATTGTATCCAAAATTATATGGATTATTTTTAAGACAAGTTATAATATATGGACCATGGTTCACCATAGACCAATTTTAAAACATATTTAAAACTCTAACGATCACAGGCGTCGTCTCTAAGAAGTAGATGTTAATGATTATTTTTATTTTTATAATTGAAATAATAATTTAAATAATACCGATTTTGATTAAAATAAATAAAAACAAACATTATTGCATATTGATAAAAATCAAATCACGATTTTATTAATAAAAATAATAAAAATCACGAATTATTATTTTTTTAAAAAAATTGTTATCAGTTAAAATTTTAAATAATTTTTAAGTATATAAGATTTTCCATTTTTAATAGTCAAACAATCACAACTTTAGTGAAATATATAATATATAATGAATCTACTTTATGGTTGAATGTGCAATAATTTTATTTTTTATCTTTTATTTTTTATCTTTTATTTTTTAATCTAAAAGGTGATCGAAATTGAATCTGATACATGACCGATATTGTGGCAAAAGAAAAAAAATTAATTATAGTTAATATAAAAGACATATTTGATCCATACCAAGTAACGAATTCTCTTGGGACAACTCATTTGAATTAGAGCACCTTTATAAGGGAATGATTAGTGGCAATGACGTTTTAAGTTGGGGAGTTTGACATCTGGCCATAACAGAATAAGTGAAGAATGACCTATTTCTTAGTGCTCACCCAATTACAATAAAAGAAAAGTAAAATACAAAAGTGGGAGACATTGAGATTAGATTTTTGGATTAAAAAATTACTAGCACTAGCTAAGAATTTAGATTCGCTAGGGTCGGAAAGGCCACGTACTCACACATTTAAACATATCACTCTCTGATTTTGATCGAATATAAAAACATCAAATTTTAATTTTAATTATATAATTTAAAATATATTTAATTATTATTTTTATTGATTTATTAAATTAATTTTTTATTTTAAAAATTTATTGTTTTAGTCTTTTTTATTTTAAAAATTTATAGTTTTAGTCTTTTAA
The DNA here is from genome assembly GCA_037974755.1 of Cicer yamashitae. Lineage (NCBI taxonomy): Eukaryota > Viridiplantae > Streptophyta > Magnoliopsida > Fabales > Fabaceae > Cicer > Cicer yamashitae. Next base: position 14,747,297 of record JBBPBQ010020322.1, read on the forward strand.
TTTTTAATTAAAAATAATGTGTTAAATATTTTAAATAACGTGATATATGATACTATGATATAGAATAATTAACACTCATAAAATTAAAATAAAGTATTTAACTTTTAATTTCATAAAATCTTTTATATTTTTAATTTAATTATTAATATATAAATAATTTATGTATTTAGATGATTTTATATCATAAAATTGTATTTAAATTATTTAAAATATATTAAATCGTTATATTTTAATTTAAAAATTTAAAAGAAAAATAAAAATTATTTATTTTAAAATAAGAGATTAATTCTGCAAATTTTAAAATATTAATTATAAACTTAAATTGTTTAATATTAATGAAATAGTCATCAATATTTTGAATGTGTAGATATGTGATGATCGACTTTAGGAGAGTCTGATCCCACTCGGCAAAGCGTCAAACCATAGGACAAGCCAAGTGTCAAATGTAAAGAACCAACATTTGCATACGTGTCATTTTGTAAGTACAATAGGGATTGGGCCAATCCTTGTAACAAAGAAACAACATCATAGAAAAGTTAACCATAAAAAAAAAGTTAGTTATAAATCATTATTGTTGAAGATGAATCGTGGACGCCTACGATACCATTGTTAACTTCGCATGTTGGAGTCCTATCCATTTTTAATCACATCCATTCCTATCAATATTTTTATTTATTTTTTCATTTTAGAATTTGTCGTCTACTTTAAGAAAAATATAAAATATTACGTCTTCTAGACTTAAATACAAATAAATATGTAATCATAAATACTAGATTAAATATTTAGCTTTTTCAAAAAAATATAAATTGAATAGACTAAAATATAAATAAAATTTAATTAATTTCACTTAATTTATATTATTCTTTTCAAAATATCTTTTAATATAATAGTTTTAACATGTCAATGAAAGTTAATTTATTTAGTAAAGAGTTGATACACCTCACGTATAGTCGAAGTTTAATTTTTAATATTGATGTAAAAACTTCTTTAATGGATAATAGTTATTTTAATATAAAATTAAATTAAAAACAAAAAAGAATTTACAAAATTTAATTAATATTTTAATTTTATAATGAAAACTAGTACGTGCACCTGTGCGACTCACGTGTGAAATTTTGTTAGTAGACTAAATTTTTATATATATTAAGATGTTTATAGTTACTAATTAATACTATATGCATATATACAGATATAGAGACTAAGAAAATACTTCAGAAATAAAGATTTTTAATTAATCGTGTTTGCCAATTTTAACAGTAATATTTTGAGTCTCCTCATTATACTTTGAAAGTTTTTGTTACAAAGTTCTTACTTTCATAAATCAATATCACTCTTCTTCAAACATGTCCGATGAAAAAACTATTTCATGTCTCATTGATTATGTAAGATTCTCTCATGTCAACTATTTTGTTTAATTCATTTTAACTTGATGCAACCATCATTTTTCAAGTCATGATTCACGCAATTTTAATTAATTTTCGTTCATGCAATTGTAGTTTATGTTAAACTTCTCTTAATACATCAACTTTGGTTAATGAATAATCATGCAACCTTGATTCATGTGTTTTTTTTATGAAAAACAATTAATACACATGTTCTATTGTGTGATGTAATTCTTGATTATTACAATATCACTATTGGTAATCCATACATTAATTGTGCCTTGAAAATTTGCATAACCATGCAAAGTTTGGTCTAAATTTATGCAAGGCAATTAATTCAAGACGACTCATTTAATTTACACACTAATTATGTGATTCACAATTACGAGTATTCATTCATTCATACGTGATTAATGAAAAGTTACACATTTAATGCAAAGTGTTATTACTAAGATAGACTTTGATTCACCCAATCGATGAAGTATTCATTTTTTCCCTACATTTAATATTGTGTGTTATTACAAAGGTAAACTTTGATTCATTCATGCATTTGATAGATGCCATTTAAGTTTAGTGCTAATAATTATGCGTGTGGCATAGACTAAATACATAAGCAAGAAAATTATATTTGTAAAGTATTTGATAGTCTTTGCTTGAATTAGGGTTAGAGTTTGTTGCATCAGGACTTAATACTCCCTACATCCCTAATTATAAGATCATTTTTTACTTTTTCTTTGTCCATTAATATGACTCTTCACCAAATTCAATATGCATTAATGATTCCTTTTCAAAAATACTCATAATTAATATACCATTGGAAAGCGAAACTTCTTTTACTCTCTCTTATGATATCAATAGTTAAATATTTAAAAGTATCATACTTTTTTGATAAATTTATTACAATTATTTTTCTTAATATCCATGGAATATGTTGTAGGGTCTTATAATAAAGGACAAAGGGAGTGGAATTTAGATATTATAGTTGATTTAATTAACACACTAATTAGTTGAAGCATGTGATTCACATTTATGGTTAATGGAGCATTCATTCATGCATTTGTGGTTAATGTAAAATTGTATGTTTAATGCAAATAGGTATTATCAAGATAGACTTTGATCCACACTTATTATGATGAGATATTCATTCATCATTTAATGTTGTATGTCATTACCAAGGGAAACTTTTATTCATAGATGCATATACGATGGAGGACAATTTCATTGGAGGACATTTAATTTCGGTGTTGATAATCATGTGTGTGACTTAGACTAAGTAAATAGGCGGACAAGTTATATTTGTAAGTAATTTTGTAAAATGGATTAACAGAATGAATTTTGATTTGGATGATAATAGATGAATTGAATTAATTCATTAATCATTTAACATCAATTAAATTTAGTCAAAAAATCCAGTCACATGCATCCACCTAACATAAAATCCAACTTAAATGTTTTTAATACTCTACTAAAATACATAACTACAATAACAATAATTTTAATCATTTTTAAACATTATTTAATTTATTGTTTTTAAATACTATTTTTTTTACTAAAATAACTAATTTTTATAAAAAAAATTATTTTTATGTTATTTAAAAATAAATATTTTTTAAAATAATGTATGATTTTAAAAACAATTTTTTGGTTTTTAAAGAAAATATTTCTTGTTAGATGAAAAATAATGTTTTTTCAAAAATAAAATTGTTTTTTAATTAAACAAAAAATTGTTTTTAAATTATTTTGAAAAACTTTTTTTTTAAATAATGAAATAAAATAAATTTTAAAAAAATAATAAACAAATAATATTTTTCAAAATAATAAAGAAAATTGTTCTTTATAATAATAAAATGTTTTTATCTAGTGAAAAACATTTTTTTATTAAAAATATACTCCTTCCGATATTAAGATAATAGAAAGTGGGTTAACAAAAACGGATATATTTATTTCAAATTTTTGAACCAAATACATCAGCTTTTGTTGACCTTAATTTCTCTTACATTCAAGAGGGAGTATATTTTTTGAAATAAGTATAATTAATTTTTATTAAAGGTATATATTTTAAAATAAATAAATGTAATCAATTGGATTTTAAATTATGTGATCCATTGAATTTTTATAAAAGGTTGGATGAATTTGACCCATCCTTTTTTTAAATAGATAAATTGGATCCAACCCAATAATATTTTTATTGCATAGTAGATTGGTTGGATGGATGATAGATAAATGAATTAAATTAACACCCCTAGTTTAATATAAATAGTTACTACCAAGACAAATTTTGATTCACGCATACCAATTGATAGAGTAATCATTCACTATATTTAATATAGTGTGTCATTACCAAGAAAAATTTTATTTGATTCATGCATTTGCTGGATGACAATTTCGTTTGAGGATACTTAATTTTGGTGTTGATGATCATATGTGTGGCTTAAACTAAGTAAATAGACGCAAAATATTTGTAAGTGATTTGGTAATATTATCTTGAATTAGGGCTAGGATTGGTTGCATCAAAACTTAATAGGATTTAGATATTATAAATTACATAAAGATAATTATTAATCTTAATCTATGTACAATGAATTACTTTTGTTTATAATTGAGTCTAGAGGTAATATTGTTAACAAAAAAATATGTCATAATTAATACTCACGTTACTTAACATAAATAACATATACTATATAATTATTTTCAATCAATAGCTATTATTTCATCAACTCTGTCATACAAAATAAAATAGATATATTTTGAGAAAAAA
>JBBPBQ010020322.1:14751771-14765851 GCA_037974755.1 Cicer yamashitae
TGTGGCTTAAACTAAGTAAATAGACGCAAAATATTTGTAAGTGATTTGGTAATATTATCTTGAATTAGGGCTAGGATTGGTTGCATCAAAACTTAATAGGATTTAGATATTATAAATTACATAAAGATAATTATTAATCTTAATCTATGTACAATGAATTACTTTTGTTTATAATTGAGTCTAGAGGTAATATTGTTAACAAAAAAATATGTCATAATTAATACTCACGTTACTTAACATAAATAACATATACTATATAATTATTTTCAATCAATAGCTATTATTTCATCAACTCTGTCATACAAAATAAAATAGATATATTTTGAGAAAAAATTAAAAGAAAAAGTAGGTAGAAAAAATAAAAATAACATAATATGGACAAGAAAATCTAACCTAGTCCCATTAAATTTAAAATCTTTTTACATAAAATATTTTTTAAATAGTGAGATATGGAATATGAAAAAAGACTAATTAATACATGATTTACTTTTCATAAACATTCTCTTGTCTAAACATATATTTCTTTCACTTCTCTTTAAGTAGCACTTTGATCACATCACATCACATCACAACCCTTAATTTTTATAACGAGAAAAAGTTAGTTTGTTCCACTCGGCCTCTGGTGTCATAAACTTTAAAGATATCTTTTGTGTTTTAAACTCTCTCGACCAATCTTTCTCCTCGGCTAAGAAGATTTGGAATAAATCATTTTTCAAGTCATGATTCACGCAATTTTAATTAATTTTCGTTCATGCAATTGTAGTTTATGTTAAACTTCTCTTAATACATCAACTTTGGTTAATGAATAATCATGCAACCTTGATTCATGTGTTTTTTTTTATGGAAAACAATTAATACACATGTTCTATTGTGTGATGTAATTCTTGATTATTACAATATCACTATTGGTAATCCATACATTAATTGTGCCTTGAAAATTTGCATAACCATGCAAAGTTTGGTCTAAATTTATGCAAGGCAATTAATTCAAGACGACTCATTTAATTTACACACTAATTATGTGATTCACAATTACGAGTATTCATTCATTCATACGTGATTAATGAAAAGTTGCATATTTAATGCAAAGTGTTATTACTAAGATAGACTTTGATTCACCCAATCGATGAAGTATTCATTTTTTCCCTACATTTAATATTGTGTGTTATTACAAAGGTAAACTTTGATTCATTCATGCATTTGATAGATGCCATTTAAGTTTAGTGCTAATAATTATGGGTGTGGCATAGACTAAATACATAAGCAAGAAAATTATATTTGTAAAGTATTTGATAGTCTTTGCTTGAATTAGGGTTAGAGTTTGTTGCATCAGGACTTAATACTCCCTACATCCCTAATTATAAGATCATTTTTTACTTTTTCTTTGTCCATTAATATGACTCTTCACCAAATTCAATATGCATTAATGATTCCTTTTCAAAAATACTCATAATTAATATACCATTGGAAAGCGAAACTTCTTTTACTCTCTCTTATGATATCAATAGTTAAATATTTAAAAGTATCATACTTTTTTGATAAATTTATTACAATTATTTTTCTTAATATCCATGGAATATGTTGTAGGGTCTTATAATAAAGGACAAAGGGAGTGGAATTTAGATATTATAGTTGATTTAATTAACACACTAATTAGTTGAAGCATGTGATTCACATTTATGGTTAATGGAGCATTCATTCATGCATTTGTGGTTAATGTAAAGTTGTATGTTTAATGCAAATAGGTATTATCAAGATAGACTTTGATCCACACTTATTATGATGAGATATTCATTCATCATTTAATGTTGTATGTCATTACCAAGGGAAACTTTTATTCATACATGCATATACGATGGAGGACAATTTCATTGGAGGACATTTAATTTCGGTGTTGATAATCATGTGTGTGACTTAGACTAAGTAAATAGGCGGACAAGTTATATTTGTAAGTAATTTTGTAAAATGGATTAACAGAATGAATTTTGATTTGGATGATAATAGATGAATTGAATTAATTCATTAATCATTTAACATCAATTAAATTTAGTCAAAAAATCCAGTCACATGCATCCACCTAACATAAAATCCAACTTAAATGTTTTTAATACTCTACTAAAATACATAACTACAATAACAATAATTTTAATCATTTTTAAACATTATTTAATTTATTGTTTTTAAATACTATTTTTTTTACTAAAATAACTAATTTTTATAAAAAAAATTATTTTTATGTTATTTAAAAATAAATATTTTTTAAAATAATGTATGATTTTAAAAACAATTTTTTGGTTTTTAAAGAAAATATTTCTTGTTAGATGAAAAATAATGTTTTTTCAAAAATAAAATTGTTTTTTAATTAAACAAAAAATTGTTTTTAAATTATTTTGAAAAACTTTTTTTTTAAATAATGAAATAAAATAAATTTTAAAAAAATAATAAACAAATAATATTTTTCAAAATAATAAAGAAAATTGTTCTTTATAATAATAAAATGTTTTTATCTAGTGAAAAACATTTTTTTATTAAAAATATACTCCTTCCGATATTAATATAATAGAAAGTGGGTTAACAAAAACGGATATATTTTTTTCAAATTTTTGGACCAAATACATCAGCTTTTGTTGACCTTAATTTCTCTTATATTCAAGAGGGAGTATATTTTTTGAAATAAGTATAATTAATTTTTATTAAAGGTATATATTTTAAAATAAATAAATGTAATCAATTGGATTTTAAATTATGTGATCCATTGAATTTTTATAAAAGGTTGGATGAATTTGACCCATCCTTTTTTTAAATGGATAAATTAGATCCAACCCAATAATATTTTTATTGCATAGTAGATTGGTTGGATGGATGATAGATAAATGGATTAAATTAACACCCCTAGTTTAATGTAAATAGTTACTACCAAGACAAATTTTGATTCACGCATACCAATTGATAGAGTAATCATTCACTATATTTAATATAGTGTGTCATTACCAAGAAAAACTTTATTTGATTCATGCATTTGTTGGATGACAATTTCGTTTGAGGATACTTAATTTTGGTGTTGATGATCATATTTGTGGCTTAAACTAAGTAAATAGACGCAAAATATTTGTAAGTGATTTGGTAATATTATCTTGAATTAGGGCTAGGATTGGTTGCATCAAAACTTAATAGGATTTAGATATTATAAATTACATAAAGATAATTATTAATCTTAATCTATGTACAATGAATTACTTTTGTTTATAATTGAGTCTAGAGGTAATATTGTTAACAAAAAAATATGTCATAATTAATACTCACGTTACTTAACATAAATAACATATACTATATAATTATTTTCAATCAATAGCTATTATTTCATCAACTCTGTCATACAAAATAAAATAGATATATTTTGAGAAAAAAATTAAAAGAAAAAGTAGGTAGAAAAAATAAAAATAACATAATATGGACAAGAAAATCTAACCTAGTCCCATTAAATTTAAAATCTTTTTACATAAAATATTTTTTAAATAGTGAGATATGGAATATGAAAAAAGACTAATTAATACATGATTTACTTTTCATAAACATTCTCTTGTCTAAACATATATTTCTTTCACTTCTCTTTAAGTAGCACTTTGATCACATCACATCACATCACAACCCTTAATTTTTATAACGAGAAAAAGTTAGTTTGTTCCACTCGGCCTCTGGTGTCATAAACTTTAAAGATATCTTTTGTGTTTTAAACTCTCTCGACCAATCTTTCTCCTCGGCTAAGAAGATTTGGAATAAATCAAAATCTTTGTAATTTAGGTGCACTTTTCATGAAGAATGCCAAATTACGAGAATCTAAGAAAAAAAGATGCATAGTATTTTCTCTATTTTGTAGTTTGTGGGAAAGATCGATGTTACACCCGAGTCTGACGAGGCGGGGAGTGATAGACAATGCACAAGACACCTACAATGTGTGGTTCTTGGGACGCCTCTAAGCAAAGAGGCATATGAGTGAACCAAATCACATCGAAATGAAAGGGATCTTAAGGTCGTGTAGGTATGAGACTATACGGTTGAAGGGAGACTTATAAGTATTGATATGTATTACCTATCCCAACAAGACACATCTTTTCAAGGGCCCACAATATAAGACCTCCACAGTTAAACATGTTTGACTTGGAACACTCTTTAGATGGATGACCTTCTGGGAAGTTCCCCAAGATGTATGGGAGTGAGGACGAAGCATGCTGAAAAGACTTATGTTGATTTGTCAAGACAATAGAAATCCTTAAAGTAGTTTGGGATACTACAATTGGAGTATTCAAATGTGATCCATAATTACGATTATCATGGTTAATGTTATTTTTGTGATTTAGTTTAGCCAGAACAAATCTAAATTTCAAAATAAAAAAATTAATATCAATAAAGTATTTTCTAATTGTTTCCAATGTTTCTCTATTTGGAAATCACACTTATGGTAAAATTTATCATTCATCATCCAATTTTAGGGCCTATATGAACTTTGGTGTCAAAAGCCACCCCTTGTTCCCCAAGTCTATTAAGATAAACTAGTACACTCCCCCTTCGAATATGATCAAGTGTAATATAGATGGTGCAGTCAATGGTTGTCCTAGTCTTGTTGGATATGGCAGTACTTACATATATCATAGTGAGGCCAATCTTGGTTTTTTTGCAACTCATCGGTATCTATAACACATTTTATGTTGAAGTTATGTGTTATCTGTTGGAACCAGGTTGATTCTAGGAACAATTCTTTCATCATATTTTGATGATAACAAAGGTACTTTGTGAGAATAATTTATTGCACTAATGATTTCATTGAGTGTGCAGTAAATAGAACCAGAAAATAGAGGAAACAATATCAGAGAAAGTGAAGATGTCATAGGAAATGAAGACATCAGAGGAGATGAAGATGTCAGAGGAAACGACGACATCAGAGTTCAGTGAAGTCAAAGCAACATTCAGACTCTGGTTATTACACGTGCTGTTGTATGCACACATTTGCCTTTGAAGATTTGCCTTTGTAGTGTCTGCCTAGTGTGCCTCTAAAGCTTATATGCATCTACCTCTAAAGACTGAAGCATGCCTCTGAAGCACCTACTACAACAACTCTAAGGCTTTTATTCGAGTTGCCTTTGAAGCTCAAGTTTCGTTCGCTCCGAAGACTACAACTTGCTCCAAGATGTTGCCTTTGATATGCAACATGCTCTGAAGATGCAACAAGGTAACGTTGCCCGTGCATCGAATTATAAGTCATACAGCCATGTCTCTACCTCTGACTACCTAAACCAAGCAACACATCATCTAACTTCAATGATCAAGTTATGTTCTGATGAAGAAAGTCAACGGCTCTAATGGAAGTCAATGTTTTGTTGAAGATTGAGTTGTTTCATAACTCTGATGGTCCAAGAACAGATTATGATATGTTCCCACTACTCTTAAATATACGTATTAAAGAAGATTCAAGGTGAATTATTTTTAAGCGCTATCTGGACATTCTCGCACAAAATCATTCTAGAATATTTGGTTGAAGATTCATTTTGGAATAATTAAGCTTCAACTGTCATATTCCCAAATCTTATCTATCAAGGTTTATTTTTTGTGAAGATCTATGTTGACCTCACACAAGGATGATATGTTGAGAAGATTTAAGGAGAATTATTTTCAAGCTCTATCTCGACATTGTCGCATATAATCATTCTAGAAGATTTGGTTGAACATTCGTTTTGGATTTAATCAAGCTTCAACAGTCATATTTTCAAACCGTATATATCAAAGTTTATTTTTTGTGAAGATCTCTGTTGACCTTTCACAACAAAGATACACTCAGAAGATTTAAGGAGAATTATTTTCAAGCACTATTTGGACATTCTAATACATAATCATTCTAGAAGATTTGGTTGAAGATTTGTTTTGGAATTAATCAAGCTTGAACGATCGTATTCTCAAATAGTATATATCAAGGTTTTTTTTTGTGAAGATCTTTGTTGACCTCGCGCAAGGAATATACACTCATAATTTATTTGAGAGAGTATTGAAACCCTAATTCATGTTATGTAAAGGGATCAATTCTGAAGAAGAAGAATACACAACACAATGGTGAAGGAAAAATTGTGCAATTCAAAAAACTACAATAAATTGAATATAAATTAGAAAGAGAAATAATATTCCTAAAAAAATAAAACTTAATAAAAATTACACCCATGACAATCAAGAAAAATGAAAATTAGGAAGGAAATTCTTATTGATAAAAAACTCTTCTGCAATAAAAGGAAGTATTGAATTCCACCAAACAAATCGGTGATTTGATAATCATAATTTACTAATTTGTTTGCACAAAAATTTCCTTCTCTAAAAATATGAGAATAAAAGAAATTAATTTGACTAGTGAGCTTGATGAAATAAAGTCATCTGTTATGAAGCCTCCAAGGAATAATAGTATTATTTTTTATCACAACAACCACCAAAGAAAAGTCTTATTCAAGCTATAACCTTTGCCAACCTTTTTGAAAATAAGTTTTTATAGTGACGTTAATGAAGGTGCAAAAACATGAGAAGAAGGGGAGGATTGAATTGTGTTTTGCCTTAGTAAAAACTTTCTTTTCAAAAACTAGTTCGGGATACTAAGAACAAATAAATAGATAAGAGGGAGCAATAAAACAAAGTAATAGGATAGAGGGAAGAATAACACCGAGATTTATACCAGTTCACTATCAACGCGATAGCTACATCCAGTCCCCTTACACATAAGGATTTATCCACTAATTCAAACTTTATTTTCAACACTTGACCCTACAAGTTAGTTTTCTCAACTTTCAGCCTGAAACCTATAAACTGTTGAAGAACTACAACGCCTTGACCCTACAAGTCAAGTCTTCTTAACTTCCAACTTGAAAACCTACAAGTCATTGAGGCATAATAGCCAACACAAGGCTATGCTACAAATGGGTGAAACTGAGTTCTGTTTTGCTTCTAAGCAGATTGATTACAATGAACTTCACTATAAAACAGAGCACTAAGTACTAAGTAATATAAAGTTGAACGAGTGCCTTTGCTAAAACTGAAACCTTGAATTCCGAGTGTGGTTTTATTCTATTAAATTTTCTTGGTAAGTTTTTTTATAAGGCAATTGTTCATCGTTCAAACGATTGCTTCCTTCGGTATTTGTCTAGTCCCACAAGGTCTTTTCTTTATTTTTCTTTTAATGAATTCTTGAGGTCTTGCAAAGATGGTTAAAGGCTGGGGTTCCAACATAGTTTGAATGCTTTTCTTTAGTGTGATGCTTTTGCACCTCTTTAGCCTTACAAAACTATCACTTTGTAGAATAATTTTATTAACGTTCATCTAATATTTTTAAAGTTCAATGTAATATTATTTATTATTTTGTCCATTAAAGCATTCATAATTTATTGTAGTGAGAGAAAGGAAGTTGAATGAAGTCATAAATAGTTAAAGATATTAGGCTTAATTGCACTTTTGGTCCCCTATTTTAGTTGAATCACGTAAACAGTCCCTCAATTTTATTTGTCCCCAGTTTTGGTCCCCAAATGAAATTTTGGTTCAAAACTTGATAAAATGTCATTTTTTTTAATGATGTGGCAGAGTTTATGTAGATTAATTGCATTTTAATATTATTCCAAATTTGAGAAATACAATTTCTATTTTTAAAAACAAATTTCCTATTTTTAAAAATACATTTCATATTTTATTCCAACATTTAATTACAAAAAAAAAAACACTTTCCTTCATAATTCAAAAAACAAATTTGAGAAACCTAATCCCTAATTTCATCCAAGCAAAAACCTAATCCTTAATTTCATCCAAGCAATCCTCTTCTTCTTCTCCTCCAAATCTGCCACTGTCTTCCAACATCTCCACGAACGACTCCACCGCCATTTTCCGTTCTTTCTCCGGTATCCAGTATAAACCGAAGAGAAAGAGAAGCACGGTTGAACCTATGGTTGTGTCGGTGTCGAGTTGGACGGTGTGGTTTAACCAGAGCTGTGAAAAACGGTGGAGTTTTAGATCGGTGATTTGAAATTGAACGACGAGGAAGAGCAATAGAGGAACGACAAAGGAGAAGACGACAGAGAAGAAGCAGACGGAGAAGAAGAAGACGATTGATTGGATGAAATTAGGGATTAGGTTTCTCAAAATTATTTTTTTAAGTCTGAAGGAAAGTGTTTTTTGTGGTTTATTTTTTTTTTAATTTTTTTTTGTAATTAAATGTTGTAATAAAATAGGAAATGTATTTTTAAAAATAGATATTGTATTTTTCAAATTTGGAATAATATTAAAATGCAATTAATACACATAGACTCTGCCACATCATCTTTTTTTGACACATCATTAAACAAAATGACATTTCATCAAGTTTTGGACTAAAATTCTATTTGGAGACTAAAACTGGAGACAAATAAAATGAGAGAAGCAATTAAGTCAAGATATTATATAGACACTAAAAAGTGGAGATGAAGCATACAAACTAGAGCAATAATAGCGGGAAAAAATTCTTATCTTGATGTTTCTAGTCACAGGACAAAGGTATTCAAAAAAGGTAAGGCGAAAGATTTGGAAAAATAGAGAATAAAAGTTATCAATATTTTGATAAAGGAAAATGACAAAAGAAAATGTAACGTAGAAAATAAAAAAAAGATAAACATAGAAACAAAATAAAAGAGAAATATAGTGGAGTAAATGGAAGAAACAATCTTTTTGAAAGAAAATCTAACAAAATGTAATTCATAAAATAATTTTCATAAGAATGGAGAAAGAAAAAGAAAATGGAGTTGGAGTTGAAGAAACCTTCCATGTGTTTTGTAACAAGATTGATTTTTTATTTATTTATTGAAAAGTGGATCAAAAGGAAAGAAATTTAGTGTTGTATAGTAATGGGAGGAAAAGTGTGTCCTCATGAAGTCTTGTGGCTTTTTTTTTATTCTGCCACTAAATCCAAGTGGCAAATATTTTTTTTTTTTTTCAATTATTAGTATATATTTTTAATTTATTAGTAGTGCTATTTAGTAGGCACAAATATAGGGAGTTTGATCAATTAACTTACGAGAGAGAGATAGTTATAATTTGTAAACGTGAGATAATGCCACACATTATTTTTTTGTTAACATATTTCATAATAATAAATATACATTTTATTTAATCAATAATTATTATTTTAATTAAATAATTAATTTAAATTTCATCAGTTATTAATTTAATTAATTATTATTATAATTAAATAATTAATTTAAATTTCATTAGTTATTAATTTAATTAATTATTATTTTATTATTAATTGAAGTAATTATTATTTTAATTAGATAAATATATACAATGTTAATTTTTTTTATAATAATTATCTAATTAAATTTTACTTTTTATAATTATTAAAAAACTTAAATAAAATGGAGTCCATAAAAATAACAAAATTTAATTAAATATTACAATTAGACATACAAATACAAAATGAGTGAAAATAAATAAACACAATTTTTATTACATTAATCTCCTATATGGTGTCCAGTCCCACATCGTGGTGGTCGACGAATACGACGTGGACGACGTGGAGGTGGGTTTTCTTCGTCAACTGGAGCATGTGTCTCCTGTACATTTTCACTTTGTAGGTCGACATGCATTGAAGAAGTAGGATCTACTTGATTGGAGAATGATGGAACACCAAATGAGTACATGTTATTAATATAACGAACAACCGACTCAGGCGTACCTAGGTCTGCACCAAATAAGTTATTCACAAAATCTTGATCACTTGAATGTAGAGATTGTCGGTGATCATCTTGGCAATGCAGTGTGTAAAAGAATATCATATGCACAATTCTACGAGCTTCGTCGTTGCGCATTCTGATAGCACTAGATGGATTGTCCGTTGTAAAAATAAAAATTGTATGTGGAGGTGTAGAATCTTGAATGGAAAGAAATCAAACATTTGGAAGATCACAAAACTAGAAGGGCCACACACATGCTCATCAACAATGGTTTCACAAGATCGCCAACAACTCTCTTTGGCTGTTATTTGTGAAAGCATCCTACAAATGGTAACGGCGGATCCCACAATATCAGTTTCAGTATTGATTGCACATATACGATCTCGGTACACATATACCACTACTTATAGAAAGACATGGATTGCAAAACAAAAGGCCATTGAGAGAATATACAACAATTAAGAGGAATCATATAAAGAGCTTCCAAGGTGGATCCTTGCTTTCAAACATTATCTTTCAGGCACTGTTACCGATATTGAAGTCCGGCCCTTTATTGAGGATGGCCAACGAGTTCCTAGCAAAGCTGTCTTCCATCGCATCTTTTGGAGTTTCCAACCATGTATCAAAGGGTTTGATCATTGTAAACCAGTTGTTTCAGTTGATGGAACATGGTTATCTGGGAAGTATCGTTGGACCTTACTAATGGCAATCGCTCAGGATGGTGATGGTCATACCATTCCTATAGCATACTTCATTGTTGAGGGTGAAACATCAGATGCTTGGTTTTTCTTCCTCAGTCGTCTACGAATGTTTGTCACACCTAAGCCCAACCTTTGCTTGATTTCGGATAGACATGAGTCAATTAAAAGTGTTGTTAGGCGTGTAAACAGCAATTGGTATCATGTCTTTTGCATTCGACATATATCACAAAACTTCATGAGGACCTTCAAAAATGGCCAAATGTATTTTTGACGTTTACAAGGAAGAGTTCCCAACAATTCCTCTTCAATCATATTGGCCAGAATACAATGGAATAGAATTGTGCCACAATCCAGCCATGAGAAGAGATCCAAAAGGTCGTCCACAGTCTACTCGCATTCATACTGAAATGGATCAACGGGAGAAAAATACTCACCCCAAGAGATGTGGTTTGTGTCGGAACGAGGGACATAGCAAGAATAAATGCCCTTATCGTACTGATGCTCCCGATGGAAATTAGTTCATTATAATATAATTAGTTCATTTTGTATTTGTATGTCTAATTGTAATATTTAATTAAATTTTGTTATTTTTATGGACTCCATTTTATTTAAGTTTTTTAATAATTATAAAAAGTAAAATTTAATTAGATAATTATTATAAAAAAAATTAACATTGTATATATTTATCTAATTAAAATAATAATTACTTCAATTAATAATAAAATAATAATTAATTAAATTAATAACTAATGAGATTTAAATTAATTATTTAATTAAAATAATAATTAATTAAATTAATAACTGATGAAATTTAAATTAATTATTTAATTAAAATAATAATTATTGATTAAATAAAATGTATATTTATTACTACGAAATATGTTAACAAAAAAATAATGTGTGGCATTATCTCACGTTTACAAATTATAACTATTTCTGTGGTAAGTTAATTGATTAAACTCCCTATATTTGTGTCTACTAAATAGCACTACTAATAAATTAAAAATATATATGAATAATTAAAAAACAAAAAAAAATATTTACCACTTGGGAAATCGGTGTGGCTCGAACCGATTTCCCTTCACTAATTTAAAAAAATAAAATAAAAAGCATTTTCATGGTGAGAAGTCGGTTTCCCCACTCCAACTTCTTACTTTTTCAATTTTTTTTTTTGAAAAAAAAATAATCGAATGATGTTTAATTTAAAAGATATGTTAAAATGGTACATAAAATTGGATCTAGCGGCAGAATATAAAAAAAAAAAAGTCAAGTCTTGTCTATCAGCTTTTTCAAAAACCAATGTTTCATTATTACAATGGTAAAAAACAATAAATCGATATGAGTAAGTCAATAAGTTCCTAACGATAGTTGGGATTGAATTGTATTGGTTAGAGACCAAAAGAGTACACAACTAATGAGGTGTCACAAATATAAGCAATAGATAATTCAGTAATTTATAGTGTATCAAATTTTCTTAGATTATATATAATATATATGTAGATATTATATATATATATATATATATTAGTGTATTGATTATTATCATTAATATAAAATAGAGGACAGTGAATTAATTCTGAGCAATACGTATAATATTAATTAGATAGTATAATTTAAAATATCAGTTAATATTAAATTAAAAATTAAAAAGATCATTTATTTTAGAATAAAATTTCAATCATAATAGAAGTTGTGTGCTGTTTCGCTAATTAATTCACACAAGAATTTGCTTCAAAAAAAAAAAAAAAGAGAATAGATAAAAGTTAGTCTCTGCGTTTTTGTATGAGCAGTGTAGTTTCTTTCTCATCTATTTCTAAGATGCCAAAAGCACAATGTCAATCAGTGTGAAAGCAAGCACAACAAAATTAGAGTTCCATTCTAGTCAAAGTTTGTGTCAACCTTTTATAAAAGCTATTTCAACAGCAATAATAGCACTCATTCATTTGACGTGTAGAGAAGTGGCACTACCTATATGAAAAGAAAAACAACCCATATAGCAAAACCTTATCTTTGAAAATATCTCCAAAAAGAGGAAAATCACATATAAATATTTTGAACTTAACAACAATGCTTTTGTTATTAAATTTTTTGAAAAAACGACAATTTAAAAAGAACAAGTGAAGTCTATAAAAAAAATATTAATGAATGAAGAAAAAAGAATTTTCCTTAAACTTCTAAATTTTAGTTCTAGAGGCAAATGGATTTTTATAATTTGAAGTTCTACAAAGTAGGAAGTGAAGTCTAATTAAAGATTATTTGAAAAAATTATTGAATTTAGATACTCTTAAATGAAGTGAATTTAAAATGTTATTGAAAAACATAAGGTTATCTTATGAGAAAATACTTTAATTATTGTTGTAGTGAAGTTTCGTTTTAGTCTCTCATAAAAAAATAATAAATAATAATAGTTGTAATAAATAATATATTAATAATAAAAATAATAAATAATAATAATAATAATTAATTATTATTATTATTATAAATGATGATAATTAAAAATAAAAAATTATATTATTATTATTATTTATTATTTTTATTATTAATGTATTATTTATTACAACTATTATTATTATTATTATTATTTATAATTAATTAATAATAATAATAATGATTCATTAAAAATAGAAAATTATATTATTATTATTATTTATTATTATTTATTATTTTTATTATTAATATATTATTTATTACAACTATTATTATTATTATTATTATTTATAATTAATTAATAATAATAATAATTATTATTATTATTATTTATTAATGTATTATTATTATTATTTAATGTATTATTATTATTATTATTTATTATTTATTATTATTATTTATTATTTATTATTATTATTATAATTAATTAATTATTTAAAAATACCTAAATAACAGTAAACGACAACAAAAAAAAAACCCTTCAGTAGGAGGTCGCACTCCCAGCCAGCAACCTCCAATTAGGCCTGAAAAATCCCCTCTTCAGCTGATCGCACCCCTGTAACGAACTCATACTGGACCAAAAAGTAGGACAGACTGAGAATTAAAACTGGGAGTAGGGCATATTAAAAAATAAAAAATAAAAACAGGATATTAAAGCAAAAAATCCTCAGTTGGAGTGTAAGTCCTTGAAGTGCTAATACTGTAAGAAATATTGTTTCCCCTAATTGCAAACGTGGTATAAAACCAACTAGGTATTGTTTAAATACATACAAAAATCCTAATAAACCTTTTATTTCGTGTAAATTTTAAAGTAGCCTTTTATGTTGATTCTGTTATTCTAATTTAAAAGGGTTTGTGTTTCTATCGGTGTGTTCAACCAAAATACTTAGGATTTTACTACTAAAATTTGATACTTATGGACTAAAATATATTTTTCATATATTTACTAACTTGTTCCTTCAGTTTAAGTTACATTGCCACGTCTCTCAATTTATGGACTAAGATGTAGGTTTTGTATTTTTTGTGACAACCAAAAATGAGACCTGACCCATCGCACCTTGTTTGATTAAATTAAAAGTACCAAGAAAGAACTTTGTAACTAATAAATACAAATTTTCTTGTACTCCCTTTGTGATTTTTTTATAAACACTTTTTACTTTTTTCATATATATAAAGAAATGTACTTTCTCCGTTCTTTACTACTTATTACTTTAGAGTTTTTTTTTTTTT
>JBBPBQ010020322.1:14765984-14827088 GCA_037974755.1 Cicer yamashitae
TTTTTTTTTTTTATAGATATTAAGATAAATGATTAAGTTTATTAATTTTGATATAATTAATTTATATTTATTCAATAATATGTTTAATTATTTATTATCATATTTTACATATTTCCCTCTTCATAATAAATAATAAATAATATTATTGATAAAATAATAATTAATGTTGTATTGAATTTTAAATTCAACAAATAAATAGGAACAAAAAATTTATACAAATACAACATGTAGAAAGGAACAAAGAGAGTAGTTCACGAATTAAATGTTTTTATTTTGTTTGTAGATCTTTTTAAAATGTTTTTTTTTTTTATATTAATGTGTCTGACTTTAACTTTTCGTATTTCAAAATAAATTAGTAACAAAAAATTGTGTTAAAAAAAATAATAAATATATCTAATAAATTACTTAGAAGCTACTAGTGGAGCTTGGGTCTAGCGGGAGTGACAGATCCATAAATTATAATTAGTGGAGACAAAATTGTATACCGTAAATATTTATTAAAAAATATATATATTATTTTGTAAGTGATAAAATAATAATATAATTATCACTAAATAAAAATTTAGAGACTACATAAACTATATCATTTTATACTCATAAAATTGGAGAAATTGAACATTTACCAATTAGATTTTTATATGTGTTTTTATATTTTAAATTGTTACAAATAAAGTTATTTAATAATTTTTAGTGGAGACAATATTTAATTTTTAATAGGACAACAACAAAATTATTCAACAACTAACACCAAAAGTAAGTAGGGGCAAATGCCTCCAATTAACTTAATGTAGATCAATGTCAATCTAATAGAAGAGGCTATATTCTCACAATATAATGAACTCAAGTTCGAATATCTACTTAAAGAGGTACTCATATTTAATATTTGACGCATCTCAAATAAGATGAACTCCAATATAAAAATCCTATATATATATATATATATAAAAAGCTTATAATCAAACAAAAAAAATTCTTCAAAGGGATTTCTATTTAGAGGGAGGGAATACTATTTAGCTTGATGTTAGAAATAAAAGTGTATACAAAGTGAGTGGGGTCATTGATTTCAAGAATGGGAATATATAAGGACAATTCAGCAATTAGTTTAATACAATGACCTCAAGGTCAGTCCTAGTACTATTTTGAAACCATCACACAATTAATGCAAGTAAGTTATGGACGTAGTGCAGCCGCATCTCAATTTTCAATCCTTTTGATTCACAATCCTAAAATCCTAGTACTGCTAATTCACCCTATTCAATTTCTTCAACGAATGACCATAAAATTTTTTTTAACAAAATTGGAAAGGACAAACAAACATTAAGACCCAATCGTTTTCTTTTTACACTTTTGGAGCTTCACGAAAGGTTTGTCCGTGACTATACAATGCAAGTGGAAGGTTCCATCTTAAGGAGATTCAACTAAGTGGACACACAAGTAGATGAAATATTTGGGGATTTTTTTTTTAATAACCCTTATATAAAAAAAAAATTACTAAACTAGTTTCTTTTAAAAATTATATACTAAAATACTGTTTTTTTTAGTTACAAGTTACTTTTGTAAATGGTGACATCTTTAAAGAAATTCGAATTTGTAAATGTGATTTCTTTAAAAGAATTTTTTATACATTCAATTTTTTTTAAAATTAACAAATATATATATATAATTAATATAATTCAGTCATAAAAAACACAACACAATTTTACAAAAACTATGTAAATTGACTAGAGTTGTCTACAACATTTGAACAATGTTTTTGAGTATGATCAGTTAACCGACATAATCTGCATTTTCTTGATACTTTTTCTTTAACGTTCATTTCAGTTTTAATACGGGTACTATTTGGACGTTCTTTTTTAATTCTATGCATTTCAAGATTGTGATACAATGTTTCACCTTAATATGTGGGCCAATATATTTCATTGGATATAGGTGGAAACTCTTCTTTGTAGATGTTGAATACATTAACAATCTTGTACACGTCAGACAGATGCACTAAATGGTTTTGACGAGCGTAAGATTTTGTAAAGTTTGTGATGTTTTTTATGAATGAATTTAATGAATTATATTAATTAACAATATATATATATATATATATATATTGTTAATTAAAAAAAATTAAATGTAAAAAAAATTCCCTTAAAGAAGTCGCATTTGCAAACTCGGGTTTCTTTAAGTAAGTCGTCATTTGTAAAGGCGATTTGTAACTAAAAAGAAAGAAAAAAAAAGAGGTATTTTGGTATATAATTTTCAAAAGGGAATAGTTTGGTAATTTTTTTGAAATAAGGGTTTAAAAACAATCCAGAAATCTTTATGTATCATGTTTAATTTTAATTGGATTTATTTTATATACATCGTCGGTGTATACGGTTTTTACATTGTCAGTCGATTACAATTGTCCGATTATTAGACATATTTGACTTTTTATTAAAACTACTTCTAAAATTATCCCAATGAATAGTTGTGATTTGCTGATAATGTCAATTTTTGTACACCGATAGTGCATAGCGACTAAACTCATTTTAATTCAATGTAAAAAAAAAATAACTTCATGTTGGGGCTAATTAAATGAACTCTCACATTCTTTAATATTTAACCACGGAGAAAAAAAAATTGAGCATGCTAGGAAGCATTCTCCTTATGGTATGTTCTGTTATACAAAAGAATGATAAAGTAGAAAGAATAGAGAGCTTTGAAAGCAGAGGATTTTGAGAGTTTATTTTAATATTATAGAGTTTATTATAATTTTATAATATGACATTATTTTAATTTAGAGAATTCAAAAATTGCATTGAAGAAAGATTTTGAAGTATTTTGGAGGGCTTAGGAAAATTCTTTAAATTTAATCTATATTGTTATAATATACTCTCAATATTAAAAACATATTAATTACAAGTATTCATTTATCATTTTCTACAAAAATACTCTCTCAAAAAAGGTTAAAAATTTCTCTATTTTTTCCTCTTAATTTTAAATGTAATATTAATTAGTTTCTCTCTCTATTCCACAATAAAGAATGACCTAATTGACCATTTTACATAGTTTAAAAAATATATAAATAAAATAGAGATAATAATACTTTGAATAATGCTAGTAATACACTTTTCAATCTATTATCTTTAATTGATTATAATTAACATAGATTTCATCAAATTCATATAAGACCCACGTGATTTGGTAAGATATATATGAATTTTAACTAATTAAAAAAAGTGTGTTAAAAATATGTATTAGAGACTATATTGCTAGTTCTCCTTTAATACTTTTACTAAATTATTTTTATCAATTATTAGTGCATTCAACATTACTATTAATCTAAAATAGAAAAAATAATTAATTTGTGCATGTTTTATTATAAAGATAAAGGAACTATATAAACAATAAAAAATCGTACAGCTAGATAAAATAAAACACTCCAAATATTATTTTGCCTAAATTTTACATACCACCTACACTGAAAAGAAAGCGTGAAAATATGAAAAAGGTCGCCTTTCTAACTTCCTTTCCTCCTCATTCCTTATATATAGCTGGTGCATTTTCTTAAAGGAAACTACGTTTATCTTCCATGTGTTATCTTCAAATCACAATAACACTCCTCTAATTTTAAAAAATAACTCACATTTTTCATATTTATTAAAAAAACTGCATCAAACATAATTTTAAATTGGCCCAAACATAATCCATCTCCTCACACTGACCTGGCCTAGCTTCCTAATCTGAAGGTAGCCAACTAGAGTCTCTAACCGCAATATTTAGACATAGTAGCAACAGCTCCAAGGCGACAATTCGGTCAAATTCGCCTGCATTGATTCTCATTCAATGCACATGTCACCACCCTTAATTCGGTCCAATATTGGGACTCCAATCTATATAAATAGTGCTTTCAGCATGTGGGAAGGTACATATTTTTTTCTCACCTTATACCTCTTACTTCTCGAATCATTACTTATTTGAGCATTGGAGTATTTGCAATCCACGAAGCCAACCATCCTCGCAGGTCCAAATTGAATCAAACATCTTTTTTTAATAAATAGCAGATAAAGTTGAAAGTATAAAAAAAATGCTATACACGAATTTTTTTTAGTAAATACAGGAGAAATAATTGCATTATGAAAATTAAAAAGATGTGAATGTCATTTAAGACAATAAGGTCAAGGAATGCTTCAACTTAGGAATCTGACTAGATGCACTACTCCACTCACTATTATTGCAACAATTATTGATTATTATTATTGAAGAATGAGAGATATTTTCTACACGCAATAATAATTAAGACGGCATATGGTTTTTTCATTTTTAAATTTGGATTTTAAATATTTTTAAATTTTAAATTTAAATTGTTCGATCTTGATTGGACAGTTTAGCTATACTTGAGTGTATTGGAGTCAGTAACTTCTATCTGCAGTGTACTACTGACTGCAGTGCATTCAAAAATTCATAAGTTGTTGAATGTAGCTAATCCAAACCACTCTTTTATTTTTAATAGACAAATGTTAGTATGTTAGTTAAGTTAGTAAATTTCTCGCTTACCAAGGTTTGAATTTAATCTTTTCACTCATTCAATATTTTTAACATTTAACTCAAACTAGTTGAGTTATTCAACTCCTATAAGTCCCTCTTTTGATTAAGATTTTAAAAATATTTTATAATATTTAAGCAAATTACATCATTTACTCATTAAAATTATTTTTTTACTAAAAAATCGATATTCATTCATTCAAATTGATAGAAATTACATCGATCGAGAACAATACAATTTAAAATCACTAAAATTGAAAAGCACGAATCTACGAACAATTCACATCATTTAGGTTAATAGCATACAACGATAAAATACCAACAATAGTGATAAAACCCACAAATATGACATAATCGAAGTATCTAGAATACACATGTCTCAGGAGCTGTGTTTTTGACGATACTAATGTCATTGATTGAATTTGAATGTGTACTTGATCAAATTAAGTTTTTTAATATGAACCAACCAAACATCACATTAAGACGAGAAATCAAACACCACACCAAAACGGGAAAATCTAAAATATGTGAACAACACTTATTTAATTTAAAAGAAAAGGAAAAAAACGAGTTGGAGGGGTGATTTCAAACCAAAATATGACTTTAAACCACTCCCTCTTTAATAGATAGATGAAGAAGAACTAAGAATAACAAAATGAAATTTTTCTTATGACAAGAGGCTAGGTCTCTTATTCTCATCCAAAAACTATTACTCATTTAAATTATTAAATTTTACTAGATGAATCTTCTAAATGTTATTTAGCCTCATACATGTTTTTTAAGTCTTATTACGTATACATTTAAAGATAGTGTACTAATAGTAAAAGAAGTTATTGAATAACATTTCATTATTATTTATTGCAGTCCTTTAAATCCACTTATGCAAATTCAAACTAAACATAGGTCTCGAGTGATTAATGAACTTAAAAATAACGCAACTTTCTTATTAAACTACTAATTGAATGATGGTATTCACTATGCTTTGAATGTATATATCTAATAAGAACTCATAATTCGGTACACCAAATACATTATATCCCCTTTATTCATAGAGATACCATTAATTATGTGTTATTTTTAGGTAAAAAAATAAATATGTATTATTAACTTTTTCTAATAGTTATGTTTTTTGAATCAAATGTGTGACAAATTTTATATGGATATGACTAAATTATCTAGTTCAATCTAGTTTAATATAAAAATAAAATTTATATAGACCGTATCATACTATCGAGTCATTCAATTCAATCATGCGGTTCAATCAGTGACCTAGTGGTTCGACCAATAACCAAGTAATCTAGTACCCTCATTAGGTTGATCACCAAGTCGATTTTCAAAACACTGTGTCAAATTAATCAGATGTATTGAGTTCATACCCTAATTCAAACAATCACTGATCAAATTATATTTATCTGCTAACTAAACTCCAAATGACTAGAGCTTTGTCTATAAGCTTTACCATCTCTCCATCATCAACTATAGCAACCTATATGTATAAAAAATACATTGACCTTAAATGAAAGAGAGATTATACTAACATCCACATTATTTTTGTGTGTAAATCGGACATATTTCACATGCAATTGCAGAGGCTTTTCTTGATCCAATTAGGAGAACATTTGGTATAATGGTATGGTGTCTCCTAAGTTTGTTTTAGATTTAATGTTTTGAGTGATGTCAACTTGCTTAGTCTAGATTATGTTTGTGTGTAATATGTTGATTCTCATTCTCTAGCTCTTGTATAAACTACATGATCAAGAAAGATTTCATGAAAAAGAAGTTTTTATCATGCATAAACCTTGTTGCATGTTGTTTTAGCATTCATTAACTTTGTGGCATGATCATATTGCATTAGCATCATTCGAAACTCATTTAAAAATTTTTCTAATTATTTTTTAACTTTATAAATCGACTTACTAACTAAAGAATCAACTTATGAACTTAGTTTTTGAAGTCCCGTGGCTGTAAATTGACTCATGTGTATTGTGAATCGACTAACTAGCAAGGCATGGAGTTTTGTGAGTCGACTTACCCCTACGTGAATCGACTCACACAGTTTCAAATTTTAGAATTGGTTTTTCAAACACGTGTAAGTCAACTCACAACAAGTATGAATCGACTTACCAAGTATGCAGTTCTGAAATTTGACAGTTTTAAGGTAGTTATGACCGTTACAAATTGGTTATTTCTCTTAGAAAACGTTTTTCATTGGTCTACCTTTATCATGCATCATATAAAAGATTTTCTAGTAATTTCTGTACACAATAATACTTTCACTCATTCCTCATACTCAAACATTCAAGATCATATCATAGATTGAAAACTATTTATTGATCAAGTCGGATGTGCAATTGAGTTTTGAAGCGAGGGTAAAATGATTGTTGGGGTGTTTATAATAAGATACGAATCATCGATGATGGATTGCATGTCAAATGACTGAGGCGATCTTCAGGTAATTTCTAGAGGGGGTTCTCTAGTCTATCTTACAAGGAGTGAAGTGTAATCTTCATCTTGAAGATAGTTGTGTGTTCAAAATTTGGAAGATTGTGTCAAAGAGCATTTAGGAAGAAGGGGTTGTGTGGATGGTTTTCGTAACATCCACCAAAGAATCCTGTAAATGCTCACAATCAATAATAAAGAAAAAAACTCTCATTTGATTGAATGAGGACAAGACGTACTCAACGAGCGAGGACGAAGTAGAGGAACATGTATAAATCGTCTTCTGATTCTCTCTTTAATTTTTGTATTTTTACATTCTTCTTTCATTTTTATATTATTTGGATTTTGGTAACATTTTCTATTTTAGTGCAAAATTGATAGAATGATTGTTATTATAATTTTCTAATTTAGATTTTTGTCTTAATTTTATGTGTTGAATGGATTTATGTTTTTTAACATTGAATTCAACACCTTAGACCTTGATTCAAATTAAAAAATATGATATCTTAGTATGTCTATTAATTGTGATTCATAGGGTCTTTGTTTTGATATTTTTGTGAATTTGGTTGAAGTATCAATCTTTTTTAAAACAACTGAAGTAACAATGTCAATTATAAGGAAGGGGGTTTGAATTATAATTGCCCCTATTAAAAAATTCCTGTTTAAAACTAAAGTTTTACTCAAGATTGATCTTGGTTATAACGAAGAACGATCTTGGTTAGTAAAAAAAAACAACAATATCAATTTTATCAATATAAAAGCTGATTGTAAAACATATAATAAATAAAGATAGAGATAGAGAGATCACACAAGAATGTATCCTGGTTCACCCAACCCAGGTTACGTCCAGTCCTCACAGCCGTGAGATTTTTCACTAAATGTTCAAAATAAAGAACCTTCTTGGTTTTACAACACCTAGCTCAGATCAACCTTGATCTGTTACAAAGTTAAAACCTTTCCACCCAGAAAGGAGTTCAATCAGGTCACCTATCAACCTTGATAGGATTTCTTAATCTACCCAAACTATACTGAACTCTTATAGTTTGAGTTTTACAATAATGATGAGATTGTTTTGTTAGAATCTGAGATGTCTCAACTCTTGTTTGAGATCTGATTCTTTGACAGATAAATATATGAGAATGATTCTATGAATCGAATGGGAAAAATCAGAATTGATTCACTGTATGTGAGTGAGAGAAGTTCAAGTATGATTGAAATGAGTAATGAATTTTCTTAGTACTTGAAGCTCTGATTTGTTCTTCATCGTGAAACTGTATTTATAGGCTTCAATATGACTTATGACAGCTCATTTAACCGTTGGAGGAAGGCCAACTGTCATGAGAAAGTAAATAGATAAGATCAGCCAAAAAGCAAGAGAGTTCATGCTGAATCCAGGAACGTTCTTGACATCCAAGATCGTTCTTCGAATTGGTTGGAGATGAACTGACTTGTACTTGTGATCCTATCAGTTTGTCTGAGATGATTACTGACTTTAAGTCAAGTGTGCAGGTCTTGATTGAGGTACATCAGTAGTGTACTTTACAGCCTGTTAATTGTACTTGCACTTGCTTGTTTTGG
This sequence comes from Cicer yamashitae, assembly GCA_037974755.1. Lineage (NCBI taxonomy): Eukaryota > Viridiplantae > Streptophyta > Magnoliopsida > Fabales > Fabaceae > Cicer > Cicer yamashitae. Next base: position 14,774,517 of record JBBPBQ010020322.1, read on the forward strand.
AGAATGATCTTGCTTTATACTTTTCATGAAGTATGTCTTTGATCCTTCGAATTCTGGAATCATTCTAATTTAGATTTACCCATGCTTTATTCTTGATGAAGATATGAGATGAATAAAGCTTCCAGGATTCAATCTTTCTCAACAAAACTGATCATTCTTATTTATGACAGAAGTGAAGAACGTTCTTCGTTTTTCTGGCATATGTCAAGAACGATCTTCGTTTTACAGACTGCTGTCCAGAATGATCATTTGTCACTTTTGCTTTGAGTTGTGCTCTTTAATCTTTGATCCTTTTGAGTGATTCTTTTGCTCATATGAGAGCTGTATATTCCTAGTATATGAATTGGAAATCCATTCGCGATTTGCAGGAGCTTTCCTTGCATTAAAAACTGATTTGATCTTGCTTGTTGAAAACGACAGAAACGTGAAGAACGTTCTTGGTTTTCCAGATTATGTCAAGAACGTTCTTGGTTCAGTTTTGTTCTTTTTTAGCTATTTCTTTAAACTGATTTCTCTTGCATATGCTTTGTACCTATCTTGGATTATTTCACTCAAAAGCACAAGTTAAATTAACATAACACTTAGAATCATAATTAACATTCTTAATTAACTTTTTGTTTGTTTTCATCAAAACATTAAATTGAGATTTTGTCTCAACAACAACTTCAATCATTTTTTTTGTATAAGTTTCCATATGATTTTGTTGTTTGATTCAATTACCATCAACAATTCAATAGGAATATCCAATCCGCTTAATACTTGATTCCATCGCGATAAAAACTTTTATTTTCTGTTGTGTGACCTAAATATTTTTAAATTGAGTTTTCAAAAGTATTGAACTCTACTCAACCTTCCTTCTAGAGTTCGTTGCCGATCATTTTATAGATAACAATGAGTGGCAAAGCTCTCTCAAGATTATTTTAATGGTCTTGCATTCTCAAAATTGAATTCCAACTCAAGACTTCTAAATTATAATTGAAGAGACCTAAATTATCTCATTATATTCGCACTTTTTTATTTATAAAATTACAAAATTATATAAAAGGGTTACTAAAATATATCTATCCTCCACAATAGTTATGTTGAAATTTAAATATGATTGATTAGTTTCATATCCACTAAATATGAAGAAAATATTATATATAAAATTCTCTTAGGAAATGAGATGTAGTATAGTATAGAACAGTGAAACATAAAATAGTTGTTTAAGGTAAACATGCCGCCATAAATAAACAGGATTGCAATGTTCCACGAGGTATATTTTATAAATGGACCCCACATTCACAAAAAACACCTTCATCAAAATGTTGTGGTCTCTATTCTTCCACCTTTTTAAACCGTCACTCCAACAACTTCCATCTTCACAATCACACACACCAATCTCTCTCTCTCTCTCTAAAAACTCTTCCACAACAACAAATACACAAATCACCATTTTTTCAACCCAAAAACGAAACTTAATTATCTATGGCGGCAGGACTAACCGCCACTTTAACCTTGAAACCCTTAAACCGTCACTACAAACCCATATTATTTCCTCATCTCAACAAACCAATTCTCTTCAACCCATTAAGATGTTTCCCTCAAAGAACAACCCCAAAAACCCAAAAATTGAAAAGCTTCACCCTTTGTGTTTTAATGGAAGATCCAAAACAAAATACCCAAATTGAAATTGAAGAAGAAAAATCACCCCTTCAAGGAGAAAATGATAATAATTATTCTCAAGTTGTGTCACCAAAAATGGAAGAGAAATTGAAAAGGAAAAAATCAGAAAGGTTAACTTACCTTATTGCAGCTGTTATGTCTAGCTTAGGTATCACATCTATGGCTGTGTTGTCTGTTTATTATAGATTTTCATGGCAAATGGAGGTAAACTGGTTTTCTGGTTCCTTAAATTTGTTTGTTTTTTTTGTTTTTTTTTATTTTTTATTTTTTTTGGAATAATTTGTTTTATTTATTTATTTATGCACATTGTTGTTGTTTGTTGTAAAAATTTGAATCTGAATCTGAAATTGGATTTGGTTTGTTTATAGGGTGGTGGAGAAATTCCTTGGTCTGAAATGTTTGGTACATTTGCTCTATCTGTTGGTGCTGCAGTAAGTCCAATTACTTTTTTTGCTAATTATTATTACTTAATATTGTGGTCCTTGCTATAAGAATTGTCTTTTTAGATTTTCTTGATTCGAAAAAGATGAAATTTTAAGGAAGTATTTATTGTTTATATTTTTTTTTACCTTCATATAAATTTTGTACTTTTAATATTAATAAATATATGTAATGTTTCACAAAAAATTTTATAAGAGTATATTGATATAATATCTAAAAGTTACTACAGTTGATAAGTTTATTGATTTTGATGTTTTTTAACTTTTTTTTCCTTATAAAAATTACTAAAAGAGTAGTTATTTAATTTAATTGTTAATCCTATTTTCTTTTAGTGTAGTTTTAACTGGTGGTAACTAATTAAACAACACTTTCAATTTTAAAGGACTAAATGACATTTAAAAGATACTTCTTTAGGAAATAGGAAATGTATCTAAATTTTATTAACTCTTAATTTAAAATATACTTTTGTGATTAAAATAAATCTTAAAAAATTATGCATTCAAAAATATTATTAGTAGTTATAGATATTTTAAGTTAAAAATCACACTAAAAACACTTGAAATGCATCTACTTTTTTATATTTTTTTCATTCCTCTTTCCAAGTTTTTGGTAATAAACTAGTATTTTACAATTTTTTGTTTATTCTCGATCCAATAGATTTTGGTATTATCAATTATCAATTATCAACTAGGTTTAAAATAAAAGTTTTGCAATCGCAATGAAAGCCACAACATAATTTTTTATAGTGTCGAATTTGCATCGAGACCATAATTGAAGTTGTATTTACCTCATTTGACTATAATTCTTTAGAATATAAAAAATTACAACATGACTAAGACAGCTCCCACAATTTAAAACTTTGATTATTAATTTAACACTTTGATCTTTCTTTTATACAAGGCTTTTGAATTAAGAATTGGGTGTGTTCAATATCAATTTTGGATGATAAATTCAATTGGGTATGTTTATTTCAGGTGGGTATGGAGTTTTGGGCTAGATGGGCTCACAAGGCTCTTTGGCATGCATCCTTGTGGCACATGCATGAGGTATGTTTCCACCAATTATTTTCCCCCTTCAAGTTTTAAGTGCAAAAAATTAACAAAACATGCATCATAATTCAAACTTTTTTTTGGGTAAGAAAAAAAATTTTAAATTTCAAACTTTGTTGATGTTTAATTTTATTTTTATAGATTTAATTACAGTTTTAACCTCCTATTTTTACTCGTTCATGAAATTGATTAATTTATTTTACAATCTCTCTGTTTTAGGCCGACCTTCACATTTTTAAACTAAAAAAAACGGTGATTTGATATAATTTAAATAATGTGTCATGTAATATGATCATGTAAAATGACCAACTCTTAAGATTTTACAAAAAAATCCCTTAAATACTTCATTTTCAACTTTAAAAATTATTTATTTTTATAATTTAATTAATGACATGTAAATAATTAATCCATCTAAATATTTCTACATTATTAAATTATATGTCATATCATTTAAAATACTTTTACATCATTATTTTTGCGTCCAAAATTTCAAATCAAAATTTAGAGATTTTAAAATGGATGACTAATTTCGTGAATTAGTGGTTTAACTCCACAAGGTTGAAGACCCAAATGAAATTTGTTTGATATTGATTTGGCTCTTACAATATTTGAACAACCAATGGGAATGAAGTATTTGATATTTGCAAAGACAAAAAAAACAAAACATGAAATTTAATTTACTTGAATTTGCAGTCCCATCATAGAGCAAGAGAAGGACCTTTCGAGTTAAATGATGTTTTTGCAATAATAAATGCTGTTCCTGCCATCGCTCTCCTGAACTTTGGTTTCTTCCACAAGGGACTCATTCCTGGTCTTTGTTTCGGTGCGGTAAGTGTTTGATCTTTTAATCATCGTTTTTGATTTTGATTGAGAATTCTTGCACGAAAGGTTAACAATTTTTTTTTTTTTTTTTAATTCTTTGGTATCTTGATATTTTGTTGGGTTTCGGTATTTTGAAAAAAAAGTTAATTCAAAATTTAAATTAAATTTAAAATAATTAAATATATATAAAAAAAAAATATGATATAAAATGATTAAATATTGGGTAGTTTACCCTTCAAAACTATGGAATATTTGAGTGTTTAACTTTTTTTAAGTAACATTAAAGTCAACCAGTGTTGTGAGGAGATAATCGTTATAATCAACTATTGTATGTATTTTTTACATTGAATTAAACAAGCTTAACTATACTAGGTATTTTAATTTAGAATTATTGAGTTTAGAGAGAGTGTTCTTTATTTATGTATACTTCTTAAATGATAATTAAGTGTAATGGTTTATAAGATTAAATAATAATTTTTTTATTAAATTATTCTTTTTGATCATATCTATTAGAGTAAGGATTTAGGTTATTTTATGTTGAAATTTGTTCAAGAGTTTCATATTTAATAAAATAAAATAAGGTCTAAACATGTGTTTATACGTGAAAGTAGTTATCACTTTACAAGATTTTGTAGGGTTGAGTTAAACTCAAATCATATTCTAGTAAAATTCAATTTGAAGAGATTATTTCATAGATGCAAATTAAAATAATTATGTAAAAAGGCATTTAGAGTCAATTGATGTACTTATGAATAGAAAAAAAATTATAAATATTTAATTTATGTGACATATTTTAAAAGTATAGACAAACATACACACAAAACTACATTAATGATCAAATGAAAATGGTGAAAAATGAAGAACATTTTTACTAAGACAACCATATCTTATCTATGAGCAGGGTCTTGGGATTACTGTGTTTGGGATGGCTTACATGTTTGTACATGACGGTTTGGTTCATAAGAGATTCTCAGTGGGACCCATTGCCAATGTGCCCTATTTTAGAAGGGTAGCTGCAGCCCACAAAGTAATTATCCTAATCATCACATTATTATTATTAGTATTTTATGTTTGGTAAAAAATTATTAGAAGTTTAAAAAGGGTATTTGTTTCTGTTTGGGGTATAAGGTCTAAAATCCAAGATTTTGTTGTCTTTAATTTCAGCTTCACCATTCGGACAAATTTGATGGGGTACCATATGGGCTGTTTTTGGGACCAAAGGTAAGAGCTGTATTCTTCTATCTTTCTATATACTGTCCTTATTTCTTTATTTTTTATGTTTAAAACAAAAATCAATTGATATATTTCTTTCCATTTTTTAAATTAGTCTAATAAGTTTCAAATTTATTTGATATTTAATTTATAAGCTCAATTTTTTTTTTAAATTTAAAATTTGTATATTTTGTGCTATGATAAGTTATAAGTTAATGACTGATGGGTGATTAAAAAATATGGTGTGCAGGAACTTGAAGAGGTAGGAGGGTTAGAAGAGCTAGAGAAAGAGATTATTAGGAGGGCAAGATCATACAATAATAATTCATAACAAAAGTAAACTCTAATCTAGATATGTTTTAAGGAGTTTTCATTGTAAAGAAAAATATTGAATGAAATGATAAAAAAAAAGTTTTGTTTAGATTTGTACAATAATTAATTAATTTAAAAAAATTAGAAAAGAGAATTTTTTTAATAATAATAATAATATTAATAGTCGTTTTATAATCCATAATCAAGTTATATGAGAAGTATGATGAGATAAAAAGAAGTATGAAAGAACTTTTTTTTTTTTTTTTATAACAAATATGAAAGAACATTGATAAACATAAGTGATGTGGCAAATAATCTTTTTTACAGAAGTGCGGCGAATAATTAGGAAGTGGCAAATAATTGGCCTCTTCATTTTTGGCCTTTTGCTTTGACAAAAAGAAAAAATAGCTATTTTATACCCAAGTGGGATAGGTCAGTCAGCCACATTCCACATGCTCATTGGTTGATAAAATTGGTGGGACTTTAAGAAATGTATGCCACTTAAGAAGACAAGGGTCATAAGGGCACCACTAAGGCATGAGTACTACAAACCCCCTATATGGTAGGGATCGGTTTACTTGGATTCAAATGATGACATAATCTCAACCTCAATATGAATAATGTATCCCAAATTCAATGGGTTTACATGGGCCAATTTCGAACCCGACTCATGTCATAGGATGCAGTAGATTTTCGAATTAGGACATTTCACACTTAACAAATGAAATTTGAACCGAAGGACCACTATAACTCACTTGCACCTTCATTTCTAGCCACATGATGGCAATCATGTTATGATCACAGTCACCCGATTGCAACAATCACTTTACCTACAAGGATACGCATCTAGAATAAAATAGTGATTCTCCTCTTTTTCTGACAAACTTAACCGAATCTTTATAGATATTCTAAGGAATGTCATATAAAAAGGATATCTAGTGCAACAAAACAAAAGTATATCAATTTCAAACCCTAAATACCTCTCAATCTTAGATCTAAATTGACTTGTTGAAGTGTCCATGTACCCCTCAGACGAGAAGCCGATGTCACTTTGGCCACCAATAAAATAATTGTTGATTATTACCAAGCTAATAATCCAAGTCTACTATCGATCAAATAACAATATTAATGTTGTTTTTGCATGAACTGTGGATGCATGAGATTAAGTTCCTCCATAGATTTGACCTCATTTTTAAGAAACTATGGACATCTACTTGATTATTAAGGCTAAAAAATTGGATTTATCTATATACTCCCTTTGTCCCACAATGAACGATCTATTTGCAAAAAAATTGTCCCAAAATGAATAATCTTGTTAATTTTCAATGTAATATTATATCATCTAATTAATATTACATGCATCACACCATATTCCCTATCTTATTTTGCATTAATGTTAATGGTGAATACATCAATAGTTGATAGGGTAGTTTAGTAAAAATATTATTTTCTCTCCTTCATTTATACATTTTACTTAATCTAGGTGAAAGATTTGAAAATAACTTAGCCACCTCCTCTTCCTATTTTCTTCTCATCTCTTTTTATTGGTTTCTCATTTTTTACTAAAGAGGGGTGATTTAGGTTCCATTTTTGATTCGAAATCATCCATGTTAATCGTTTCTTGTTCTCTTTTATTTAAATAAGTGATTTTCTCACATATTTAGTTTTTCTTTCGATTTTTTGGTTTTGTCGTTTTTGTGTGGTGCTGTGTTTGTTCGTCATATTGGTGCGACGTTTCATTTTTGCGCCTTGTTATGGTGTTCTTTGATTAAAATTGATAAATCAACTTCAATCAAGTGCAAAATCAATCAATAATTTTGGCGTTACCAACATTACAGCTTCAGAGGAATGAGTACTTCGTACATCTCAATTTTGTTATTTTTGTAAGCTTTGTCACATTTATAGAAAAATTTTGTCGTTTTATGCTATTAACTTATATGTTATGAGTTTATTTGTAGATTCATCCTTTTTTGTTTTAATAATTTTGATTTATAATATTCTCAATCATATAATTTCTATTAATTTGAATGAATATCGGTTTTTTAGTAATAAAAAAAAGTAAAGAAGGTGATGAGTACCTAAAATGAATATCGGTTTTTTAGTAATAAAAAAAAGTGTAAAATTAGTCACTCAATATTGAACGAAGGTGATGAGTACCTAAAATGAGCTAATTGAGAGAAAAAATAAATAATATTTCAAGTCAAGATTTTATAATAGTTTTTAGTTTTATTTGTGTAATTTGAATTGTAATAATTTTAGTTAACTGGTGTAAGCCCAATATGGGTCTAGGGAATTATCTTTTGGCTCATTTTAGGAATAAGGTAACCTTCTTTAAATACCTTGTAAAAGTCTTAAGTTTTGAAATGACTTAGAATTTTGACGTACCTCTATAACATATCAAACTATTTTAGAATTATGTGAAATTTATGTAGATGATATAATAATTCCATCTAATTAACGGTCAAATTTGAAAAATATGCATCGAATAAAATATTATTGAAGAATGTAATATCAATGTAATTTGATTTCTTCTCTATATAGTGTGTGTGTATTATTGTGAATTGATTTTCGTATGAGAATTCAATGTTGAATTATTATCATACGAATATTATCGAGGATGAATAAAATTCTTTAGAAATATTATATGATTATAATTTGAGTTGATGTATATGCTCATGTATAGATAGCTCTTAATGGTGATTTGTGATGGATACAAAAATTCTTTAGGAGATTTAGCATCTATGGTGTTGCTTGGAACTACTCATAATCCTTGTGGAGATATGACAGAGTTGTTTAGAGAGAACATCATTAAAATTTGTGGTGTTGCTTCGATAGGATCCACAAATTATCGCGACTAGGTGATATTTCATAATCATGTTATTGACGATAGTCATTGGATTAGGATGTTGTGTGTTATTTATCTAAGTATTTGAATATTAACATGTTATGATTGTCTTGACTATATTATTTTATATATGTTATTTATTTATGTTTTGTGACTCTTGCATTTGTTTTTGTTTGAGTTAAACGTAATCTTCGATCAATTGATGAAGACCCTAGAAATACTTGATGTGAATTAGTAATCAAACTATTTATGTTTGGTGTTGATCTCACATATCAAATATTCTCAGAGGATTATTTTGGGGACTCTTGTCATTCAATTTAAATTTCTTTAAAAGTCAATCTAGCTCTAGTCTAACCTCTTCATTTAACTTTTTATTTATAAATTTAAATGCACTTTTTTTTTTATCTATTTTCTCTGATTTGCAATTTTAATCATCGTATTTCTAAATTCGAAAATATAGTATCTTAATTTAAAAAAAAAATCCACACCACTGAATTTGAAACTAATTTTTGTTGATGCATCAAGTTAAATAATGAACTAACAAGTCATTAGGTAGTGTGACAATGCATATGTCGATTAAATCGTACGCCTCTAATTTTTTTTATAAAAGACAAATAAATAAAAAAATCACACAAACCAAAGAATATAGTTTTCTTAATTAATAATTCTAAAAAATTACTTCTTATTCCAAGACTACCCCTAGTCTAAACTACTTCAGTAATTAATGTAATCCTAAAACTAATGTTCTTGTAATCAATAACACCAATTATACTTAATGCTAATTACTCAATCACTCACCAATTACAACTCACGTCCCTCCCTCTTCACAACAATAGCTCAATCCAATTTGGCTCTTCACAATGTTCACATTAAAGGAAAAGATTGACCAATATTTTTTAACTTAATAAACTAAATTTATAATTTAAAAAACAAAATAAGTTATTTATAGTCTTCTCAGTTATATAAGCTCTTTGTTTTAGATAAGACTTTATTTGCTTTATTGTGAGAGACTAGTCTCTTCCATTAGACTAATCACTGTTGGTTATTTCTTATTTTCCTATTTTTTTATATACCTATAAAAAATAATATAACTGTTTTAGCACTTTATAGACATTGAGACCTATAACGCTATGGCAGCAATTTGACAATAATGTTTAGAAGGCGGTCACAATAATTTGACATCAAAGAAATAGTGAACACAATGTATATCATAAACTGATAGATGGATCATGCAGGTCACTTTATTTCGGTTAAGATTAATGATAGAACAGGATAGAGTAGATCTAATTGTCATAAAAAGTATGATAGAATAGACCACACCAAGTTCTATTTCATTCCATCCATTTTTTAAAAATCACACATATCTTTTAACTACAGTTCCTTTTATATTATTCTTGCATGTATTTAATTCAATAGTTCATATTGTTATAGGTTAGAAAATATCTTTTAACCACAGTTCCTTTTATATTATTCTTGCATGTATTTAATTCAATAGTTCATATTGTTATAGGTTAGAAAAGCATGTTGCACATACATATTATAATACAGTATCGATTAGTTTAAGGCTTGAAGGTAAATTTTGTGTAGATGGAAGCTTTGATTCTAAGGTAAATTCTGCAACTCTTTCTTTTAAAAGAATTAAATTCATGTTGTAACACCGACACCTCTAATCGAAGGCGTGTTTTGGTGTCTGGCAGTCAGACACCGACACAATTACATTTAATTCATTCATTTTCTCAAATTATTACCGGTGTCGACATATTAGTTGTTCATATTTGTGCTTCATAGTGAACATTTTTTGCTCATTTAACGAGAAACATTCCAAAAATAAATAAATGATAGCACATTCATACTTAATATATTATTACTGGATAACTACCAATTATGCAAAGGCTCAGCAAACCAGTTAGCAACAAAATCACAGAAAGGGGAACAAATAGTATCACAGACTAAACAGAAATTTACCATACTGCAAGCTTTACTTTTGCAATAAAAGTGAACCTAGAGTGCTGCAACACAACTAATGAAATATGTTCATAGAATTAAGGCAAAAATATCACACAATAGAGTTCCTCCTTCATCTAAACTAAGCATTCGAAGCTGAAACACATGGACATTAACCTTAGACACTAATTCAAATTTGTCCCCCCATTTGTAATTATCTTGTTAACCCACCAACCCAAATAGAAGCTCGTCATTAAGAGGAAAAATATAAGAACAGAAGGGAAGATAAGGGTTGTGGCATCCTCTTAAAACAACTATTAAAGCTCATGTAATTTTTCGTTTTACTGCAGTGTAACTTTACTGGTTAACAAAGGAAAATTAGTCCATTTCAGCAGAGATCAATTTGATGCAATTGGCTTGCATAAGCTACAACCGCAACTATTATTTAAAACCCTTATTTGAACCATAAATAGTACATGATTATGGCAACATGAAGAAGACACAAAATGTCTCAATCAATTGGAGGAAAGAAATCTTGAATGAACAATATGAAGAAGAAAACAAGTCTTACTAACCCCAATTGTACAGAGCTTTGATCTAGACAAAGATAAACCACATCTCAAAAATACTTGCTCATGTGCGTTTAAACAAACCTTAAACACCACAAAACCATAACAAACTAGCAGAAAACCAAACAAGTATTTTGTTATTGTACAAGAGCATCGACATGCTAGCACATCTCCAAAAACACAGGGCTGATAAATTAGGCAATAGAAAAACTTTATCATTGTTTTAAATTGATTGTGGACTGCATCTACCGAACCATCTACAACATAATATTACTATGGCAACAGATATTATTCATAAACCCAGCAGGGTTGGCAAAATAGACAAAATAAGCATTAAGTGGTCGTTACCGCACACTAAACAACCATGATTTAACTAGGATTTTAAATTACAAAATGCATCATGGTTATTGAATCAAGATTCAAATTGTGAATCAAATTACCTATTTTCCAAATCCTGAATTTAATCTTATTAAGAATGTAAGGTACACAATCAAATAAAAACACGACAATTAAAAATTAATCAAGATTCATTCTACAACTCATGTCCCAAAACGATTTGTACCTGTTGGTTTTAAGTTTTGCATGGAATCATGATTCACATACATCATAAGATTGTGATAACCACGGACTGCATCACTTTATGCAACCACGAACCCCGCTTCCACATCAAGCCATGACTGCAAACTACAAATCAATCGCAACCACAATATAAAACACCAAAGTAGACCATCTACAACATTGTATTACTAACGCAACAAATCTGCACCTGAGGTGTTTACACATAAAACAAATCAATTGATTACAATAAATCGTGAATGAACAAATAAACTGTACACATACCAAAACAAACTACACTTCAATAAACATCCCTCAGATACTACAAAACCATTCATTACAAAACCATTAAATGAAAAAATGACCCAATTGAATTTAGCCACCAAAAAAAGAGAAAAACCATCTTTTAGGCTCTTCCTCAACCATAACCGCTTGCATACTATCCTGTTCCACAAGTCTCCAAGCAGCTTGTTCAAAGGCCAAACCAGCCAAAGTAGGAGGCTTATTCAAAACAAGAGGGTACCCTCTATTAGTACTCCTTATAACCTCACTATCCTCAGGTATAACACCAAGTAAAGGCAAACCCAACATTTCTTGAACATCCAAAACTGACATCATATCCTCGCCTTTAATCATATCAGTCCTAACCCTATTAACTATCATCTTAATATCCCTAATTCCATCACATTCCAACAAACCAGTTACTCTATCAGCATCCCTAAGCGCAGTTATATCCGGCGTAGTTATTAAAACCGCTTCGTTTGCCGGCGTTATAGCGGTTATAAATCCTGCATCAATTCCCGCTGGACAATCGATGAGGATAAAGTCCGGGCTGACGGCTCCAGTACCAGAACCTTCAGCCCGGGATTTCAAAGCTTCCACTAACCAAGTCAAAGCTTTTCCACCAAATCCAATGGGGAGTTTGGATCTTGGTTTCGAAATACAAAGTAGTTCGAAATTCGACCAACGTTTGTCTCTAACTAAAGCTTGATCGAGTCGACAATCGCCGTTGAGAACTTCAACGACGGTGTAATTGACTCGATTTTCAAGACCTAAAAGAAGGTCTAGGTTACGAAGTCCGACGTCTGCGTCGATTGCAACGACGGAAAACCCTAAACGGGCTAATGAAAGGCCGATGTTTGCGGTTGTTGTTGTTTTACCTACTCCGCCTTTTCCGGATGTTACTACTACGACACGTGGCGTTTGTCCGGAGAGCTGTGGTTTGCGGTTCCATTGAAGGAGGGATTTTGTAATGTAGGGTTTTGGTTTGGGTTTTGGGGTTAGGGTTTTGGGGAAGGTGATTGAATGGCGGAGATGGGTGGTTGTTTGGCGGAATTGGGGTTTGGCATTGGTGGTGGATGGGAGGTGGTGGTTGAGAGATAGCATTGGTGGGAGGGAGTTTTTGAGAGTAGAGTGGGAAGTAGAATGTGAAGAGAAGAGAAAAATAAGCTTGTTTTAATTATTTTTTTGCGGGGGTTTAACTATCGATCCTAACGATGAACTTTAATTTATTTCTTTTCATCTCATACCATAGATCCAAATGTAATCTAAGAGTTACTTGTGTTAATTCTTAGATATTTAAATGTTTAAACATCAATATAGAATAGTTAAAAGTAGTATATAATTGTTTAAAAATAGTTAAAAATAATTTTTCTAGTATTGTGTGGCAATTCTGCATCTTATCTTTACAATTACCACCTGATTAGATAATCTAGTTATTTAAGAGTGTTTTAACTTCATAAATTTGCACGATGTTCAAATTGGTAAGTTTAGTTTTTAAAAAATCCATAAACAATCATAACTTTTTAAACCAATTTTGATTTTGTTTGTTGTTGTGTGTTCATTGTTCCAGGAGTCTTAAACTATATTTGTTTTATTCATCGACCATAATAGTTCTCAATTGCTTAAGTTACATCAAACTTTCAGTTTTCTTCTATTTGATAGAAAATCCATCTTTTATATATTAATTGTATTCAATCCAAATATTCATGTTATGAACATCAAAGAGTTAACTCTCTACAACCTGAGTTGGTAATATGTGAAATCGTCGGTTAAGTTACAAAGTAGGTGTAACTCTTGATATATATTAAGTAGATTGAGTAGGTTTATTAAATAGGAATGTGTCATGATCTTTAGGTCTGCATTGATCATCTTAACTGTTTATAACCACACTATGTGATCAACGTTTAGACCATCTCTTTTGATGCGTCATTTTTAATAAAAGATACTATGTTTGACGATTATGTGTTTTGTATTGATGATTGATTGCCAAAATTGTTGTTAAAATTCGATATCTATGAGTATATGTTGATGATAGATGTTGATAATTGATAGTTAAAAAAGGATTATGTTTAGGAAAATGCATTTTATTCTCTTCCATGTAGTGCTAATCGATTAGTATTAAGATAAGTGAAAATTAACTAATTAGTAAGAGAAGATTAATTGATAAATGAGATGTCCAGACCTATAAAAAAAAACATTTAAGTTGAATAGTAGTCGGTAAGGAGAACCTTAAGAACCGATTAAAATGGTAAATTAGGATTTAGTATGTTATAAAATATGATTAACCGATTAAGAATGACTAATTGATCGATATTGAGAATCAGAAGAAAAAAATTACTAAGTTAGATATTAATTGATTTGGATAATGAAGTTAACTGATTAAGTTAATAATAATCGAGTATAGCAGTCGGATCAATCGATTAGACCACAACCAAATGAAACAATCAATTTGACAAAAAGCAACATCTTAAATAAAAATTTTATCAAAAAATCCAAAAGGATAAAATTTTAAAAGGAAAAAGAGTGCAGTAAAAAAGAAAATGAAAATGTGACTTTAAATACATAAGATTTTGTAAAATTAATTTAGTTAAAATTAAGTTGAAAAAAGTTATTTCTATATGTTTACTTGGAGGCAAACTTTTCAATCTATTTTGTTGAATTAATTTAGTTATATGTTTACATTGAATCAAGTTTAATGCAAAATCTATGGCCAAAAAGAAGTTTGATGCAAATATGAGTACAAATTTATATACTCGATAAAAAAAATTACGTTTCTAGTTAAATTGATATTTTGAGGTAAATTGAACTTTGTTTGATAGTAATCTCAACATAAGAGAAAATAAATTTGGTTCATGCACAATCTTTCAATTGTGAAAAATAACATCAAAATAACACTTACTGGTATAGCAAAAATATTTCTCTTGTTTTCAAAAACAAAGACATTCCTGCTGGATGAGTTAATGGAAGAGGTGAAATTAGTGTCATGGAACCAGTTGAAAATTAAGAAGGACAACTTTAGTTACGATGAGATGTGCCAATAGTAAATTCAACTAAATCAATCCAAACATCGGCAAACAAAAGGTTTGAGAGGGACAAGTCTACCATCATTGTACACTATAGAGTTGAATACATGACAGTTTGATCAATTCAGTTATTCAGAGAGGGGAAAGAGAAAGTCAGAAAACAACACAATTACCTTTTCATTGAGAACATAGTTTCACGAGGAACCAATAAGATCTCAAGTTGAACAACAAATGAAACTTATACATTTGATACACAATGAATTGCCTTGAAAAAATTGTTTCCTTTCTTGTGACTTACAAAATACAATACACAGCAGAAGGTAACTAAGCATTTTGACACGGATTCATTCCATCAACTACTATCATGTGAAGATGAACTACTATGTAAAAGAGCCTTGTTATCTTCACTTGTTGGTTGTAATGGAACATCTCCATTGTGATTCTCAGCTTCTGAACTAGTGGATGGTTTTGCACCATTGGTAATGATATTTTTCAACCAAGCAGCTTGAAATCTAGGGGACCCTCCTCCTCCTCCTCTGTTTGAATTGTTGGGGGATTCAGGGCCAGTTTTAATATTGTTAGTAACATTGTTTGTAACACCTAAGAGGAACCTGTATGCTACTTTGCTCGCTGATACAATCTCTGTTTTTGCTTGTCGGAGCTGCAATAACCAGGTAGTATAAAAGAAACTTCTTAAAAACTAAAGATATGATACAACCTAAATATGTTAATACGACTTATAAAAAGTATATTTTACATAAAATACGTACATAATATTTGTAAAGAGACATTGATATTTTCATTTATAGGTAACTTTATATGCAGATGATGATCACAACTTGCAATAATAGTAAAAAAAAAAACGTAAGACACATTTTCACTTAACCATAAATATATTATTTTCCTAATGTCAAAGTGTCGTAAAAAAATATCATTAGTCCTATTTGAAGTAAGTCTGTACTCTATTCAGTTACTTACAATTGATTTTTCAGTGATAGTTGCATCACTTTCATCTACTCTCATCGTTCAAAAAAGCTTTAAGACAAGTGTTTGGAGTAGCATATCAAAGTATCGAACAGGTATCTCCCAATCGTATCAGTCAGTAATTTTCTTTCAAAAAATTGAAAAGTTTAAAGGGCACTCCTTGTGCACACGTTAATGACAGTTACTTTCTCAATTTTGGAGCATCTAGGCTCCATTGCAAATAACTAATAGTAATTTAGAGTATTCAAAGCCAAAAAGCACAAGAACATCCAGGTAAACCAATGAGACAATTCAAGGAAATAATTTAACACAACAACATTAGAGCATTTTGAAATTCATAACTTACTCGTATTGCTGTATTCCCAGCAACTTCCATGGCAGTATCACCAGCATTAGCAAACCTATTAACCCAACCTGTCATGAAATGAAAGCTGTAAGAATACACAGTGGAAGCTAAAAAGTAATGTACAGAAGCAATAATTCATAATAGCTCGCTATGAAAACTTCAGATACAAACACCCGAACGACACCGATAATGACACATAGACACCAGTAAAATTTGGGAAAAGAAAAGTGATTGTAATTATATGTAATAACAAGTGTCAACGTTGTGTCGGTGTCCGACACTAACACGTGTCAGACACTCTTGACATGCCTCCAATATAAAATGTCTGTTACATAGCTTGACATATAAATTTAAAATAGGTAATGGTACATTATCATATCTAACTCTAAGACCCAATGCATTTTGTATGTGCGAGTGCTTTTGAAACCACCTAACTTCACTATCAAAGTCCAAGCATTTCTCACCCAGGGTTCGCCACAACTGATGACGGCGGTTTCACGGCCAGACGCGGCGCTTGGACGACGTCCGGCGCACCGCATTTCCGCTATTGCGCGCTATCCCGGCGCTATTGACAACAGAGCTCACCCTGCCCTATAAAACTAATTAACTCATCTTGTTTGTTTACCAATTCCACACCCTATTCTCACAAGACAGTAAGAGTTGAGATTCAAGCCAACAGCACTTTTGTTCTTTAAAAATAAAATGCTTATTAAACCAATAGCAAAGTTTGGTATGTATTTCTATCATATAAAATTAGTATGACAGTCAATTGAATACAACTCATCATAGAGTATATTAACGAACATATAACAATCTAATTGGATCATGTTTCCTCAATGATAAAACAGTATTTAAAACCAAGAAACTTTACAGGTAAAATCAAGCATACCAAAGAATTTATTTACAATATATAGCCTTAAATATTACGCATCCCCCTAATATGCACTTGGCACAAACATGAACCCTTTTGTTCAACCTGCTACAACAGGTTAAGTAACATTAAAAGTTAACCCAGGGTGAATTAAGAAAACATAGGCACGCATTTTTTTTTATTTCATGAGAATACTATCAAAATCCAAACACTGCTAATACGATTGAATTGTCGGTAATCAAAACAAGCAATTGTGACAATTGGGGAAGAAACGTAACAAAAGGGTCAAGTTGAAGTGTTCACATAGGTGTTGAGCTGTCCGATTAAGCTGGATAAGTTGTTCTCCTAGAACTCAACAGGTTCCAAATCACAAGGCTAGTGTTGGTGGAACTCTGAAACATTTAGAACAGGGAAAATGGGGAAATTGAAAGACTAAGAAATTCGAAAAAGTTCCATCCGAAAGCCAAGTATCAACCAGGGAGGGAGCACGACATGAATATCAAAATGGGTTTCTCAAACTTTTTGTTCTCCACAAAAGGGAGCCCTATTTTGATTTAAAACGGTGAACGCACACACTCCTCCCTTCAGATTACTAAAATTCTCGTCATAGGGAAAACTTTCCTACCAAGAACAAATGGTACTGTAACTCACAATATTTTCTTTTAAGTCGTTGTTAAGTAAAAATAAAAAAGTTATGTAAAAGGAAAACTATCGAATTTCACAGGGAAGGCAGCAATTGGGTAATTATAGAGCAAATTGAAGGGCTTTAGAAGAGGGAGAATGGGGAAATTGAAAAACTAATAAATTTGAGAAAGCTCCCTCAGAATGCCAAGTATCAACCAGGGAGGAAGCATGGCAAAAAATCAAAATGGGTATCTCAACCTTTGTGTTTTCCACAAAAGGGAGCCCTATTTTGAATTAAAACGGTAAAGGCACACGCTACTCCCTTCAGATTACTAAAATTCTCGTCATAGGGAAAATTTTCCTACCAAGCACAACTGGCACTGTAACTCACAATTAAGAACGTCAAAAAATTCTATTTGTATCAGTGGCAATTGGATATTTATAGTGCGGATTGAAGGGCTTTAGAAGAGGGAAAATGAGGAAATTGAAATTTTAGAAAAACAAAGGAAATGTTTTCACAAAGTAATCAGCCCCTAAGATATTTGATAAAGATCCCTCAGAAAGCCAAGTATCAACCAGGGAGGGAGCACAGCACGAAAATCAAAATGGGTTTCTCAACCTTTTTGTTCTCCAAAAAGGGAGCCCTATTTTGATTTAAAATGGTAAACGCACACACTCCTCCCTTCAGATTACTAAAATTTTTGTCATAGGGAAACTTTCCTACCAAGAACAAATGGTGCTGTAACTCACAATGAAGGTCTAAAATTCTATTTGTATCAGTGGAAAAAACACAGCAATCTGAAAAATGGCAGACCTTTTTCTAGAGTGTCCCTGGTTTGAACCTTTTCTGAAGGGTGCATATTAGGGGCTCCCAAATATTACAAGGTCATCTTTTAGCATAAAAAAACGATAATGCACATCATAAAAGCAACATTATAGCTCGATATTTACCTGGAAGTTTTGGTACACCAAGCCTTTCACAGAATTCATCACAGAAGTGGTTGCAGTTTTTGGACAGTAGATCATATGCAGTTCCAGGCCACTCTCTACTGAGTTCTCTTAATATTTGATTTACCTTGAAAATGGAAAAGTTTGTTTTCCCTAAAACAATGGCTTCACGATATGTGTACATTGGATTCTGTCCAGAAGGACAACTAAAAACACCAGTACCTTGCTCACAGTATCCAAATGACCATTCATCGTCTCCAAAAACCTGTGACAGCAGAACAAACAATCCTACTTTATCAGCATGTGAAAAGCATTAGGCTTACCATAGTATCAAGGAAGCTGCAGAAGATAGAAAAAAATAGTTTTGGGCTAAAAAACTGCATGGATGACAATATACCAAGATAATAAATTAAAAAAATAAAGGTAAATATTATGAGGGAATCAGTTTCTGTATATAAATGGCCAATAAACAACCAGAAAGATTCACCTTTTCTCTATAGGACTGGAGTGTCAAAGCAAATCAATAATGAGAACAGTTTCTTAGTCATCATATTCGAAGTGAATGAGGTAACTTCCCATAAACTATTGCAAATTGAGGAATTGAGAGTACAGATTACAGAAACAAAGGTCCAAAGCACTCTTATAGCATTATTTTATTTAGTTAATCATTTTCATCGTAATAAAATTATAAAATACAACAAAAAGTATGAGAAGAACACTCTGATTTACAAGATTATGCTCATACAGATGTTTTCACTTTACATTGACAACAAAGTCTATTAACCTATCTTGTAACTATTATTTTGTCACATGACTCCAAGCTTTGAACCTTAGTGCCTTTTTGTTTTGGCAACAAAACATCTCTATACAACCATTTCAACCATATCGGGTAGTTTTAGTTTTCATATCATGACTATAAACATTGGAAAGCGAAAGTTGATGCAAAAATAAACACACACTTAATCAGACTTAATAATTTGTAGATAATTGATCTTAATTTCCTCAATAAAGTTCCAAGTCAAGGCAGAAAATAACACAATTGCACATCCATCTTCCGTTAACACAACCTTAAACACTTCTCTGCCAACTACTTATTTAAGCCTCTCCACTTTGTACAACAAAGATAGAATCGTCTACAAATGGCATCTAGTATTTCTCTGGAAAATAAGTTATCAACTTCTCACTGATTAACAGCATAGTCTTTATTCATGCCAGCTGCAGAACAATTGGACCATACATAGCTACACCAAGTATACATGCAAAACATACACTCACATGACCCATATTTCACATTCACTTGTATATCTAGTTATTTTCTCTATAGCACCAACACTTCTAATCAAAGGCATGTCCCAGACACCTACACGCCACCGACACATTGATTACATTCAACTAATTTATTTTCTCAAATTATTACCACTGTCAACATGTCAGTGTCAATGTAGTGTCCATATCAGCATCTGAGCTTCATAGGTTATTTATAGTTTCTCAATTAAGCTACTCACCACAAACCAAAGCAAAAAAAAAATACAAAATTGGGCATGAATTTCTTAACTCTAAACCTCAAATTACAAAGGTAAGAAAAAAAATTGACACGCCAAAATAGCAGTGAACTCCAACATTCAACAATAATCACTCACATACCAAAATCATGGATCCAATTTAACAGTGGCAATCATAAACAAAGACAAAAACAACATAATACTAATAATTAATTTCCACAAAGAGAAAGAGAATAGTGAAGAAATTAAACCTGAACAGCACTATGAAAAATGCCACCAAGACCAATCCCATCTTTGAAGATCTTATTGATCTGAAGAATTGTGTTGTTAGTCTTCTCGGATCCACTATTCGTTACATCGTATATATGAAGTATCACATCCATTATGTTTTCTCTTTCAAACCCAACAATATCAGCAACAACAAAACCTAACTTGATTTAAACCCACTTCACCTTTTTATCTCTAAACCCTAATTTACCTATATGGCTATTGGAGAAAGGAGAATTGAAGCGAGATTTAACCTCGGGATTCTGAAAAACAAAACCCTAATGATTATTATTTGTGCAAAATTTTCTCTTTCGAATCCGAAGATTTTTCACTTTCTCTTTGCGAATTTATATTCGTTGAGCGAGGGAACAAGAGAGAGAGTGTGTGAGAGAGAGAGAAAAAAAAATTAATATTGAGATAAGAAAATCGAAAAGAAAATGAGAAGAAAGAGAGAAATATAAGTCGACGTAATAAAAAATGGTGTATTACGACCTTGTTTTTAGGTGAAATTACAAGAAATGCCATTGCTTTACAGCTGGATGACACTATGGGTCATATTTGGTTGATGATTATCTATGTGTTGGAAAGTGTGGGACCCATGTGGTCATGGCGTTATAACGGTCACACACAAACTATCTATTGGCATCGTTTGAAATGACCGAATTAGCCTCTCTTTTCAAATTTTTAAGAAAATCTAATCTAATTAATTATAATTATATTTAAAATTTAATAAGATTTTTTTTATGATATTTAATCAATACTTTTAACGTAATTTAAATGAATTATTAGTTTAAATAAGTTTTTACTTTCTATAAAATTTTATTATTTTATTATTATACCAAATATTGTGTATTTTTTGAATTTTTAAATATATTTTTCATTTATACTTAGGACATTGTATGAAATTTTACTAAAAATTTTAAATTTTTTTAATTAAATTAAATATAAATTGTTAAGCATAAAAAGCTTAAAATTTTATATTTAATCCATCATTTGTTAAAAAATTCTAAATTTTTGTACAAAAATTGTTAAATATATTATAAATATTACTGCAAAAAATCATTAAAAAAATTCAAAAGATATATAATAGTTATTTTAAAATCTGAAACAAAAAATAAAAAGAATAATTTTTAACGTACTAAAAGTTGATGAAATTTTTTATAAGAATTAAAAACAAAATAATAAGATTTTATATGGACTAAAAATTTATCTAACCCTAAATTATTTGGTATTCAATTAAAATTGTATAAATTTTTAAATGTAAACAATAGGAATTAATTGAGATTCTTAACGGATTATTTTTTTATTATAATAAAAAAAATAGATCATGTTGTATTTAAAAAATAATTAATTTTTATCAATTATTTTGTAAAATTAATTTTACTAGACCTTGTTTAATTTTATAGTGAGTTTCAATAGTAAAAAGCTCTTTGCTATTATATTATACTAGGTATATTATCCGTGCTCGACTTTTTTTTGTTAACAAAGTTTGAGTTTGATTGGAATATATATTTAAAATATATTTCCAAATTAAAAAAAAAAAAATTGTAAATCAGTGATTGAATTCGTTTTCAAATTATAGGGTGTGTAACATGGTCTTTCATCATAGGGTGCGTAACATGGTCTTAAATTATAGTATAAGATATTGTATAGCATTCAACTTATACTTTAGTTGTTCACACATAATTTTATCCGTTTATTTTTATTATTTATATAAAAGATTATAAAATAATATTTTAGACTTTTCACCTTTAATTTTTAGAAAAAATAATAATCAAAACTTTTACTTTTATATTAAAAAACAAAAATTAATACAACAATTTTGATTGGTAATTATTAGATATCAAAAAATCAAAGTTACTAATAATTTTGATTGGTAATTATTAGATATCGAAAAATTAAATTAATTTTATAGTTTAACACATATTTAGTTGTAATATTACTGGATAATTGAGCAATAATTTTATAGTCTAACTCAACTCATGCAAGAAAATATAGTTGTAATATTACTATAAAATTGAGCAACTGTTTTATTTTATATTAATTCAATTTTTTTGAGAGTGATACTTGATGATTATTAGATATCGTAGTGAGTATCTACATTATAAACAATTGTCTTGCTTCAAATAAAATAATACACATGACACTTATCTATCAAATTATTCATTTATTTTGATACTAATCTCCTACCAAAAGCATTTATTTTCAAATGCAATAAATGAAAATAACATCTTTCAAGTATATTCTACCTTTTCTCAAATAGACTTATAATTTGAATACTTTGTATTTAAAAAAAAACATTAAATATTTTCTCACAAAAAAATAAAAACATTTGTATGCTCTAAAAAATTGGTGTTGTTAATGTGCATTAAAACACATAAATATGAAATGGCTTTTTGTGGCTCAAATGAAATGAAGATCATTGTTGAATAAGATCATTGTTGACCAAGCTAAGAATGAAGATACAATTCAAAATTAAACAAGGACTAAATTGAAGCCCTAATTTTATCTATAAATAGATACTCAAGGCCGAAGAAGAAGATCATCGAAAAATCAGAAAAGAGTAAATTTCAAATTCATCTTAGAGTTCAAAGAGAGAAACACTTGTTCGAATGAGAATTATTTTTGAGTGTTTTTTTCTTAGAGTGTGAGAGTTATTATTATTATTATTATCATTATTATTATTATTATTATTATTATTATTATTATTATTATTATTATCAGTTTGGTTAAAAGCAAACACTTAAAGTTCCAATCTTTTGCATCCAACCTGATAGAGGTTTAGTTCCTTCTTCAATCTGGGGTTGTTAGGAGAAGACTTGGCTTGTAGGGTCAAGGTGGTTAGTTCCTCAAAAGTCTGGGGTTGTCAGGCTGTTTGGGAAGACTTGGCTTGTAAGGTCAACGTGGTATTGTTCCTCAAAAGTTTTGGGTTGTCAGACTGTTTGGGAAGACTGACATGGAGGGTCAGGTGTTTTGTAATTCAAGGTATTTGAATTAGTGAATTAAAGCCTTCTAAGTGAGGGAACTGGATGTAGTCAAGTTAGTGGTGAACCAAGAAAAATCTATGTGCCAAATTATTTATGTTTTCATTGTTTGTTGCTTCTGAACCTGATTGCTTCTTATCTAAGTAATTCATAAAAACCAACTCGCCTTCATCAAATTAGCAAAAAATTATCAAGTTTGTCAAACACAATTAAATCCCATTCTCGTGTTTGCACCTTTAATTGGTATCAGAGCTCGGTCTCAAGTATGGACACTTTATAGTATTTGAGGAAAGATCCAATGGTTCAACATGTCTAGATTTAGTGAATCAGCAAATGAAGAAATTGAAGTATTTTCTAACTCAACTCGATCTGATTTAATTACTACTATAAATTATTTTTTAAGTAAGAATCACAAATTGTCTTTAAAACAGAAAACACTTAGGAAAGAAAATGCAAACCTAATTGAAAAAGTTAATGTTTTAAAGAATGAAAGTGTTGAATTTAAAACAGAAAATGTAACTCTGAAAATATTACTGAACTTAAAATAGAAAATGCAACTCTAAAAACTGATATTACTATACTTAAAACAGAAAATGTAAATATGAAAACTGATATCGTTGAACTTTAGGCTGAAAATCTAACTCTAAAAAGTAATTATAGTTCAACATCAATTGAAAATACCACATGTAACTCTGATAAGCATGAAGAAGTATTTCAAGATTTTCTTGATAATGGTATGGAAAGAAGCAAGTATGCATCTATGGTATTAGTAGGAATGGTAAAAGAGGAATATGATTTCAAGAAAAAGTAAAAGAACCTAAGTTTGTTCCCTCTAATGATTTATGTACTATTTGCTCTAAGAAAGGTCACACTAAAATATCTTTTCCTATGCTAACCACATGGAAAGACAAGAAACCTTTAAGAACTAACAAACCAGAACCCAGCCAGATTTGAGTACCAAAGGATAAAATTGTTTATGTTGCAAATGTTCTAAGCAACCACATTGGAACACCAGTCATGGTGTCTGGTCAATGGATGCTTGCAATATATGAAGGGAAAAAGGTCTATGTTCCAAGACCTAACAAATAGAAGCCAACTGACTCTGGTGGAAGAAGGACACTAGAACCAGCTGATAAACCATAACTATCGTAAAAAGAAGAACCATATGATGAACCAAAAATATCAGAAAAATTTGGCTTATCAAAACTGATAGAGAAATCACACATATCAATAGAACTAGAACTACCAGAAGAATCAGAATTACCATCAGTTCCAAAATTACCAGAGGAACCTGACACGTCAGCAGAAACGAAGTGTTAGATGAACAATCAGAATCAGGAGACTTCTTTAAACACTCCAATCAAATTCATCAAGACTACAAACCTGGATGAGAATTCAAATCCCTTCATCCAAACCCTCTAATCATAGAATATGCAAATTCAGAATCTGAAAAACCAAAAATGAAGACCTAAGAGGGTTTTCAAAGTGAAACTGAAACTGTTGACATATAGGTTATATCTTTCTTTAAATTTAATTATTGTATGATATTATGTTTACTATGATAACAAGAAGCTTGATCTTAAAAATCAAAACTAGATAAGTATTTTGCACGTTCTCAAAAGTTTAGAGGAACCATGAGAATCACAAAATCTGAACATTTCAGTAGAAATAGAATACAAGTCTGTTTCTTCAGAAACAAGAATAAACCACCGGAAACAAAACTGGTGTTTTGGGCTGTATTGTTTCATTCTTAAAATATCTAATTTATATTATGTTATATGAAAAACATCCTGACCTTGAAAAGTCAAAGCAAGATGATGATAGTGCAGGTTTACCAGAACCAAAGGAAGCAGATGCAGACAAACCAGGAGAACCTGAAAAATCAGAGAATACAAGCAATTTAGAAGAAGGAGACAAATCTTCAGAAGATGAATCTGATTAAGTCAAAAATAGTCAAGATAAGTCAGAAGGAAGATCCAGATGGGAGTACAAGTCATCTCATCCCAAAACTCTAATCGTAGGAAGTGCAAGTGATCATTTGAGGACCAAATCATCATTAAAAGACACCACTTTGTTTGGCTTACTCTCATCAATTGAGCCTACCTATGTTGATGAAGCATTGGCAGATGATGGATGGATTCTTGCAATGCAAGAAAAGTTATGAATTTTAGAGGAATGATGTTTGGGATCTAGTACCTATATCAAAAAAGAACATTATTGGAACCAAGTGAGTTTTCAGAAATAAGCTAAATGAAAAAGGTGAAGTGGTTAGAAACAAGAAAAGACTTGTCGCACAAGGCTACAATCAGCAAGAAGACATTGATTACACTGAGACATTTGCTCTAGTGGCCAGATTTTAAGCTATTTGTATCCTACTTTCTTTTGTTGCAAATAATAACATTACATTATTTCAAATGGATGTTAAAAGTGTTTTTCTAAATGGTTATATAAGTGAAGAAGTCTATGTTATACAACCCCCAGGTTTTGAAAGTTCTGAATTTCCAAATCATATTTTTAAACTTAGGAAATCTCTATATGGTCTAAAAAAAAGCACCTAGGGCATGGCATGATAAACTTACTAACTTCTTGCTTAAAAATAACTTTGAAAGAGGACAAGTAGATAATACACTTTTTAGAAAATCAATAGGAGATGATATTTTTATTATTTAAATTTATGTCGATGACATTATTTTTGGATCTACTAATGACACTTTTTGCCAAGAATTTTCTAAATTAATGCAGCTTGAATTTCAAATGAGTATGATGGGATAACTTAAGTTCTTCTTAGGGATACAAATTTAGCAAAGTCAAAAAGGTATATACATTCATCAAACTAAATATACAAAAGAGCTTATCAGGAAGTTTAAGATGAATGATTGCAAATCTATTGCTACACCAATGCACCCTACCTAGTCGCTTGAAAAAGATGATTCATGCCAAAACGTTGACCTGAAAACCTATAGAGGAATGATAGGATCTCTACTTTACCTTACCGTTTCCAAACCTAACATCATGTTTAGTGTATGTGTATGTGCAAGATTGCAAGCTGACTCTAGGTAATCACATTTAACTGTTGTTAAGAGAATCCTTAAATACGTAAAAGGCACTACCAACCTTACCTTGTTCTACAAGAAATCTCCTAAGTACAGACTGAGTGGATACTGTGATTCTGATTATGCTGGAGATAAACTTGAGAGAAAGAGCACTAATGGCAGCTTTCTAGGTGACAACTTAATATCTTGGTCAAGTAAGGGGCAAAACACAATTGTCATGTCAACAACAGAGGCTGAGTACATTTCAGCAGCTGACTGCAGTTCTCAACTACTTTAGATGAAACATTAAGTTGAAGACTACAAAATACTAGAATCCAACATTCTCATCTACTGTGATAACACTTATGCAATTTGCCTAACCAAAAACCATATCCTATATTCTAGAGTTAAACACATGGAGATCAAACATCACTTCATTAGGAACTTTGTTCAAAAAGAGGTACTAAACATTCAGTACGTAGACAATGAACACCAATGGGCTGACATATTCACAAAATTACTAGTTGAAGATAAGTTTGACTTCATCAAGAAAAACATTATCATCATACCTGAGTATTGTTTTGCTAACTTCAAAGTAGTCTAGCTTTACATTAACTTTTATTAGTTTTTATATTTTCTTGTAATATGTTATATTCATGTTATTCAAAAAAGGAAAAAAGCAAAAAAAAAAAAAATGAATGATGCTTTTAATTTTCAATACATAGTTTTTAATATTATCATTTAATTAATACTACTTGCATCATTTCTAATATAATATATTCCATTATACATTTATGATATTGATAATGCACTAATACCTAACAAAAATAATTTGATAAAAATGTTATTCTTTATTTCATTGATACATTTTTCTAAATAAACGAATGACTCAATTATTTTAATAGCGAAAATATTAAAAACGAACATTATGTTCATATTCACGGATATTTTCCTTTTATATCCCTTTTTATTTAAAATTCTCCATTATACTCTACATTAAAATTTATATACCAAAATGCCTTACTTTTTTGACTTTCAGGAGGTTGCAAGCGGTGATGCGACCACTTGAAGGATATATTTTTTTCTTTAATAGGAGGTCCCATCCTGGAAATGCGACTATATATATTGCCATTTTTGTTTTTATTTTTTATTTTATAACAAATGATTAATTGTTAATTTAATAAATAAAAAATAATAAAAATAATTTAAAAAACCAAATTATTTTAACAACTATTATTTTAAAAATAGTTAATGCGGTGGAGTAGATGTGCCAAAACAAATAACATACTATATTATTTTAACAACTCTCTTCTAATTCTCCTCATCCTACCATGTCAGGTTTGCAACAAGAGAAATTAGGGGGGAGTTGTTAAAATGTTTTGACACATCTACTCAACTGCATTAATTTTGTATTTTTTCATTAAATGTATTTTCTTTGATTTTACTAATATAATTTGATTTTTTATGTTTTACTTTTTATTTATTAACATATTAATATATAAATTTAATGAGAGTTTTAAATAAAAAAGGAGATATGAAAGAAATTCAACTCATATTGACTGGTTTTTTGCATTTATCTTATAGGCAACTATATTTATTGCCATGCTCAAATTTACATTTTAAACAAAATAAAAGTGATTAGTGAAGTTTGTTTTTTTCTTTAACAAATATCAATTTTGCTTAAAGAAAAAAAACAATTTTTCTTCCAAACTTTGGATTCTTTGTTGAAACCCTTGAAAATCAAAATCAAACTCACAGTTACTCAAATCACACACCAATATCATCACACATGAATCTTTATGTCCAATTTTATAAGATAAATTTCAAAATAGAAACAATCAAACAAAACAAAAACAAACAAGGTCTTCCGGCACCGCTCTCCCGCCTTCTCGCCGGTGAACTGTCCTTTGTGTCCCAATAATTGTATGCAGTAAAGTAAATAAAGTAATGTGATTCAAGTTTATGCATCCATCTTTCATTTATTGATGTCAACTTTTTATTTTTATTTTCGCTCATTATTTCTATTAACTTCACTAAATTATTTTCTTAAAAATAAATAAAATCGAACAACACATAAATATTTTTTTATTCAAAATTATGTGTGTTTTGATTTTTCTATTGCACTGAGAGATACGTAAGAGTAATATTTTCTCTTATCAGATCAAATTAATAAAAAATATTTTTTTTTCTTTTGATTAATGTAAACAAAAAAAAAATATTATTGTTTTTGGGGTAAGGTAATTATAAGGTAACCGTTTTAACAATCAAGGTGTCAATACTTTCTCTATTCGTAATCAACTCCCGAATCTAAGCTTTTGGTTAAATATCAATATGTTTAGATTTTATCCAATTTTTCCTTAAATAAAATAAATTTGGCGACGACTCCTTTTTCACAAACAATCCAGATGCGACACGAGTTACCAACGTGGATAGATATCTTGTGACACCCTAAACCTCAAATAAAAAAAATTTTAATTTTATTATTTTTAAAACAATGAAATCCTTCAAAAAAATAAATATATAAAATTCCAAGCATTTTTTTTTATTAAGGCAAAGAGCATCACGTAATCATAACAGTAATTAACAAAAATCCATTTGGAAACACACATACACCAGTTTAATGATAATTGTAAATGTAGTCCCAACCCGATGTCACTATCAGAGCGGAAATTCCCAAAATAAACTATGTTCAAAAATGACTTTAACAAAAAGGTAGAAAATAGAAGTCTTCGAGATAATACGGCTTCCTACACTTCAGGAGCATTAATCTTCACCTGCAGCTTTCGGCTCGTCTGCGTCCATCGCAAACGCCAAACACAAACATCGAGGGGTGAGTTTCGAAATTATGTAACAATATAAAATACACGAGAAGAACACGCAATTAGTCAAACAGTACAATTAAGGAGAACATTCAATAATATAATATCTAAGGTTAATCCGATTCAATCACAATAAAATAGTTACAAGGATAAAATGTTATGCATGTCCTATACTCTATACTTCATCATTTGGTACCATTCTACTCTGAAGTACTTGGTTAGGAGGCCTGATACTATGCCACTACAAGAGTGGACGGACAATTCATGAATGGCCAAGTCCTCATAGATCCCCTCAACTCAACCCGAGACACATATACGCGACAGTCGGGGTACTCTTGTGTTGCACGGTAGTTTCCGGCCTTAGGGAATAACCCACTAATCCACTTAGGAATTCCCCACTAGATGTACCCCCAAGGTCTATCAGTCTTACCTTACAGTTCGACTGTAGCCCTCCACGATCAGGCTCATTCAGTTGTACTTCCCCGAATCGCTAGGTTTGTCAGACCCTCCCTATATGATGACAAAATAATCCAAACTCCAACATTTACAACACATCTCAGACTTACTCGATCATCATGACTCAATAAATTTCAGTTTGACTTCCCAATATTCATCATTATATATGTATATCAACAATCACAATACAATCCCAATATTATCAATCGCAATAAATATAAAAAAATCAACAGATAGCACATTCAAATAATTTCACGATTTCAATCAAATAGCAAGAACACTCCAATATATATTATTCATACAGTAACAATCAGCATCACATTTCATGAAATCATTCAACGTGCAATCTTGCTATAAATTCACAACAATTCTATAGGTTGCTAAATTATATTTTAGTCCTCACTGTTACCATTCATATATTATTAATTAATTATTATTGCTCAATAGGGCTCGACCGTACGTAGTGAGCCCCGGATGAATATCTGAGAATTTCGGTATTCCCGTTCATCTCATGTTATTTTATATTCATAAAATCGAACCTCATCTCACCCCTTACCTCAATTGAAGATTTCGCCCAACAAACCCGATCTGCTAACTTGTCGCGTCTTCATCGACCCTCGTCTCTAATAGTCCGCGAAAAAAAAAATAATAAATAAATAAATCAACTCAACGACCAAATACAGATTAATTACTTGCTCCAATAAATTATTAACTAATAATACATAAATAAATTATCTGCTATTGTAATATAATCCAAAATATATTTAATATCATTAAACACACATATTACTATAATTTTATTTTGTTTAAACTAAACATGATAGAAGGACTAAATATTGTGTCTCTGTACATATATATAGCCTTGGACTTTTAAACATATTTTATATATATATCACATGAACTCAAGTAATAATAATTAATTACAGCTTAGTATTGGTTACACCCAATTTTATATTATAATCAAAATAGATTAATCTCTCCAGTTGCGAAATCAATTAGACTATTTATTATTAACATATAAATTGTAAATTGAAAAAAAATAATAATGAAAACAGGAACTAGAATCTGTCCTATTTGATACTCCGATAATTTTCCAATGATTTCTTTCAGATATAGAAGTTAGAACTATTTCCACCAAAGTAAAAAAATGTTGGTGGCCCATATTTTGAAATAAAACTCTTCCGATGTATACAATTATTGGTAATTGTAAATATGTGTAGTTTATATATATTTTAAATATGTGTAGTTTATACAATTATTGGTAATTATAAAACTCTAACCAAAGCTGAATTGTAGTTAACCGATTGATCACAAACAAGAGATGTGTAGTTTATATACTAAAATAAAAATAAAGCTGAATTAAGTAGCATATATATAATGTAATTAAACCACTTCTAATTATAGTTGAAAAAAAAAATGAATTCTTTATATGTAAATTAATTTCAAAATATGTCTAATAATATAATTCAATCATATGCCTAATCTACTATTACTAAAAATTGAAATGAAATAATATACACTTCAATCATCAATTGCAAATTAAAAATAACTATAAAATAAACCATCAGCATTTTAATCATATTTTGCAAAATAAAAAACTATAAAATAACTATCAGCATAACAATCATAATTTGCAAAATAAAAAAAAGCTATAAAATACTATCAGCATAACAATCAATCCGATAAAAGGAAGGAATAAGGCAAAATATCTAAACCATATTATCAATTGCACGGTACTAGCCATATGCAGAATTTTAATTTTCAACTATTCTTGTAATTGTTTGACAAGCCAGGGGAGAAAGAATGAGGAATGACATACCTGGTTTGGAATTGAAATTGGAAATTGAATTTTGGGATGGGAATTGGAATTGTGACGTGAATTGGAATTTGCGGCTCCTATTTGCGGCTCCGAACCTATACGTGCTAATCGCTGTTTTCGTAGCACTAGGCTTTCCTTTATATATATATATACTTAGTACTAGCCTAGGTTATTATTATTATTATTATTATTATTATTATTATTATTATTATTATTATTATTATTATTATTATTATTATTATTTCATTCTACTAGTGTTAAAGGTAACAATTAGTGTAGCCACACAAATTCACAAATTCACAAATTCACTCCTTGTTTTAATTTATTTAAATATATATAAATACATGTTTTATTTTATTTTAATTTTCGTAACTTAATTATAGTTAATATTAATGATTTAAATCAATTACTAAGACAACCACACGATACACACTTAAGAAATTAGAACACATAATAACACTCACATAAAAATAGTAGCGTATCATAATACTATTAAAATAAGATAATGAAAAATTGGGGTGTTACATATCTCGAGGCCAATATTGATTAGGGGAGGACTTCTAGAGGAAACTTTAATCACATCATTGGAAAAATGCAAAATAAATTGAGCGGGTGGAAATGTCAGTGTCTTAGTTTGGCCGGTAGAATCATCCTTTCTAAATTGGTCCTTAGTTCATTTTTGTACTACTACATGTAATATGCTAAGGCTCCCTAAGATGAGTGTGATGAAATAGAAAAAATTTAGAGAGGCTTTCTATGGGGGACACAAATTAGACTCGCAGACCCCATTTAATTAATTGGGAGACTTGTTGTTTGCCTAAATTTGATGGAGGTCTTGGAATTCGACGACACATTAGATGAATGAAACTTTCTTCATAGAAATGTTGTGGAATATGATTAATAGACCTAACAATCTTTGGTGAAGGGTGTTGTACAACAAGTATGGAAGGGATAAGGATCTTCATGTCTCTATAAAGGTCCAACCTTATGACTCCCCATTTCGGAAGGCCATAGATGGGGTTTGGGACAGGTTCCAGAGCCATACAATTCGACAATTAGGTAATGGGCAACACATAAGTTTTTACTTGACAAATGGACACCGAATGGGCATTCTTTTATGAACCTCTCAACAAAGTTGACTATCAACACCATTCTTATAGTGATAGATATAACGACAAACACATGAACTTAGAATACCATATTCCTTAATAATAATCTTCTTTATAACATTGTGAATCGGTTGATTGCTATACATGCACTAAAGGATACTAATAGTCTGAACTCCATAGGGTGGGGTGGTACTAATACCCATTTTTTCACTGTCCAAAGCGACTATAATCTCTAGAGGGGAAATGGATTATCCATCGAGGGGAACTGGAGTCGCTTGTAGAAATGGAAGGGCCCACACAGAATCCAAATCTTCATGTGGTTTGTTGCTCATGAATGTCTTATGACTAACTTTCATAGAAGTCGGTGGGACATTGGTGTCTCCTCCACGTGCTTTGCTTGTAGGAATGGAGATGAGATGATCAACCATGTTATGCGGGAATGTGTTCATGTAGCACAAATCTGGATCAGGTTAGTGGATTCCATACACATTACTAACCTTTTCTCTTTGTTTTACAGGATTGGAGTTTTGACAAACTAAACAACCAGAGAACATGAATGTACCACAAGGAGTGACAAGCAATCTTCATGGTAGCTTGTTGGTACTTATGGACTTGGAGAAATAAGAGTATCTCTAAAGAAGGATTTCACTGCCTAAACAACCCAACTCATTTGATTATCAAGATGACAAAGGAAATAGATACATGCTACAAAACCCACTTAATTGGTGGGACACAACAAATGGATACAACTTACATTGGGTGGACTCGGTCGTAGGATGGAGGAATCAATTTCAACTATGAAGGTGCTCATAAAAGCTCGATTAATCTCTCCGGGTGTGGCAGGCTTATTCGAGGCAGTAGTGGGAAGTGTAGTATAACTAATTATGCGCGACAAATGGGATTTTTTTGCCCTTCATGCGGAGATGTGTGGCATATATATTGGTATGGTTATAGCTTGTCGCGAGAGGATTACACACCTTCAAGTGGAGAGTGATTCAAAGGTCCTAGTTGACATGGTAACATACAATTGCAATATTAATGAAACTATCCCAACCTTGATCAACCACATTTAGGAGCTAAGGAACATGGAGTGACACATTCATTTCAACCATACTTGGCAGGAAGGAAATCATTCAATTGATTGACTAGCTAATTTTAGTTTTTCTTTTAGCTATTTTGATTTGTGTATTATGAAGTCTCCTCCTAAAGAACTCCACATGATCCTTTTTGATGATATATCCGAAGCTTGCATGACTCATAATGTACCTTTAACTCTGTAGTTCTTCTTGGGCTTTGCCCTCGTTTTTTATACCAAAAAATTTCACTTTTTTAATTAAAATAGTAAGCAGCCACCCTTAGATCATTTTTTTTTTTAAAATGTAAAAAAAAATACTATTTTTTGAAAGGTCCATGTTAGACACACTCTTAAAATTCTATTAAAAATAAGAGAATTGTTTACCCCAAGTGGTATCTAAGTGGACCCTATATGTATACCACACTCAATATCTCCAACTCCGTACCTAAAAAAACTATTAAATAAGTTTCATTAATTACTCTTTATCGTTACATTTCACCAATATTCAACCTATTTTCATTTTAAAAAAAAATACTAAGTGGGATATGCAAAGAGTGAAGAGAAATAATGTCTTTAATATAACACTCTTGTAAATAAGCAAGCACCACATTTTTTGACACCACAACCGGGTGTCTACTTGCACAAATAGTGAAATGACCACATTTGTCAAAAGGCGTAATATTTCTTATCGAGAAGTAGATCATGGTATTACTCGCAAAATATCATATTTTGAAATGTTATCTATAGTCTCCGTGTTAACTAAATATAGTTTTATTTTAAGTTCAATCTTTTATCAAACTATCATAAACAATTTGTTAAAAATAAAACTTGCATAAATCATTTTACTATTCTGTTAAAATATTATTATAATTAGGATTAAATAAATTTTATTTCTTATAAAATTTCAATATTTCTGTTTTCGTCCATATAAAATGAAAATACAAATTTTAGTTCCTATAAAATAATGATGCAAGCAATTTTAATTCTAATTTTGCTACCTACACCCATTTTTTGCTAACCTCACCCTTCAATTTTTTTTAAAAGCGAAATATCCAAAATATCCTTGCTTGTTCTTCTTCCTATTTTTTTTACAATATTTAGTTAGGGTTATGTGATTGAAATTGATTTTGAAGAAAATGAAACTCATTTTGTCAACTGATTTAGGTTACGCAAACTGAGTCTGCCCAGAAACATATGGGAACTGAGTTTCCGTACGTGAACTCAGTTTGCCTAGGACCTACGTGAACTCAGTTTGCCCAGAAACATACATGAATTGAGTTTGCGTACGTGAACTCATATTGCGTACATGAGCTCAGTTTGCCTAGGACCTACGTGAACTCAGTCTGCCCAAAAACATACGTGAACTGAGTTTGCATACGTGAACTCATATTGCGTACGTGAACTCAATTTGCCTAGGACTTACGTGAATTGAGTTCACGTAGGTCCTAGGAAAACTTAGTTCATGTATGTTTTTGGGCAGATTGAGTTTACGTACGCAAATTGAGTTCACGTACGCTGTAAGACCCGTAGCTTTAATTTGTACTTTTTGTTTTTGATGTGTTTTTATGTTGAATTTTGAGGCTTTTTAGCCAATTTTATTGATATTTCGAATGTTAAATGCCAATGATATTTTTATGAGACCCGTTTAAAATTATTTGGCGAGAAATAATTTAATTACGTCACGGATAATTTATTACCGGACTGTTTTGTTAAAAATATCTCTAATTGCTAAAATTTTTACTTGTCAATTGAGTTGCAATGAGGATAGATATTTTTATCAAAATAGTTGGGGTGTGTGTAAGAATATTTAAATATTTATTGATTTAGTCTAATTATAATATATATATATATATATTATAATATTATTATTGTCAGTAATAATATATATATATTAGTTAGCATAGTATATATATACATATATGTTAGTAAGTAGTATAACTATATATATATATATAATATAGTAAGTTAGTTATATATATATATACATTATTATTAAATTGGTAAGCATATATATATATATATATATATATATATATATATATATATATATATATATATATATGTTTAAGTGTGAGAGAAAGGAAACAGAACAAAAGTCTCGCTGCTTCTCGCTACTTCCTGCGTTCTTGACTTTCTTTTTTTTTTCTTCAGCTTTCAAAACAAAAACATAAAAACCAAAACCCACAAATACAAAACCTCCATTTTCACCTAGATCTAAGCTTCATCTCACGAAGTGGCAGAAGGGAAAGTTGCTCCTTGCCATGCTACGGTGCTAGTGAGCTAACTTTGGAAGCAACGTTGCAAACGAAGTTTTTACCAGAATTAATCGCGGTGCCGTAATCGGTTGTTTAAGCTATCGTTAAAGTAAGGGCTCCTTCCAAACTTTTAGTTTACATTTAGGACCTTATGTGTGAATTTGTGAAAAATAAATTTGATGTGTTTGAGGTGTAGATTTGTGGAAAATGAATTTAAGGTGTTTATGGGTAAAAATTTAGAGATTTAAATTGGTGGTTTATGTTAGGAAATGTGGAGTTTTGAACTAATGTTGATTATTTGGTTGTAAAAGTTTGGTGTGTGAAAAAGGTATAATTTTGGGAATTTTGTTGTGGTGGGATAAATTTTAGTTGTGAACAAATTGTTATAAATATTTATGTTTATGTAGTTAGCTCTTTGAGTCTCGAAAAGGAATCGAGACTGTTGGCACCGAGTTAGCGGTGGGGAGAACTCTGATATATTAATGTTGTTGTGGCGATTCAAGTTTGGTGTGGTTTATGTGTTCATAATTAATATTATGAATTTTTGAGATGTGATTTATGTGTGGATTATGGTTGAAAATTTTGGAGATTAAATTTGGTGATTAAATTTGGTGGTTTATGTTTGAAAATGTGGAGTTTTGAATTTGGTAATTTATGGTTGAAAATTTTGGAGATTAAATTTGGTGATTTATGGTTGAAAATTTTGGAGATTAAATTTGGTGATTTATAGTTGAAAATTTTGGAGATTAAATTTGGTGGTTTATGTTTGAAAATGTGGAGTTGTGAATATGAGTGATTCATGATTAAATTTGGTGTGAAATTTTGGAATTTGAATTGATTGAATTTGTTGTGTTTGAGATGTGGATGTGTGGTGAATGTGCGATTGATGTATCCATAATTGATGGCGTATGCGTTATGAATTTTATGGATGAATATATGTTTTAGTATGCTCTGTGAAAAGATTGAAAAATCATTAGTGTTAAATGAGTATTAAAAGAGGGGAATCTTTTAATAGCTGCATTTACTTAATGGTTGTGGTGAAAAGAGTCAGAGTATGCTCATGCATTTCATAGTACATGGTGACCGCGATGGACCATAGTGATAGTGGTAACCGTGATGGGCCACGAGATGATGCCATGTGAATAGTTGGTTCATCTTATCCTTGCGGGGATTTTCGCGTTGTGCTGATCTGTGAGAGATTGCACTCTTGTGAGTCGTGCTGATCTGTGAGCGATTGCACGCATAGAAAATTGTGTTGGTCTGTGAGAGGCTGTACAATAGTAAATCGTGCTGATCCGTGAGAGATTGCACCTTGATAATTAGTACTGGTCTGTGAGAGACTGTACAATTATGACTTACGCCCTTTCGAGGAGAGTTTTGGTTTGGAATTCCGGAATCATGTGGATTGGCATATACGGATTGCATTAGGGTGCTTGGCACGCGAGTCATGCTTGATATACTGTGATGGTTGTATATACATACTCGATTGTGGTTTGTAATTGTTCCGTATTTGATGAAGTAAGCGTTGAATGATATCGAAACATTTTCAAAACTGAAATTATGCCATTTTCACAGTTGTATTCGGATACAAGGATGCTGTATTCGAATACGACATTGCAGTTTGTTAAAAACTTCATTTTTCAACTTTGATTATGCATGTGTGGCATATGAAAACCCTTTCTAGATGTATGCTAAGTTGAAAGGTTATTTTGTGCATTTAAAATTTAAATGCTATGTGATGTTTGTTAATTTCGGTTGGTGACGTTTACAATTATTGTGGAAATCTGGGCTTTGCCCTCAGATGGGAATCAGGATCGTCCTACCAGTTAGTACTCTGGAGATGGGAACGGAGTTAGGCTTACCTGACCACTGCTGTGTCAGAAGGATTTCTGCGGGGCGCGTGGAGATCACTTGAGTTATAGTTTTTTTTTTGTAGCATGATCAGATTAGATGGCTGTATAGGGGCTAGATGTCTATCTGTTGTGGTTGTATTTATTTCATTTTGGAAGACTATACCTATACCATATATTGTCAGCTTGACTTTTATTTTGATGGGTCCTTGTACCACTTTTTGATGTGACGTGGGGAAGTTAAAATTCTTGGGGAGTGCTTTTGTACAGGTGTCTGCCGAGAATACCCCAGGGGTATGAGCTACGTTGGATAGGTCTCATAGCCCCGGTGTATTTTTCTGTTTTAAATATTTTGGATTTTCATTTCAAAACCGTTTCCGCTGTTTTGTAATTATTGTTGACTTTTGTCGTTGTGATACGACTTAAATATTTTATCCAAAGGTATTTCTCTCTTTATTATGAATTTTGAATTTGTTTTAAAAAAAAAATCGGGCTGTTACAATTGTGGTATCAGAGCTTCGGTTATAGATTGTAGGTTAACCTGTAGGTTGGGGGTTGTCATCTGATCATGCGTCAGGGTGAGTTGTCTGAGTGTCGGGTTCGGTGTAGTGTTGAGTTGTTGAGGTCAAAAGATGTCTTTTGGAATTCTTCTAAAGGGTGTTAAAATTTCTTATTGATGTTGGTTTTATAGGAAACAATGCCTCCAAGAAGGAACGACGCTGCAAGAGTCAACGTCAACAGGGATGATCAAATGGGTGAAGCAATGAATAACATGGCAGCTTCTGTTGCTGCACAGACAGCTGCAAAGACTCTGCGAGATTTGGAGAAGAGGGAAAAAGAGATCCGTGCTGCTGAGTCAAGGGGATTAGAGGACTTTCGTCGTTACAATCCTTCCAAGTTTAGGGGTGATGAGAATTCAGAGAAAGCGGATCAGTGGATCCAAGAAGTGGAAAAGATCTTTGAGATGATTAACTGTCAGGCGGGAGTGAAGGTCAACTATGCCATTTATCTGTTGCTAGGGGATGCTGAGTATTGGTGGAGGAGTACAAGGTTGTTGATGGGATCAGCTCATGAGGAGGTGAACTGGGAGTCGTTCAAATGGAAGTTTTTAGACAAATACTTCCCGATGAGTACCAGGACTAAGCTGGGTGATGATTTTCTAAAACTTCATCAGGGTAATATGACCGTGGGCGAATATGCCGCTAAGTTTGAATCGTTGTCGAGGCATTTCAGGTTTTTCCGTCAAGAGGTTGATGAACCATTCATGTGTCATCGTTTCCAAGCCGAATTGAAGTATGAGATTCAAGATTCTGTCTTACCCTTGGGAATTCAATGTTTCCTAGTTCTTGTGGAAAAATGTAGAGAAGTTGAAGATAGGAAGAATAAGAGAGCTAGCCGAGGAGGGAACTTTAGTTCAGAGGGGCCTAGTCGGGTGAGTTATCAGGGCAACAAAGGGAAACAAGTTGCTAAGCCTTATAACCGACCGCAGAACAACAACAGGGGTCAGAATCACCTGGGGAACCAAAACCTTGGAAGACAAGTGGGGCAAGTGATTCGATGTTTCCGATGTGGGGAATAGGGGCATTATGCTAATGCTTGTACTTCTAAGACTCTTACTTGCTACAATTGCCAGAAACCAGGACACATTGCAAGAGATTGCAGAGCTCTGAAGGTGGAACCAGTTGTGAATGCAACTAGGGCTACTCGTCCTACTGCTAGAGGACGCGTTTATTGCATGAGTGTTGAAGCTAGAAATCCATCTAGCAATCTGATTCAACGTGACTGTGAGATTGCAGGTAACACTCTAAATGCACTTTTTGATTCAAAGAGTATGAGAAAAAATGTGGTCTAGATTTGTAGAAGATTTGATCAAGATTTATCTACAACAAAATATGAACAGAATCAATCTGAACAACTTACAAACGCAATCTGAACAACTTACAAACGCAATCTGAAGAATTGACAATCTCAATCTAAACAAAAAAGAAACAAAATCAATTTGAAGATTTTATAAACGCAATATGAACAAAATACAATTAAGAATTAAACAAGGACTAAATTGAAGCCCAAATTTTAACTATAAATAGATACTCAAGGCTGAAGAAGAAAATCATCAAAAAGCAGAAAAGAGTAGAAGAACTCAAGCTCAAATTCCAAATTCATCTTAGAGTTCAAAGAGAGAAACACTTGTTCGAATGAGAAATATTTTCTGAGTGTTCTTTTCTTAGCGTGTGAGAGTTATTATTATTATCAGCCTTGTTAGAAGCAAACACTTAAAGTTCCAATCTTTTGTATCCAACCCGATAGTGATCTAGTTTCTTCTTCATTCTAGGGTTGTCAAGTTGTTAGGAGAAGACTTGGCTTGTAGGGTCAAGGTGGTTAGTTCCTCAAAAGTCTAAGGTTGTCAGGCTGTTTGGGAAGACTAGCTTGGAAGGTCAAGTGCTTTGTAATTCAAGGTATTTGAATTAGTGGATTAAAGCATTCTGAATGAGGGGACTTGATATAGCCAAGTTGATGGTAAACCAGGATAAGTCTACGTGCCAAATTATTTATGCTTTCATTGCTTGGTTCCTCTGAATCCGATTGCTTCTACTCCAAGTAAGTCACCAAAACCTAACTAGTTTTATTTTTTATTTTTTTTTTTATTTTTAAATTATAAAAAAGTAATCAACTTTGGCAAACACAATTTAACCCCCCTTCTTGTGTCTGCACCTTCAGCAAACTTAGTTCACGTACGCAAACTCAGTTCACGTATGTTTCTGGGCAGACTCAGTTTGCGTAATCAAAATCAGTTGACAAAATGAGTTTCATTTCACCAAAATCAGTTTCAATCACATAACCCTAACTAAATATTGTAAAAAACAAGAAGAAGAAGAAGAACAAGATGATGCAAACCTGATGTAAATGAGAGCAAATAAAGATGATTGAACATGTTGAAGTTGTTTAAAATGGAGGAAGAATGATAAGAGGATGTTAGAGAAAATGATGAATATGAGTGTGAAGTAGAAGATGAAGATAGAAAGGGAGGTTATGGTTTAAAAAATGTAATAAATAAGCAAAGGTATTTTGGACATTTTGGTTTTTAAAATATTTGAGGGGTGTGGTAAGAAAAAGGGGGTGTGGGTAGCAAAAGTGTTTTAATTCTTAATTAACCTGTATATTTGAATGAATTTTTACAAGTATATTTACAACTCTAACCCCTTATTTTGAATAGAAGGTTTTTAACAAAAGTTAACTAAATTCTTAAATATTAAGAGAATAATTTAAGAAAATAATTTTGAAATTTAAAACTCAATTAGGATAAAACACTTATTTCAAAAATACCAAACAATTCCTTTATAAAGTTCGTTCTCAAATATTGTAATTTAATAGACGACAAATACATAACGGAGACACTTAATATAAAATAAATCTAAATAAAATCTACTGCTAAAACTCTAACTATTATCTGGTGCCATGAATTTATTCTACATTAAAAAGTCGAGGAGTGACTTGATTATATTATTCAAATCTTCAATGTTAAATACCTGAAAACATTATTCCAATAACATAGTTATAAAATTCAGTAACATACAATAAGAAAATGATTTTAAGATGTTCTCAGTCATACTTAGTGTACTAAGTATGAAAAACTTCTCTCACTAGTAATTCTTAATTTAAATGTGACCTATTAGGATTAAAACTTATATTTTAGTGATTATGATGCCAACCAGAAATTATTTACTTAATCACTTTTAAATTAAGTTAAATTTGGGGTTCTATGTTACCTTAAATCCCTAAATCCCTAAGAGGGAATATTGATGAGTCCTTGACTTATGGTCTTAGCCTCTTTCCCTTCTAGTTTATTTTCTTCAAGACTCCCTCTTGTGCCATTTCTCTTGAATCTCATATTTCTTTTGGTTATGTGTGAGTTATGGGGAGAAGATGAAGTTTTTGCGTGGATGGTTATGTTTTAATGTGAGGTCAATTTGGGTTAGAAAATTATAAGTTTAACCTCCCATGTTTCCACTTTCTCAATTTAACTCTCAATATCTTTATCTATTTAAATACTCTATTTAATTTCTAACATACAAAATCTAGTAATCTCTCATGATTTTCCTTTTCTCAATTAGTTAAAAATCACAACCATGAAATTTAAATGGTGTAATTTAAATAAAACAAAATATATATTTATTTTAGAAAGATCAATATAATAAAAATTGAAACTTGGGACATATATACATTATTTTGAAAGATAATGATGGAGCTAAATATCACTAGAAGGGGGGTTGAATAGGGATTTTGGCGTTTAAATATGTTTTAAAAAGTTTTTGAATTGCTGTCCTCTCTGAGAGGATGCGAACTTGAGGACATAAATTTAAACTTTTAAATAAGAACAAAATAAATGCAAGGAGAGTATAAAGAGATAGACACACAACTTTTATATTGGTTCACCCAAAGATGGCTACGTCCAGTCCTCACACACTTGTGAGATTTCACTAAAGATCA
The DNA here is from genome assembly GCA_037974755.1 of Cicer yamashitae. NCBI lineage: Eukaryota > Viridiplantae > Streptophyta > Magnoliopsida > Fabales > Fabaceae > Cicer > Cicer yamashitae. The sequence goes on from JBBPBQ010020322.1 coordinate 14,816,665, forward strand.
ATCGGATCAGCCTCTTGCAGAGGATGATTACACTTTGTGTATTCTCAAGCTTCACCAAGCTTACAACCTTGTTCCTTACAAGTTTCAAATATTTTCAAGTACAACTTACTTGAAAATTACAGAGTGATATGAGTATGATTTCTTTCTCTTTACTTAAACACTTTCTAAAAGGATATTTCAAAGATCTAGTGTATGAATGTAGAAAGTATAAAGAGAGGATGAATATTGCTTATGATAAACTTAAGATTCTTGATATTTTTCTGCAATGTTGTTGTGTGTTTGATGATGAATAGCTTGCTGCCTTTGATAGAGGTCTTGTGATGTTCTTTCCATGTGACAAGCTCTTGTGACCGTTGGAAATCAAATCAAAACAATCCAAGGTCTTTCATCATATTTACGAAAACGCCATCCAACTGTCCTTGGACAGAAGCAGTCCATCCTCAGCCTTGAGGTTGACTCTCATTAGACCTTGGTCTTGTGTTGTCCTTTTCTTTTCTCATTCTTCAAGACATGTAGGACTTCTGTTTTGAGCTTGTTTGTTGTTGCCTTTCTGTAGATTGACTTTGCATTGTTTTTCAATCATACAAGAATGATATATAGGTCTGCACATTAGCCTTTGCGCATGGGATGGTAGTTTACAACATGTGACTATTTGAAGATCCATACTTTTGTATAGTACATGCCATCCTCGTACGTTGTACAGCTGACCTTTTGACTTCTTTTTATCAAATGCTTTATATATTCATTCATTAATATTGTTTTGACTTCTTTTGATGAATAAGAACCATTATTTCAGCGAGGATGATAATTTTCTACTTGAAGGCCCATCCTCTCAAGGGTTTAACCTATCCTCCAGTTTGAACACTTAATGGAATGAACCAGATTTTTCTCCCTTTTGATCTAATTGCTGATTAATCTGTTTTCTTATAAGAATTCACTCAAAAGCACATATTAGTCATTAACAAAAATCATAATCTTTGAATAATTTTGTTATCATTAAAATCACTTGAGAGATTTTGTCTCAACAATCTCCCCCTTTTTGATGATGACAAAATGCTTTAGATTATGATTTTTAAATATGAGAAAAATAGAGATTAAATGTTTATGCTCAAATGAGTAATCCATAAAGATATTTCATGTTAATGTTAATGATATTACAAAAGCTTGATCAAACGTCATAAACATTTAGTAGCAAAACATAGATAATTCAACAATATTTAAACAACCAACAAAAACAGTAATTAGCAGCAGCATAATCTTTTCTCCCCATGAATTTGGCAGCAGCAAAAAGAAGAGGAGTCACAAATCTACTAAGAGAAGGACGACTCATCAGAGAAGGATGAAAGGGAGGAAACAGGAACAACAAAAGAAGGATGGGCTGGGAGCTCAGGAGGATGAACTCCAAGAGCTGCCGTATTAACCAGATGTTTGGTAACCCATTCAAGAATGAGTCCAAACTGTGCAAACGAGTTCTAGAAGAGATCGAAACGTCGAATCAGTTTCTTTTGATCCTTCCTGATGGTCTTCAGGAGCCGCATTTGCTTACGGTGTTTCTGTTCCTCAGTGCGTTGGCCAGCACAAGAGTCCTTGGGTTGATTGTTTACATTGGAGCTCTTATTCTGCGAACTACCAGCATTGTCCTTAGAAGGATGATCATTTGTTGGGGCTAAAAAGGAGTCAATAGAACAGAACAAACCAGTGACCTTAGGTACAGGTTGAGATTGTTCAGTAACGATGGCAGCAACATGGTTTGGTGAAGGAGGAGCAGAATTAGGAGGTATCAAAACAGCTTCTTGCAAATCATGAGAAAAATCCTCAGGCAAAGTCTTAGGAAGGCTCAGTGGAGAGAATTGATGATAGGTCAGATTTAGATCGAAGTACAATTCTTCACCATCCTCCATTAGTTGAAGAGGGGCTTCTGCGACTGTATCCTCAGGAGGAGGAGCCTCTGCATGTGGCAAGGAAAGAGTTGGCAGCAGTGGGGATTGTGGTGGTGAAGGAATAACAGAGTCATTCGGTGGAGATGGAGTTGGATCAGATGACAAAACAGGTTCTTGAGTGATTTTTGAGGGAGCATCCTCTGAAGGAGGTTGAGCAGATATTTGTTCTGGTGGTGGAGTGGTAGAGGATGACTTGCTAGTTTTTCTATTCTTCGGAGAAGGTGGGGTGATAGGAGCAGAGGATGACTTGCGAGTTTTTCTATTCTTCGGAGAAGGTGGGGTGATAGGAGCAGAGGATGTGAGCTTCATTTGTTTCACATTCTTCATGGAGAAAGTGTTGTTGAAATGAAATGATGGTTCATCATCCAACGACAATTTGAAAAATTTGAATATTTTGGTCAAGACCATGCCATAAGGGGCTGATCGTCCTAAAATTGAAGCATTCAACATAAAGCTGAATATGATGTAGCCTAAATGTAGGGGAGTTCCTGTCATAAGGTGATGGATGAGAAGGAGGTCTAACTCAGTAACCTTCTCGAAACTGTCGGCTCTAGGCACAATACAGTGTACACAGATGTTGTGAAGAATACGACATATTGGAAGGAGGTTGGAGGCCACATGAGGTTTGGAAGGAGAAATCAGAGTGTTGTTGAGGGCGAATATACGGGTAACCATACATTGAGAGTACCAATTCTCAGAAAAACAAAAGACACCTTCATCACGAATATCCAAGATTTGACACAGAGTGGTAGGGTTAATCTCCATGTGAACACCCTTTAGAACAATGCTGAAACCCGTGATGCCTCTTGAGCCATTTGAAGCAGCATAAAAAGCCCTTACAAGACGTGGATATTGAGGTTCATTTATGCGAAGGAATGATGTCCAGCCTAGCTGATCAAACATTTCTTCTATGTTAAAACCACCCTCTTTCAGATCAACAAGGTCATTTATTTTTCCATTTACCACTGATTTATTCTGCCACTTGGAAACATAGTTCGTCTCCAGGACAAGGGAATCAAATAGTTTGGCAGAGATTTTTGATGGTGAGGATCGTGGTTTTTTGGAGGAAGGTGTTTTAGGCTTTTTGGGAGTGGAAGCTTTGATGGTGTTTTTGGTAGGTGGTGGAGGTGGTACAGATTCAGCAGAGAGGGTTTGTTCAGAGTCATCTGAATTAATAACATGTACAGTGGTGTCTTGAGAAACTGACATCCTTGATGAAACAGCTCCAGAAATGATTCTAGAGGATCGTCTTTTAGGTGTAGAGGATGTGGTAGAGGGTGAAGGTTTGGTGGATCGTTTTTTAGGATTAATAGAAGGAGAGGAATTGGTTGCACATGATTCAGGAGGATTAGTCATAGATAGGGGTTTTTGATGCGTAGTTGCGTCGGAGCATCCTTCTTCATGATGATCAGACTCCGTGCAGGAGTAGTGATCTTTGACAACTTCATTGCCTTGAGTGGGGGTTTTGCGTTTTGGTAATACTTTAGTGCGAGCCATTTTTGAGTTTTGATTATGAGAAAAAACGTAGAATGATGATAGATTTTGATTGGAGAAGAAGGTTGAAGGATGATGAAGAGAGATGATTGAGGGATAATCAGGGGATTAAGTAGAGGAGGATGGCATATGAAACAGAAGTAACCGTTCAATGGAGGAGGCATTAGACGTTTCCCTAGGTAGTCATGATGATGATGGAGGCGCTAGGCTAGGGGCGTGGGAGAACGGACAAGTGTAGCCGTCTGCGCAATTAATGCAGTGACAACTAAGGAGACCACGCCACGCAGACTGACCAATGAAAAGGGAGGCGCGTGTATGCGTGATACAAGGAGTTTCACTAAAAAGGAAACTGTATCCTCTGGGGTATTGCCATCCTCTGGTTTTTAGGTTTAATTAGATTTTTGATCTAATAACAAAAATAACACAGAAATTTAAAACATAGGAAACATTTGAACAATAAAAATTATTTAAATAATTTTGGATAAGTAAATGATGAACAAATTTTTTAAATAACTTTGGACAAATTAATGATGGAGAGTTTTTCCAAGATATTTTTGAACCGGTCCTCCGGAAGAGGTTCGGTAAAAATATCTGCCAGTTGATTATCAGTGTTAATGAAAATCAATTCTATATCCCCTTTTTGGACATGATCTCTTATAAATTGATGTTTAATTTCAATGTGTTTAGATCTGGAATGTTGGATGGGATTTTTTGAAAGATTAATAGCACTTGTATTATCACAGAGGATGGGAATTTTTGCGTACCTTAGAGAATAATCCTCTAGCTGGTTCTTGATCCATAGCAGTTGGGAGCAGCATTGTGCAGCTGATACATATTCAGCCTCTGTAGTTGATAGAGCAATGGTACATTGTTTTTTGCATGACCAACTTATTAGAGATTTACCAAGAAATTGGCAAGCTCCACTTGTGCTCTTCCTTTCAACTTTGTCTACCGCATAGTCAGCATCACAATAAGCTATGAGGTCAAGATTTGAACATTTCTCATACCAAATTCCCAGATTGATTGTGCCAACAAGATATCTCAAAATCCTCTTTGCTGCAGTAAGATGAGATTCTTTGGGAGAGGATTGAAATCTTGCACAAAGACCTATAGCAAAGACTATGTTCGGTCTACTTGCTGTTAAGTATAATAGGGATCCAATCATCCCTCTATACTCTTTCTCAGAAATTGGAGTTCCTTCATCATCTTTGTGAAGCATGGAGGATGGGTGCATAGGAGTTCCCATACTCTTGGCTGAACTCATTTTATATTTGTTGAGAAGATCTTTGGTGTATTTTTCTTGTGAGATGAAAATACCATCTTTTAGTTGTTTGATTTGTAATCCCAGAAAAAATTTTAATTCACCCATCATACTCATTTCAAACTCACTTTGCATAAGATTGGAGAAATCTTCACACATTTGTTCATTTGTGGATCCAAAAATTATGTCATCCACATATATTTGGACAATTAACAAATCTTCTTTAAATGATTTCTTGTAAAGAGTGGTATCAATCTATCCTCTTACGAATCCATTCTCTTTAAGAAAAGAACTTAACCTCTCGTACCAAGCTTGAGGAGCTTGCTTTAATCCATAAAGGGCTTTTGAGAGTTTGAACACGTGGTTGGGCTTCTTTTCATCCACAAGTCGAGGAGGTTGTTTAACATATACCTCCTTATTTAGAAAACCATTCAAAAAAGCACTTTTGACATCCATTTGGTATAGTTTGATACCTTTATGGGTGGCATATGCTAGGAGGATTCGTATAGCTTCAAGTCTAGCAACCGGTGCGAATGTTTCATCATAATCAATTCCTTCCTGTTGGTTGTAGCCTTGTGCAACTAGCCTTGCTTTATTTCTTATTAGTTCTCCATCCTCATTCAGTTTGTTTCTGAATATCCATTTTGTTCTAATGATGGATTTTTCAAGTGGAAGAGGTACAAGGTTCCACACTTTGTTTCTTTCAAACTGTGAGAGTTCCTCCATCATGGCTTCAACCCATGATTTGTCACAAATTGCTTGATCAATTGTTTTGGGTTCAACTTGTGATATCATGGCCATGTTAGTTGCATTTCCTCGTAGAGACTGTCTGGTCCTTACACCATCAGTCGTGTTTCCAATAATCAGATCTGGAGGATGATACGTAACTGTCTTCCATCCTCATGGAGGTTGCTGAGAGGTTTGATTAGATTCATCTTCTTCGTGTGGACTGGGCACTTTAGAGGATGAAGGTTCATCTTCTTCAGATTTATCAATTTTTTCTAAGCACAAGTCATCAAACTCATCAAAAATAACATGCATGGATTCCTCCACAGTTTGAGTCCTAAGATTATATATTCTATAACCTTTTGACGAAGTGGAGTATCCCAAAAACAAACCTTTGTCAGATTTTTTATCCCTTTTCATTTTGGATCTTTTTACAAAAATAATGAAAAGCCTCAAAGGCATCATTTTTATGTTTTAAAAATAAGACCCAAGTAAAACGTGAAAAGTCATCAACAATTATAAATCCGTATCTTTTTCCACTAAGGCTTGGAGTTTTGATAGGGCCAAAGAGGTCAATATGAAGTAGCTCAAGAGGATGGTTTGTGGAAACAACATTTTTAGATTGAAAGCTACTTTTAACTTGTTTTCCTTTGGCACAAGCTTCACATAGTTTGTCCTTTTCAAAATCAATTTTTGGAAGACCTTTAACTAATTCTAATTAGACAACTTAGAAATAGTGTTCAAACTTGTATGACCAGCTCGTTTTTGCCATATCCGTTTATCCTTTTCAATGGATACAAAACAAGATTCAGTAGGCAAATAATCTAGATATAGCTCATATAAATTCTAAAACCAGAAAAGAAAACTCTACCCGAGGATGAGTGTTTAACCTCGCATAGATTAGGCTTAAAAATAACTTCAAATCCACTATCACGTAGTTGACTAATACTAAGCAAGTTATGTTTTAAACCATCCACATATTGTACATTTTCAATTTTAGCAGAATTTTTATTACCAATGATACCAATACCTTTTATTTGAGCTTTATCATTGTTTCCGAATGTGACCGATCCTCCATCCTTTATTTCCAAGGAAATAAAGCAATGCATATCCCCTGTCATATGCCTTGAGCAACCACTGTCCAAGAACCAGGGCTTTCTTTTGTTGATTAGAGGATGTACCTGTGTTTGGGTTTAGTAGTGACTTAGGTACCCATATAAAATTGGGTCCTTGTTGGTTAGTTCATCCTCTTGTGAGGAATTTTCTTTTATGATAAAAAACGGAATCGTGATGCCCATGTTTACCACAGAATGAACATCCTTTCTTAATGTTGTCTGCCCTTTTCTTGGCATAACATCTTTTGAAAGTATGTCCAAGTTTTTTGCAAAAGGTGCATCTTGGCCTATCCTCTTGTTTCTTTGGAACGAAAAAGTTTTCATATAGTTTTTGTTTTTGAGAACTTTTAAATCCAATACCAGCTTTGTCAAAGATTCCAGATTGTGATCCCATTATATTTTGAAAAGTATCAATGGATTTAACAAAGTCTGTAAGATCATTTTTGAGTTCTTCAAATTCTATTTTCAAAATTTCTTTTTCTACATCCTCTTCTGGAGGATGTGTTTTGACAATCCTTTTGTTCAAAATAGAGTGTTGTTCAGACAACTTCTCATGAGATAATTGCAAGTCTTGAATAGTTTGTTCATATTTCTTATTCTTAGCTTGTAGTTCCTCATTTAGCTTCTTTATTTCATAAAGTTGGTTTTTAAGAAGCCCACATTTTTGAGACAAAGTGTTTGAGTCATTTAAAAGATTGTCAAATTCTATTTCTAATTGTTCACAAGTAGGACAAAGTTCAGATATGATTACCGTTTCAGATTCTGTATTTGTCATGAGACAGAGGTTGGCCTTTTCTTCCTTTTCTTGCTCAGAGGATGAATCGTCACTGTCATCCCACGTGATCATCATAGATTTGTTTTTGTAGGGAAATCTTCTTGAACCCTTTTTGTTTAGAGGACACTCAGTTTTGTAGTGACCCAACTTGTTGCATCCAAAGCAAGTAATCTGACTTTTGTTAGTTTTTTCTTTTTGAGGAGATATTTTGTCATGTCCTCTACGATTTATCATCCTCTGGATTCTTTTGCAATTAGAGCAAGTTCATCTTCTTCCTCAGATAGAGGATACTCTGCACTTTCCTTCTTTATGGCTTCTTCAGTCCTCTTGGAGGATGAGCTTTCTGTTTGACTTGATTTTAGAGCTATCATTTTTCCTTTTTTGCTTGGTTTGTCAGCCAACAACAGTGGTTCATGAGCTCTTAGAGTTCCAACCAGGTCCTCTAGTTTCATGTTGGCCAAGTCTCTTGCTTCTGTGATGGCAGTCACCATTGGCCTCCATTCTTTTGGTAAACTCCTTAAGATTTTTCTTATCCTCTCTTGAACAGAATATACCTTTCCAAGAGATCTCAAGTTGTTTAGTATGATTGTCAGCCTTGAGAACATTTCATCAATCGTTTCTTCCTCCTTCATCACAAATAAATCGAATTCTCTTACTCTCATGTTAATCCTTGCTTCCTTTACGTGGCTTGATCCTTCATGATGAATCTTTAGAGTGTCCCAAAGTTCCTTGGCGTTTTTGCATTCTTCAACTCTATCGTATTCTTCCCTGCTCAAAGCACACGTTAGAAATAAATGAGCTTTAGAGTTTAGGAGTACCTTAGCATTTTCATCAGCCGTCCACTGTGCTTGAGGTTTCTCGTCGGAGGTTGCATCTGTGTTGTTGATTCTGATGACATGATCCCCGTTTTCAACAACAGACCACATGTTGTTATCTTGTGATGTGAGAAACAATCTCATCTTACCTTTCCAGTGGTATTAATCTGTACCATCAAAGTAGGGAGGTCTGCTGGATGATCCTCCTTCAGGGACATACTTAGCTTTTGACACTTTTTCTTTTGATCTTTTTCTCTTACACGGTTAGATGTATTTTTCTAGAGAACCTTGCCCTGATGCCAATTGATGGAGCTAAATATCACTAGAAGGGGGGTTGAATAGGGATTTTGGCGTTAAAAATGTTTTAAAGAGTTTTTGAATTGCTGTCCTCTATGAGAGGCTGCGAACTTGAGGATAGAAATTTAAGCTTTTAAATAAGAACAGAATAAATGCAAGGAGAGTATAAAGAGATAGACACACAACTTTTATACTGGTTCACCCAAAGATGGCTATGTCCAGTCCTCACACACTTGTGAGATTTCACTAAAGATCAATCAGATCAGCCTCTTGCAGAGGATGATTACACTTTGTGTATTCTCAAGCTTCACCAAGCTTACAACCTTGTTCCTTACATGTTTCTAATATTTTCAAGTACAGCTTACTTGAAAATTAGAGAGTGATATGAGTATGATTTCTTTCTCTTTACTTAAACACTTTCTAAAAGGCTATTTCAAAGATCTAGTGTATCAATGTAGAAAGTATAAAGAGAGGATGAATATTGCTTATGATAAACTTAAGATTCTTGATCTTTTTCTGCAATGTTGTTGTGTGTTTGATGATGAATAGCTTGCTGCCTTTTATAGAGGTCTTGTGATGTTCTTTCCATGTGACAAGCTCTTGTGACCGTTGGGAATCAAATCAAAACAATCCAAGGTCTTTCATCATATTTACGAAAACGCCATCCAGTTGTCCTTGGACAGAAGCAGTCCATCCTCTGCCTTGAGGTTGACTCTCATTGGACCTTGGTCTTGTGTTGTCCTTTTCTTTTCTCATTCTTCAAGACATGTAGGACTTCTATTTTGAGCTTGTTTGTTGTTGCCTTTCTGTAGATTGACTTTGCATTGTTTTTCAATCATACAAGAATGATATATAGGTCTGGACATTAGCCTTTGCGCATGGGATGGTAGTTTACAACATGTGACTATTTGAAGATCCATACTTTTGTATAGTACATGCCATCCTCGTACCTTGTACAGCTGGCCTTCTGACTTCTTTTTATCAAATGCTTTATATATTCATTTATTAATATTGTTTTGACTTCTTTTGATGAATAAGAACCATTTTTTCAGCGAGGATGAGAATTTTCTACTTGAAGGCCCATCCTTTCAAGGGTTTAACCTATCCTCCAGTTTGAACACTTAATGGATTGAACCAGATTTTACTCCCTTTTGATCTAATTGATGATTAACCTGTTTTCTTATAAGAATTCACTCAAAAGCACAGATTAGTCATTAACGACAATCATAATCTTTGAATAATTTTGTTATCATTTGGAAGATTTTGTCTCAACAGATAAATATAAGAAATGTAGTTTTGAAATATGGGGTTGTGACAACAACATAAAAAGTTCCTTAATAGAAAATGATTTTAAAATTTTATTTCTAAGTCCATACTTTGATTACTTTTATATTAGTTTTTTACAGTTAAAAATTCATATTTATTTTATCTCAAGTTAAAAAATTCTAAATATTTGTAGAGAAACGTTTATAATATTCTAATCATACTTGTAAAAAATCATTTAAAAATTTTAAAGTTAAATAACAATAAAACATGTTCTTTTCAGTAGGGACTAAAACCGCTTGTTGTGTAATTTTGTAGGGACTAAAATTTATATTTTTATTTTATAGGGATTAAAATTGAAAAGTTGGAATTTTATAATGACTAAAAATGTATTTAACTCGTGTTATTGTTATTAATATTAAATATTAGTGTGATGATAGTTTTATTTTATCATTTTAGGTATTAACTATTATATATAATTTCTAAGACGTTCTACATTTTATACAATATTAAATTGCTTAAGAATATTGTAGCCAAAAAAAATGTTGGTTGATGATAATACAAACAATTAATTTTAAGTACAAAAAATACTTAGGCAATAAATAATTAATTATAGAACAAGTTAAATATATATATTACAATTAATTAAATACTTATGCTTATTTTTTAAGTCATGTAAATTTAAATAATCATTTTAAACTTTAAAGTTTGTTAATAGACCTTTTTATATGTGTTTTT
>JBBPBQ010020322.1:14827379-14910445 GCA_037974755.1 Cicer yamashitae
TCAACTATAACTAAAATCATTTATCACATTCATTCAAAAATTTATAAATACATCAAAATTTATTTATGAGTAACAATGTACAAACTACAAAGATATATGAAAAAATTAATGAGAAAATTATGAACATTATGTACTCTTTTAAAATATTATTATCTTTATATTATTAATGGGGAAGAGATGTTAGATATCTTTGTTGGTTAGTTAGTTACACTAACTAGTTAATTATTTTATATTAGTTAGTTGTTTATCTAATTGACCATATAAGTCTATGTAACAATTGATGTAATTCATTATCTCATTTTATCAATAATATTCAATTTACCTTTATTGATTTATATGTTATCAATTATTTAAATCAAGAATTGTAATATGATATCACATAGTAATTATTCCTCTATATTCTTTCCATCTCAATATTTTCTTGAGAAAATTTTTATTGAAATTTTTTTCCTCCTCGATTATAATCTTTCTTCATCAACAATCTAGTGCTTCATCTCCAATTCATCAATATTCATTATCTCAAAACACAAATAACAATCACAAAATCAAGTAATCAAGACTTCAATTCATTGAATAAAGGTGGTGAATTTCCAAGAAAATAATATAAGTGAATACATCATAATTCTACGGTCACGAAAGCGATTGAGGGGATACAATTTGCCACTATGGAAAGTGTAAGACCTGTAATTTATTTACAGCAAGAATTAGAGTCACCTCACTATCATTTTTTGTATGTAGACTAAAATGACTTATGTAAGAAGGATTAGATGGGAACTGATGGGTTAGTAAAATATTTTGAAAATTGTTTTCGAGACCCGATTAAAATTATTCGTCGGAGAATAATTTAATTAAGTTACAGATGATTATTATTGACAAATATTTTACGACATCGCGCATTATTGTTAAATTCATCTGTCAATTGGACGGCGACGAGAGTAGATATTTTTACTAAAGTAGATCTAGAAGTGAGTGATGTGATGAGATTATGATCAAATGTCATAAAGGATAATTGTGAGATTATGATTTAGAAGTGAGTGATGTGATTAACTTTTGTGGTTATAAATTTTTGGAGATTAATTTGGAATTGAGATAGTAGATCAATTAAGGGAATGAGAAAAAACATTTCCCCCTCGCTATAAAAGCAATTCATGGCAATCATCATCATTAAATTACTATCACTTTCTTTAATTTTTCAAACACATCTCTTATTTCTCTCAAAATCCAAACCTTCTTCTTCATTTTTGGGCAACTTAGAAGACTCCAATCACAAAACCTTCAACTACAAAGTTGTTTCACTACTTGAGATGATTGCAAAGAGCTAAGGATCACTACTTGAGGTTGTTGAGGTAAAAACCTTTTTGATATATGTTTTAATGACAACAAACCTTATGAAATAAATGATTTAGTTTTATGAATGGTGATCTACTAATGATTGCACTTGAGTTTTATTTAAGGAACATGAATTGCATAAGTGAAAAAGCAAGAAGCTATCAATAAGTGCATAAGTACATTCTTAATTATTATGAAATATTGTTCTCATGATGAACAAGTTCATTGCATTCATAAATAGTCATATCAATTCGACAAAATGACAAGAATCAACTTTGAAGAATAAATCATTTCAAGATTGAGTAATTTATTAAGTCTTTGGTTAAAAGAATGATGGAGGAACATTCACCAGAATGTTCTGGTTATTCAATTAAAGAACAATTGACAAAAAAGATCTTTTTAGAAAAGCTACATGTAGTAAATTAGTTGGAATTTCGCACATGGTCTTCCCAACATTTAATGAGCAATTAAAATTCAAGATTTGAAGTCCTACTTGCACAAATAAACATGTAGATTGATCTCCAGATTGATGGAAGATTGATCAGAAGAACATTCTGGTTTATAAAAGATCATTCTAGTTTATCAAGGACCATTCTGGTTTATAAGAAGAAAATTCTGGTTTATAAAAGATCATTCTGGTTCATCACAAGTCATTCTGGTTGATCAAAATATCATTCTGGTTTATTAAAAGATCATACTGGTTTTTCAAGATCATTCTGTTTTATCAAATAATCATTATGATTTATCAAGATCATTCTGGTTTTTTCAAGATCATTCTGGTTAATTCGTTTTAAGGACATGAGTAAAATGAATCATTCCCTATACTCAAAACAATGCTCAAGCTCAAAAGTCTAACTAAGGGTCCAAAGAAGGAAACAACAACAAGATCAATCTCCAGACTAATGAGCTATGAGCAAGGACAGCTAGGACAACAAGAAGACTGCTACTGCACCTTTTTGCAGAAAGCACATCATGCTTATGAAACAAAGGACTGACACTAGACAACTACTAAATCACTTATCCACGTTTTTTGTACAACACAAAACCAAGAACATTCTGGTTTTACAAAAGAACATTCTGGTTATTCTCTTTTAAAGACAGAATTAAAACAGATAATTTTCCATAGTCCAAACCACAAGTTAAAGAATATCAAGACTACTCAAATCAATGGTGAAGCCCATAACTCGAGCTGAATCCCCAAAGGAGGAAAAGAACGTCTAGATTGATGACAAGATTGATCTCTAAATTGATGAGTTGTGAGCAACGATACAAGTACATTGTACTTACATTATTCTACAGAAAACTATGCATAATTCTGATTTGGAATAGTACCAACTGACATTTCACAACCCATTCACTCACTCATTCACGTTTTCCATCAAACCCAAAAGCAAGAACATTATGCGTTTGTCAAGAACGTTCTAGACAACAATATAAACATGAGTTTAATTGTTTTAAAACATATCTGAAACTTGGGAAGTGTGTCCAACAACTATATTTAGTTTAAACTTAACATTCAAAGTCTTTTATCATCTATAAATTGAAGATTAAGGTAAGGGTTCAATTTACAAATCTACCAACACTTGTTCAAGTAATAACAAGTCAAAAACTCTTCAAGCAAACTCCGACTCTCTTCGCTATATATGTGGATCATCATTTACTGAGTTTATCTTTATGTATCTCAAATAAGTGTTGAGAAGTTTCAGAATCCCAAACACTTTTATCATACACATCATTTGTAACTCAAGTCTATATTTTATGTTAGATTGAGTGTGTTTTGTAAAAATTCTTTCGAGGTTGAAAGGTGATTGTAAAAATCTTTTCTAGATTGAAAGGCAAAGATTGTAATTGATTAAGGTGTGATCAAGAGAAAATGTGTGAAGGAGAACATTCTGGTTCTGATGCACACAGTGAAAATCTCACGGTTGTGATGAATGGACTAGCCCGAGTTGGGTGAACCAGTATACTTTTTGTGTGTGATATTTCTATCCCTTATCTTTAATTATTTGCACACACAAATCACACGTCACTATAAACTAATTTGTTTTATTTACTTCTAACATATCTAGAACATTCTGTTTCAACCAAGATTGATCTTGAGTTAATTTAAATTAAGCACAGGAATCAAAATTTTTAAAGGGTTACAATTCAAACCCCCATTTTCTTGTGATTGACATTGCTACTTCAGAGGTAGCCATTTCTCCCATCTTTTCTCTAAAACCCGTAAGCATGCATATATAGGGGGAAATAGTGTTTTTTATTTATTTATTTATTTATTTATTTATGTTTTGAGCTTTAATCTTGCTTGTTTATTACTACTATGGTTGTTATTAATGTTTAGGAAGTTAAAGGAAATATTTTCAACTATTTTTCTTTCAAAAATAAAAATCCTAAGTAAGGGAGTAAAATGAAAGTGTTTTTTTGCTTTGGTGCTTTATTAATATTGAAATTAGAGGAGTTAGTAACTTGATAACAAAAAATGAAACAAAACCCCGAATTTTTTTTAGTAAGATCAAATGTAATGTGTCATAATGTGAAAATTTAATTTTGTATGTGTTTGAGTAACGTAGTGAGTTGTTTTCAAATAAATAAGTTTAAACTGACAATAGAAATTTTATTAGAGTGGTTTAAGTTAGTAAAGTTAAGAAGACTTTTGCAGGTGTGCTTGATTATGTTTTTAAAAAAAAATTAAAATGACAACTAGATGTTGATTTGTTTGGGAACCAAAGTGATGTATTTTAAAAAACAACTCAAAGTTGTTAAATGAGGATTTTAAAGTAAGTGAGTGATTGATAAAAAAGAAATTGATTAGTTTTCTTGAGTAATGTAACCTTGAAGTAATTTTATAATTCCCTATCTTTATGAAGTTAGTTCATTGAGTCTCAAAAATGAATTGAGATTGTTAACACCGAGTTAGTAGTGTGGAGAACTTTGAAAACTAATGTTCGTTGTGTTGAAGTTTTTAAGGAAAAGAGATAGAAACAAAAAGGACATGACAAAATTTTTGGAATAAGTTTTGCAATAAAGCAGTAAATGAATTATTTTGGTTTGATTTAATTCAAAAGTATTTAGGTGGTAGAAATTTTATGAACTTTAAAGAAGTTAGGAAAAAGTTCTCTTGTGATTTTTAATGGTGTTATAAATTAAAATTTCGAGTCATTTAAAGTTTCAAACCATATGAGTTGTTGTCTTTGATAATTTAAGGTGTTTTAAACTAGATTTGGATTTGGAAATTTTTTTGACAGACTTTGATGAGTAAAATGTGTTTTAACCGAGTTGTATATATATAGAAAGAGAGTTCAAAATTTTGTTTAAATGTTGGTTAAGTTGAGTTTTTTGATTAAGGTATTAAAAGTTCTATCTATGGAGTTTTAATGAAAACAAGGTTTCCATATTTATAGTTAGAACAAAAAGTTTTAGTCTTTTATTAAATTTTCAATTTTTATGAAGAGATTTAACTTTGAGAAACAAAGTTTCAAACTTTATGACTTTGAGAATAGTTCATATTTAAAAAAAAAAAAAAAGGATTCAAGCTTTGTTTATCAAAAAAGTTCGAAGGACAAATATTCACTTTATCAACAATGTTTTAATCTTAAGTTTTGAAGTTGAAAGTTTTGATTTTTATAGTAAAGATGTCAACTTTATGCTAAAATTTGAGGTTGAAGAAGTATTTAGGTGTTTTGAAAAACAATGATTTGATTACAATTTTGGGTTTTGATATGTGGTTTTTATTAGGAATGAAGATTTTAGTTGGAGACTTAAAAGAAAATTCTGAACTTGGGAAATATTTCATGTTGATGAGAAAATGTGATTTGTACGTGAAAGTTTATATACAAAGCATAGTTGATAAAGATTAAGGTTTCAAAATTATCAAATTGGAAGAATTATAATTTTGAATAGTTAGAATATTGGAACTCTTAGTATTTGAGTTTTTTTAATAATATTTCTTGATACAAGCCTTCTTCTAGTTTTTCAAATATTAAAGTGTTGAAATTTGTGAAGTTGATTAATGATTTAATCGAAATTTCAAACCATGTGAGTATGTTTGTCTTTGATTGATTTTGTTAAGAAAATATTTTGTCCTAAGTTGTTAACGACAACGATTTGAGTTAAACTTCAATAAGTTTGAAAAATAATTTGAGATTTTCAATGTGTGGCATAAGTGTTTTGAAATTCGCTTTTGTCAAAGTACCTAAACCAAAGTCTTTTTTGAAGTTAGGGAACCTAAGAGAAAGCCAAACCCTAATTGATTTGGATAGTGGTCGAACCTAGGGTTCATTTGGGGGTTGTTTTTGAAACTTGTATTGATTAAGTCAATTGATCGATTTAAGGTACAAGGAAATTGAGAGGTGTCGTTGGAATCGTCGAATAGGTTATGCTGGCGTAGCATAGGTTGCTTCTGTATTAAAGCACTGCCGAGGTAAGGACACTTTCTAACAATATTATATATGTGTCTGTATACATGTTCTTTGTGGTAGTGGTGAATAAATGTGCACACGATTATTTATGTATTTGATTTGATTATGTATTCATAACTAGTAGCATGTGTTATGAATTTTGTTGATGATAAACTGTCATGAGTATGCTATGTGGAAAAAGTATTGAAAAAGTATTAGTGTTTAATGAGTATTTAAACTAGAATCTTTTAATAGCTGCATTTACATAATAATTGATGTGAAAGAGTCAGAGTATGCTCATGCATGTCATAGTTAGTGGTGACCGTGATAGGCCACGGATTTGTTCCAAGTGTTAATGGTCAATCTTGTCCTTGCGAGGATTATTGAGTCGTGCTAGTATGGGAGAGACTACACCTTAATAAATCGTGCTAGTCTGTGAGAAACTGCACCTCGGTAAATAGTACTGGCATGTGAGAGGCTGTACAATTATGATTTGCGTCCCTCGTGGAGGATTTTGAAATTCCGAAATCATGTGCATTGACATATAAGCATTGCATTATGGTTCTTTTTCATACGAGTCATGTTTGTTATATGTTGATATATTTATATGCATGCTTATTTATCACTTGATATCATGCCATGTTATGCTTTCGATCTTTGCATTTTCGTATATATGTTATTTTTAGATCGTGACCCTATACTATTATTGTGGATCGGGCTTACGCCCCAGGTTCTTAAAGTTTTGAGTTGTGCGAGAATTGCAACGACGTCGAATACATGACAGAGCGATGATTTGGATTGGCGATCGGAAATAGTGAGGTTTGATGCCACCCGTGGGTCATGAGTACCCAGTCATCCTCAGTTAGAGTTCAAGATTAGCATAGGATTTTATTTATTTTCCATTCCTTATTGCAATGTTGTTGTTGCAATGAAAATTATGTATCTGAAACAGTTGTGACTTTTTTTTTTGTCAATATGAATTGTTTGGTTGTAAGTAAGTAAGTTGTGTCGAAATTATTTTATATAATGCAACAATGATTCTAATCGTCATTTTTGAAAAAGAATTTTACAATTAAATATTTTACTCTGATTTAAATTAAATGACAATTATGAATATTTTATCTAGAAGTGCTTAGTTAATTTTTTAAATAAAAAATATTACACTCTCACTTTTAAAACTCGGAGTGTTATAGATACACAATCATCAATCTCATAATCCAAACATGCAAGGGATCAATTCAAGTGAATGTTCAACCTACACATCAAATCTAGTAGAAACAAACACTAAAGACATGAGATTGAGCAATACAGGATTGTCGATTGAGTTCTATTATCAAGATTTGTTAAAGATTTTTCAAGAACACAAAATTTTCGTGATATATTTCTTTATTCTTTATAATTGGTATTTTACAAAATTCATTCTTTCTTTTAACTTTAATTGACATTCTATAAAATTAATTCTTTCTTTTAGCCTTAATTGGTGTTCTAGCTATGTACGTAAATAAATGGATAATCAAGTAAAATTTATTCTTTTTAGCCTTATTAACATTTCGACTTCCATCTAAAACAAAAAAAAAAAAATTATATATTGAATGGTTAAACACAATTTTATTCTTTCTAGTCTTAATTTACATTTCATATTCTATCGATATTAGCTTCTATTCATAATATGGATAGTCAAACACAAAAATGATATTTTTTCGCTGATGTATTTTTGGCATTATAATTTTTTTTTAGCCGATGTCTTTTCTGACATTTCTTTCTTGCAACTTTCCAAGCTCGAAGTGTATTAAACATGTTCTAGCTTGAGGGGGGATGTAAGATATCTTAATATGTTAGATATCTTTGTTGGTTAGTTAGTTAAATTGGTTAGTTAGTTATATTTGCTAGTTAGTTATTTTACATTAGTTAGTTGTTTATGTAATTAACCATATAAGTCTATGAAACTATTGATGTAATTTATTATCTCATTTTATCAATAATATTCAATTTACATTTATTCATTTCTCTCTCATCAATGATTTAAATCAAAAATCGTAATAAAGGAGAAATTCTATTAAGTAGTGTTGTTAAGGTTGTGCTCTGCACGAGGTAGAAAAACGAATATGTATATAAATTTAAAAATTTATTGTAATAGTAATATTATTATTCAGTTTAATAGATACATTTTACTTGTAAATATTATTAAGGGTCATACATTCACAATGTAGTGACTAAACTTCAAATCTTAGGTGAAAGGGAAATTGGGAAAAAGATTTATTCACACCGATCTCAATCATCGTGTCTTCAAGCAATGTGATAATATTATGATTCAAATTGTAGATCGTGTTAAACATCTTGGTCTTCAATCGAAGCTAAAGTTATGAATTTTGCCTATGAGTTTAGCCAATTGGGGAGCAATCCATTAGTATGCTTAAGAATGAATGCTCCTAATTTTTTAGTCAATTTCATGTGTCATTCTATCTGGTCTTAGTTTGGAACTAATTTGTACTTCATTATTTGGTTATTCTTGATACACCTCGTGCTCTGGATAATCTATTTTAAAATCATATGTGAACTCATTTAGTTGTTTACAATGCCTAGAACATATTCAGTATAATATCTATTGACTAGAGTCGAAGTTAGAGGAAAACTTGGACCAAAGGCAGCTCGGTTAGAGGAAACAAAAGCAGAGGCAGCCAGAGGAAAACAGAATCAGAGACAGTCAGAGGAAAGTCGAATTAGAGGCAACCAGAGGAACAAAATCAAAGGCAGCCAGATGAACATAATTAAAGGCAGCTAGAGGAAAACAGAATCAGAGGTAGCCAGAGGTAATCAGAGGCAGCATGATTAGAAGCGTATGGATCAAAGGCAGCATGACTAGAGACATATTCTGATCAGAGGCAACATGATTAGAAGCATATGGATCAGAGGCAACATGACCATTTCCATATTCTGATTAGAGGTTGCATGGTCAGCAGCATATGGATAAGAGGCAAAATTACCAGAGGCAAACTCTAATCAGATGCAGCATCATCAGAAGCATTTCTCCAAAGGCAAAATACTCAGATTTAGAAGAATAAGAATTAGAGGCAAGATATAGGAATGATACCAAAGGTAGAAAAGAAGCAACACATCAGACAAAAAGAAAAGTATTTTACCAGAGGCAAAAATACTCAAAATGTTGGAATAATATCCATAGGCAAACAATATAGGTAAGAAAGAGAAGCATTCGAAACACACACATTCAATCATAGTAGTCGGGTTTACGCATCTAAACAATGAATCCTTCATCACACAATAATCACACATTTAGAATAACAACATGCATTTTTTTGAAATCACGAGTATGAGTGTATGTTTCAAAAGCACCTATATGCTCAAAATTTCATTTCCCCACCATCTCTAAATTTTTCAATAACCCATTTGACCCTAGGAATGGTTTAATAAATAAATAAAAATCCTAATTGAATTTTCCCCAATAACCCTCATGCTAAAAACTTAATGTAAACTGTAAAAAAACTCACAATTTGCCAAGAATGGATTCCTATACTTCGAACTGGTTGTGGGATTTGCTTGTTTTCTCGACTCTTAGCTCTTCTGACCTTTATACTCTGGTTTGAATTTAGAGATCCCCCAAATATTGCTATGTATCTTCTTTTAGTGTTACTTTAGTCAATTAATGGATCTTGAGAGGAAGAAAGGGACATGCATGGGGTCGGACAGGTGTAGAAGACTTTTTGTTAGTCAAGGGTACCCGTGATAGAGAGCGAGAAAAAGAGAAATAAAGGTGGCATGTTCTTTCTTTGCCACTTGGACTTTTTAATGCTACTAATTTCCTATTCTACCCTTGTTCCTAATTTAATTTTACTAAAAATACAACATTAACAATTAATAAAATCCTAGGAACTCTAATTAGTACTTAAAGCCTAAGAATTCTAATTAATATAAGTTACTAGATACAATGAGGACCGGATTTATCTTCAAAATATATTAGATAAATTTTGAGCTTGAGGTGGAACCTGCAAGTGAAAATAAGCCAGGGTCTAATCTAAAACAAACCCTTGGGCAAAATCAACTTACAACACATGTAGTAGCTGATTTAAATGATAACAATCATGATGATACAAATGGGTATTTGCTATCAAGGAATAGAGTTAGAAAACAGATAACTCCACTTCAACAGTATGAGACCTAAGTTTATATGATCAGCTATGCATTTCACACTGCTGAAGATTTGAATGGTGAGAAACTAAACAATATCACTGAGTTTTTAAATAAAAGAATAATCAAATCAGTCTTCCTTCATGGAAATATAAAGGAAACTTATTCTTATGAGACAACCTAGTGGTTTTTAAATTAAAGGATGAGAAAGTGGGTGTATCATTTTTGAGATCACTCTATAAACTAAGGTAATCATTTAAACAATGATATTTGAGGTTTGATTCCTTCATATGGAAGTACAATACCATTAGAAACAAGGATGATTGTTGTGTTCACTTAAGAGATTCGCAGGCAATACCATTGCTTCCCTTCTTCAAAATCAATTTTTACTCACAACAATGTTGTTATAAATTGGATCAAAAGAAGTCTGATTAGAGCAAGAACTATAGCAGCAGAAAATCTGATATTAGATAATCTGATTAGAAGAAGAAGAGTACATCGGAGGGAAATCTGATAAGAGGAAGTCTAATAAGAAGAAAACTGCATCATATCAAAATCTAATTAGAGGTAATATGATCATAAGAAGAACTAGATTAGAGGAAGTCTAAATCATAGTAGTCTGATCGGAAGGAAAAATGTTATAAAGGAAGTTTGATTAGAGAAGTATGGATAAGAGGAAATCTATATCAGAGGAATTCTAACTAGATAAAGTCTAGTTGGAGGAATTTTGGGTCAAATATAGTCTGATTAAATGAATTCAATAACCAAAGGAGATGTCATCAGAGGAAGTCTGATTAGATAAAGTCTGATTAAAGGAAATCTGGATCAGATGTAATCTGATTAGGGGATTTTAATATCTGAGAAAATCTAATCAAAAGAATTTTGATTAGAGGAAGTCTAGATCAGATGTAATCTAATAAGAGGATCTTAATATCAAATAAAATATAATCAGAAGAATTCCGATTAGAGAAAGTTTGGATCTGATGTAATCTGATTAGAGGAAATCTAATTAGAGGAATTCTGATTAAGGGAAGTCTGGATCAGATGTAATCTGATCAGAGGATCTTAATAACAGAGGAAATCTAATGAGATGAATTCTGATTAAAGGAAGTTTGGATCAGATGTAATCTGATCAGAGGATCTTAATATCAGAAGAAATCTAATCAGAATTCTGATTAGAGGAAGTCTGGATCAGATGTAATCTGACTAGAGGATTTTAATTCAAATGAAGTCTGATAAGAGGAATTCTGATCAGGGAAAGTCTAATCAGAGAAGATCAGATTTGGTGAAGAACTAAATCAAAATAAACCTGGTCAGAGGGAAAACTAGATCAGAGTAAATCTGATAAGAAGAAACTGTAACTCTCTTAATTCATCCTTAACTAACTCTCAGTCCCCTATTCATTCTTTTTATTGGGTTAAATTCCAGATCTAGCATCTCAACACACTCATACAGAGAGTGGATCAGACATGTCCACTTACAGGTTTGATATAATCTAACAAATCCTAGAATTTAAGTGTTTCAGCTTTTGCATCTTTAGTAGGGTGCAAGAGGCTGTAAAACATTCCTTCAACCCATAGATAACCATAGTTCCAAAAATTTTATAAGCCACTCATAATTCTACCATTCCAAAACCAAAAGCTAAGGAAACAAGAAATTTTAGTATATAACCAGAATTTTCAGTATATAACCAGAATTAATAAACTGTCTCAATTACTATAAAGAATTTACACTAATTTCTAACAACTTCGAATTGATTAAAGTACTGCTAAGATTTTGTGTAATTTATTAGTCTCACTGCTTCTAACTCTTTTGAATGAGTACTCTCTTTGATGTCCATTACTCATTCAGATTACTACCCTTGCCCTTAACTCTTCATTTCTATAACTATACTGGAAATTAGCAGTTAAAAGTGCTTTTCAGATTCACTTATTTCAAATTGATGTTAAAAGTGCTTTTCTAAATGCTTATATAAGTGAAGAAGTCTATGTCAAACAACCCCCAGGTTTGGAAAGTTCTAAATTTCCAAATCAGGTTTTTAAACTTAGGAAATCTCTTTATGGTCTAAATGAAGCTCCTAGGGCATGGTATGATAGACTTAGTAACTTCTTGCTAAAAAATAACTTTGAGAGAGGAGAAGTAGATAATACACTCTTTAGAAAATCAATAGGAGATGACATTCTTATTATTCAAATTTATGTTAATGACATTATTTTTGGATCTACTAATGGCACTCTTTGCTAATAATTTGCTAAATTGATGCAACTTGAATTTCAAATGAGTATGATGGGAGAACTTAAGTTCTTCTTAGGGATCCAAATTCAACAAAGTCAAATAGGTATATACATTCATCAAACGAAATATACAAAAGAGCTTCTCAAGAAGTATAAGATGCGTGATTGCAAACCTATGGCTACACCAATGCACCCTACTTGTTCACTTTAAAAAGATGATTTAGGCGAAAAAGTTGACCAAAAAACCGATAGAGGAATGATAGGATCCCTACTTTACCGTACTACTTCCAGACCTAACATCACGGTTAGTGTATGTGTATGTGCAAGATTTCAAGTAGACCCTAGGGAATCACATTTAACTGCTATTAAGAGAATCCTTTGATTCCTAAAAGGCACTACCAACATTTCCATGTTCTACAAGAAATCTTCTGAATACAAATTAAGTGGGTATTTTGATTCTGATTATGCTTGAAATAAACTTGAAAGAAAAAACACAAGTGGAAATTGAACTTCTAGGTGACAACTTAATCTCTTGGTCAAGTAAGAGACAAAGCACAATGGCCATGTCAACAGCTGAAATTGAGTACATTGTAGCAGCTGGTTGTAGCTCTCAACTACTTTTGATGAAACATCAACTAGAAGACTACAAAATCCTAGAAACTATCATTCCTATTTATTGTGGCAATACTTATGTCATTTGCCAAACCAAAAACCCTATTCTTCATTCTAGAGCCAAACACATAGAAATCAAACACCATTTCATCAAGATGAATTTTATGTTTTATGTTTATGATATTTTTATTCTATTAAAAAAAAAACAGTCTGAAGTTTTCCTTTCAAGTCTTTTTGTATGATGACAAAAGGGGGAGAAATATGTTTGATAATGTGGGTAGAAAAAATACTTAGAATTAGGGGGAGCCTTAAGTAAGGGGGATTCAAAGTATTTAAAAGAAAAATTGTTATCAAAAACACAGTTTTGTCATCATCAAAAAGGAAGAAATTGTTGGAAACAAGTTGGTTTTATACTTAGAGTTATGATGTTAACAAAAGTATTTGATGAGAACAATATATTTGACTTCACATAGTTTGAAAGAAGATTCGTGTTTTTGAGGACAATCTAAAATGAGATTTGATAAAAATTTATAAGATATGGTCAAGATTTGAAGAAGATATGATCAACATCTTATCATTAATAAGATATGAATTATTTACAAGAAGATTTGATCAATATTTATCACAAGAACATACGAATTATTTACAAGAGGATTTGATCAAGATTTATCACAAGAAGATATGAATTATTTACAAGAAGATTTTATCAAGATTTATCTACAAGAAGATATGAATTATTTACAAGATATGAATTATTTATAAGAAAATATGATCCAGAATTGTTTACAAGAAGAAACACTCACAAGAAGATACATTTATTATTTGCAAACAAATGATTCAGACTTTGAAAGTCCTGCCCAGATCAAAGCTTGCAATAGGAACGAAGCTAGGAATGAAGATACAATTCAGAATTAAACAAGGACTAAATTGAATCCCTAATTTTATCTTTAAATAGATACTCAAGGCTGAAAAAGATGATCATCGAAAAGCCAGAAAAGAGTAGAAGAACTTAAGCTCAAAATTCCAAATTCATCTTAGAGTTCAAAGAAAGAAACACTTGTTCGAATGACAAATATTTTCTAAGTGTTATTTTTAGAGTGTGATAGTCATTGTTATAATCAGTTTGTTAGAAGCAACTAGTCAAGTTCCAAACCTTGGTACTCAAACCCGATAGTGGTGTTTGTAACAACCCGATTTTTAACACCAAAAGCACGTGTAATTTTTTTTTTTTTTAAATAAATGAATAAGTAAATACTTTTGGATAAACTATTTAATGTCGTAACACAACAACAAAATCAACATAATTCACAGCAGCGGAAATAAGTTTAGAATTTACAGATCCAAAGTATTTAAACGTTTCCAAGTCATATCAAACGTTTATAGGGACCCATCAAAATAATAAGTCAGGCTGACAATATAGGTACAATCTTCCCAAATAAATAATTACACAACCAAAAGAAAGACTCAAGGACCTATACAGTCGCCTAGTCTGATCATGCTACCAAAAAGCTATACAGCCCGGGTGACCTCCACGCGCCCAACGCAAAACTCCTGACCTAGCTCCGATCGGGCATCGCTAACTACCTTCCCCTCTCCAGGGTACTACCCGGCAGGACGATCCTGAATCTCATCTGAGGGCAAAGCCCAGATTTCCACAATTGTAAAGGGTCACCAATCCGAAATTAACAAACATCACATAGCATTTATGTTTTTAAATGCATACAAATCATCCTCCAACTTAGCATACATCTAAGAAGGGTTTACATATGCTAAACATGCATAAACAAAGTTGAAAAATGAAGTTTTGGACCAAACAACACTGTTGTATTGGAATACACCCTATGTGTAGTCGAATACACTTGCGAAAACAGCAGAAAACAGCAAAAAACAGCACTGACAGCACTACTGTATTCAAATACAGCCTGTCTGTATTCGAATACAGCATTCCATTCAACTGTATTCGAATACATCACCTTGTGTAGTCGAATACACTTCAAAAAAATCAAGTCAGTAGCTAATTTAATCATCTGTATTCGACTACAACACAGGTGTAGTCGAATACACCTGTCAAGACAGCAGAAACTCAGTTTTTAACCTTTTCAAAAACATTCCAACACTTCCAAATTCATTCCAACACTTTCAACACCAATTCAATCAATCACAAACACCAACACAACACAAATCACTCATCACAATCAAGTACGCATATACAAACATCATAACATGTCAAACATGACTCGCGTGCCAAGAACCCTAATGCAATGCGTATATGCCAATGCACATGATTCCGGAATATCAACAAAACCCTCTTCGAAGGGCGTAAATCATAATTGTACAGTCTCTCACAGACCAGTACTAATTATCAAGGTGCAATCTCTCACGGATCAGCACAATTTACTATCGTACAGCCTCTCACAGACCAGTACTAATTTTCTATGCGTGCAATCGCTCACAGATCAGCACGACTTACAAAAGTGCAATCTTTCACGGATCAACACAATTTACTATCGTACAGTCTCTCACAGACCAGTACTAATTTTCTATGCGTGCAATCGCTCACAGATCAGCACGACTTACAAGAGTGCAATCTCTCACAGATCAGCACAATTTACTATCGTACAGCCTCTCACAGACCAGTACTAATTTTCTATGCGTGCAATCGCTCACAGATCAGCACGACTTACAAGAGTGCAATCTCTCACGGATCAGCACAATTTACTATCGTACAGCCTCTCACAGACCAGTACTAATTTTCTATGCGTGCAATCGCTCATAGATCAGCACGACTTACAAGAGTGCAATCTCTCACGGATCAGCACGACGCAAAAATCCCCGCAAGGATAAGATGAACCAACTATTCGCATGGCATCATCTCGTGGCCCATCATGGTTACCACTATTACCATGGCACCATCGCGGTCACCATGTACTATGAATGCATGAGTGTACTCTGACTCTCGACACCACAATCATTAAGTACATGCAGCTATTAAAAGATTCCCCCTTTTTAATGCTCATTTAACACTAATGATTCTCAAATTTAACACAGAGCATACTCAACGCATACAATCCTCAAATCACATGAAATTGAATTCACAAATCATATTGAATTCAAATCACCACATACACAATCTCATCAATTCATTTCACACCCAATCAAAATTCAGACATAAATTGCATTTATTCAAAGTTCCACAACCTCCATCATAACGCAAATTTCCACATTTAAAATATTACCCATAATCATAACAACTATACCAGGCAAGAATCACCACTACCCACACATCAAAATTCATCAAATTCAATTTTCACCATTTTACTCACAAAATGGATTAAATTCATTTCTCACAACATCACACCTCAAACCCACCAATTTTATTTTCCCCAACCTCACAAATAAGGTCCTAAATGCAAACTAAAAGTTTGGAAGGAGCCCCTTACCTCGACGGTAGCTCGAACGGCCGATTACGGCACCGCGATAAAATTCCGGTAAAATTTCCGCTTCGCACAGAGCTGCGAAAATTAGTTCCCAAGCACCGCAACGTGATCACGATCAACTTTCTCTTCAGTCGTGTCGCGAGATGAAGCTTAGATCTAGGTGATATGTGAGGTTTTATGTTTGGGGTTTTTGAAATAAAAACAAAGAAAAGAAGGAGAAGATGGAGTAGGTACGCGGGCAGGGAAAATGCTTTGCTTTTTCTTCTTTTCTAATCCCTAGCCTTCATATATATATATATAAATAACTTACTAACTTTATATATATTTATTACTAACTTTCCACTAATACATATATATATATAAATAAATATAAATATATACATATTAAAATTAAACCAAACCAAAAATAATTAAAACTCTTACACACATCTCAACTATTTTGATAAAAATATCCATTCTCATTGCAACTCAATTGACAGGTAAAATTTTCTGCAACTATAGATATTTTTAACAAGAAAGTCCGGTAATAAATTTTCCGCAACGTAATTAAATTATTTCTCGCCAAATAATTTAAAACGGGACCCACAAAAATATTTATGGCATTTAACCTTCAAAATACCAATAAACTGGCTAAAAAGCCCCAGAATTCACATATAACACCTCCAAAATACAAAAAGTACATTTTAAAATTAAGGGTATTACATTCTACCCCCTAAAAATAGTTTCGTCCTCGAAACTACGCGTCGATAAACAACTCAGGGTGTTGTTCCCTCATCTTGCTCTCCAATTCCCAAGTTGCATATCCCGTAGTTGGGTTCCAAATCACCTTGACCAACGAAACATCTTTGTTCCTTAATCGCTTAATCTTCCTGTCATCAATCCTCACAGGTGGTACTTCAAATGACAAATTCTCCTTCAGCTGAATCGTATCCGGTTCAATCACATGCGACGGACCTGAAATATATTTCCTCAATTGCGACACATGGAACACGTCGTGAATATTAGACAGTATCGGAGGCAATGCAATCTGATAAGCTACCGGTCCGACTCGTGCTGAAATCTGATATGGTCCAATAAATTTAGGAGTCAACTTCTTCGATTTCAAGGATCTACCAACTCCCGTCGTAGGCGTGACTCTCAGAAACACATGGTCACCTTGCTCAAATTCTAGAGGTCTGCGACGCTTGTCCGCATAACTCTTCTGACGATCTTGTGAAGTCTTCATTTTCTCCTTTATCCTCTTCACCGTATCGGTAGTCTGTTGCACCATCTCTGGTCCTACAATCATGCTTTCACCGTCCTTATACCAACATAAAGGTGTTTGACACTTTCGCCCATATAAAGCCTCATATGGTGCCATACCAATACTCGCATGGAAACTGTTGTTATAAGTAAATTCAACCAATGGGAGCACATCATCCCAGTTTCCTCTATCATCCAAAACACAAGCTCTCAAAAGATCTTCCAATGATTGATTTGTTCTCTCAGTATGTCCGTCAGTTTGCGGATGGTAAGCTGAACTCAACCGTAATTTCGTTCCCAACGCATCATGCAATGCTCCCCAAAAGTGCGATGTGAATTTTGGATCACGGTCTGACACAATGCTCGACGGTACTCCATGTAATCTCACAATCTCAGCAATGTAGATCTCGGTTAGCTTATCTACCTTATAAGTGGTCTTCACTGGTAAAAAAGTGCGCGGATTTAGTCAACCGATCCACTATCACCCATATAGAATCATTCTTCCTCCTCGTTCTCGGCAATCCAGTGATAAAATCCATGGAAATGCTATCCCACTTCCATTCCGGTATATCCAAAGGTTGCAACATTCCAGCAGGTCGCTGATGTTCCACCTTCGCTTTCTGACAAGTTAAACAAGTTGACACATACTCCGCCACATGCCTTTTCATTCCTGGCCACCAATAATTCTGCCTCAAATCTTGATACATCTTCGTCGCTCCAGGATGAATACTCAATTTACTCTTATGAGCTTCATCTAAAATCATTTTCCTCATATCTGCAACTTCTGGTACACAAATTCTCCCATTACATCTCAAAATATTGTCCGGCCCAATCTTAAACTCTGTCGTCTTCCCTTGCACAATTAGATTCCTCTTCTCTTGAATTAAAGCCTCATTTTGAAAATTCGCAATGTCTTCAAGTAGTCCACTCGAAATCTTAATCATTCCGAATTTCAAAATTCCCGGTGCAAACTTTACATTAAAGTGCAAGTCTCTGAATGCTTCCCACAACTCTTGTTGTCTAGCCATCACTATTGAACACATTGATACACTTCTTCTACTCAACGCATCAGCCACTACATTGGCTTTCCCAGGGTGGTACTGCAGTGTGAAATCGAAATCCTTAAGAGTCTCCATCCATCTTCTCTGGCGCATGTTCAACTCCTTTTGATCAAACAAATATTTCAAACTTTTATGATCACTGAACACTGTGAACGTGCATCCATAGAGATAGTGCCTCCAGATCTTCAATGCAAAAACTACCGCAGCAAGCTCCAAATCATGAGTAGGATAGTTCCTTTCATGAGTCTTCAATTGCCTTGAGGCATAAGCTATCGCTTTCTTGTGTTGCATCAGAACACATCCCAAACCTTGGTGAGACGCATCACAATAAACTTCATACGGTTCTCCTGGTTGCGGCAAGATCAAAACTGGTGAGGTCGTCAACTTCTTCTTTAATAACTGAAAATTCTCCTCACACTTCTCCGTCCATGCAAACGGTTGATCTTTTCTAGTAAGTTGCGTCAACGGAGCTACAATCTTCGCAAAACCTTCAATAAACCTCCGGTAGTAACCTGCCAGCCCTACAAAACTTCGTATGTCAGTGACAGTCTGCGGCTGTTTCCAAGCAAGAACTGACTCAATCTTTGCCGAATCCACAGCGATTCCTTCCTTAGTTATCACATGACCTAAGAAATTCACTTCCCCCAGCCAAAATTCACACTTCGACAAATTGGCATACAATCGTTTCTCACGTAAGATTTCAAGAACTTGGCGCAAATGCTCTTCATGTTCTTCCGTAGTCCTTGAATAAATCAATATATCATCAATAAACACCACAACAAACTTATCCAAAAATGGACTAAAAATTCTGTTCATGTAATCCATAAAAATTTCCGGTGC
Organism: Cicer yamashitae; assembly: GCA_037974755.1. Lineage (NCBI taxonomy): Eukaryota > Viridiplantae > Streptophyta > Magnoliopsida > Fabales > Fabaceae > Cicer > Cicer yamashitae. The sequence goes on from JBBPBQ010020322.1 coordinate 14,846,675, forward strand.
ATTGGTAACCCCAAATGGCATGACCAGATATTCATAATGTCCATAACGAGTTCTAAAAGCAGTTTTCTCAATATCTTCTTCTCTTACTCGGATCTGATGGTAGCCCGACTTCAAGTCAATCTTTGAAAATACCGCGGCTCCTCTCAACTGATCTATCAAATCATCGATACGTGGCAAGGGATATCGATTCTTAATAGTCACCTTATTAAGCTGCCGATAATCCACACATAAGCGTGAGCTTCCGTCCTTCTTTTTAACTAGCAACACCGGAGCTCCCCATGGTGAGACACTTGGTCTAATAAATTTCTTCTCCAACAAATCTTCAAATTGGCCTTTGAGCTCATTTAATTCCAATGGCGACATTCGATACGGTGCAATCGAAATTGGTCCGGTTCCTGGATGCAAATCAATGAAAAACTCCACTTCTCTTACCGGTGGTAATCCTGGGATTTCTGTTGGAAATACGTCCGGGTACTCCTGAACAAGCACCACGTCTTCTATTTTCACATTTATCTTTGCCCCCACGTTAGCCAAAGACAAAAACTCATGAGTTCCTTCTCTTAGTGACACTCCGAGTTTGTTAGCAGCTAGATACTTAACAACTTCTGGTTCGGGAAAAAGAACCAGTTTGCGAGCACAATCCAAGATCACATAATGATACGACATCCAATCCATACCGAGAATGACCTCGAGTGATTGTAGAGGTAAACAAATCAAATTAATCAAGAAATCCCTATTCTGAATAGTCACTTGACACTGTAGACATGCAGTATTTACTGTCAACGTCTTAGCAGGCGTAGAAACAACCAAATCAAAAGGCAAAGTAGACACAGACAACTTCAAACGATTCACACAATCCATAGCAATGAAGGAATGGGTTGCCCCCGAATCAAAAAGTGCATTTAGAGTGTTACCTGCAATTTCACAGTCACGTTGAATCAGATTGCTAGATGGATTTCCAGCTTCAGCACTCACGCAAAAAACGCGTCCTCTAGCAGTAGGACGAGTAGCCCTAGTTGCATTCATAACTGGTTCCACCTTCGGAGCTCTGCAATCCCTTGCAATGTGTCCTGGTTTCTGGCAATTGTAGCAAGTAAGACTCTCAGAGGTACAAGCATTAGCATAATGCCCCTCTTCTCCACATCGGAAACATCGAATTACTTGCCCCACTTGTCTTCCAAGGTTCTGGTTCCCCGGGTGATTCTGACCTCTGTTGTTGTGCTGCGGTCGGTTATAGGGCTTAACAACTTGTTTCCCTTTGTTGCCCTGATAACTCACCCGACTAGGCCCCCCTGAACTAAAGTTCCCTCCTCGGCTAGCTCTCTTACTCTTCATATCTTCAACTTCTCTACATTTTTCCACAAGAACTTGGAAACGTTGAATTCCCAAGGGTAAAACAGAATCTTTAATCTCATACTTCAATCCATCTTGAAAACGATGGCACATAAATGGTTCATCGACCTCTTCTCGGAAAAATCTGAAATGCCTTGACAAAGACTCAAACTTCGCGGCATATTCACCCACAATCATATTTCCCTGATGAAGTTTCAGGAAATCATCACCCAATTTGGTCCTAACACTCATCGGGAAGTATTTGTTTAAAAACTTCCTTTTGAAGGACTCCCAATTCACCTCCTCATGAGCCGATCCCATTAAAAGTCTTGTACTCCTCCACCAATACTCCACATCCCCTAGCAACAGATAGGTAGCATAATTAACCTTCACCCCCGCCTGACAGTTAATCATTTCAAATATTTTCTCCACCTCTTGGATCCACTGATCCGCTTTCTCCGAATTTTCATCACCCCTAAACTTGGGAGGGTTGTAACGACGAAAGTCTTCTAATCCTCTAGACTCAGCGGCACGAATCTCTCTTTCTCTTTTCTCTAGATCCCGTTGAGTCTTGGCAGCAGTCTGTGCAGCGACAGAAGCAGCCATGTTAATCATAGCTTCCGCCAATAGGTCATCCCTATTAACGTTGACCCTTGGAGCATCATTCCTTCTCGGTGGGATGGTTTTCCTACAAAACCAGCATCAAGAAGATATCTCAGAACCACTTCGAAAAATTCCAAGGATAGCCTGCGACTATAACAACGCAAAACTAAACTGAACCCGACAACTCAGATGAATCACCCCGACGCATGATCAGACAACAACTCCCAACCTACAGGTTGACCTACAATCTCTAACCATAAGCTCTGATACCACAATTGTAACAGCCCGATTTTTAACACCAAAAGCACGTGTAATTTTTTTTTTTTAAATAACTTTTGGATAAACTATTTAATGTCGTAACACAACAACAAAATCAACATAATTCACAGCAGCGGAAATAAGTTTAGAATTTACAGATCCAAAGTATTTAAACGTTTCCAAGTCATATCAAAAGTTTATAGGGACCCATCAAAATAATAAGTCAGGCTGACAATATAGGTACAGTCTTCCCAAATAAATAATTACACAACCAAAAGAAAGACTCAAGGACCTATACAGTCGCCTAGTCTGATCATGCTACCAAAAAGCTATACAGCCCGGGTGACCTCCACGCGCCCAACGCAAAACTCCTGACCCAGCTCCGATCGGGCATCGCTAACTACCTTCCCCTCTCCAGGGTACTACCCGGCAGGACGATCCTGAATCTCATCTGAGGGCAAAGCCCAGATTTCCACAATTGTAAAGGGTCACCAATCCGAAATTAACAAACATCACATATCATTATTGTTTTTAAATGCATACAAATCATCCTCCAACTTAGCATACATCGAATACACTTGCGAAAATAGCAGAAAACAGCAAAAAACAGCACTGACAGCACTACTGTATTCGAATACAACCTGTCTGTATTCGAATACAGCATTCCATTCAACTGTATTCGAATACATCACCTTGTGTAGTCGAATACACTTCAAAAAAATCAAGTCAGTAGCTAATTTAATCATCTGTATTCGACTACAACACAGGTGTAGTCGAATACACCTGTCAAGACAGCAGAAACTCAGTTTTTAACCTTTTCAAAAACATTCCAACACTTCCAAATTCATTCCAACACTTTCAACACCAATTCAATCAATCACAAACACCAACACAACACAAATCACTCATCACAATCAAGTACGCATATACAAACATCATAACATGTCAAACATGACTCGCGTGCCAAGAACCCTAATGCAATGCGTATATGCCAATGCACATGATTCCGGAATATCAACAAAACCCTCTTCGAAGGGCGTAAATCATAATTGTACAGTCTCTCACAGACTAGTACTAATTATCAAGGTGCAATCTCTCACGGATCAGCACAATTTACTATCGTACAGCCTCTCACAGACCAGTACTAATTTTCTATGCGTGCAATCGCTCACAGATCAGCACGACTTACAAGAGTGCAATCTTTCACGGATCAACACAATTTACTATCGTACAGCCTCTCACAGACCAGTACTAATTTTCTATGCGTGCAATCGCTCACAGATCAGCACGACTTACAAGAGTGCAATCTCTCACAGATCAGCACAATTTACTATCGTACAGCCTCTCACAGACCAGTACTAATTTTCTATGCGTGCAATCGCTCACAGATCAACACGACTTACAAGAGTGCAATCTCTCACGGATCAGCACAATTTACTATCGTACAGCCTCTCACAGACCAGTACTAATTTTCTATGCGTGCAATGGCTCATAGATCAGCACGACTTACAAGAGTGCAATCTCTCACGGATCAGCACGACGCAAAAATCCCCGCAAGGATAAGATGAACCAACTATTCGCATGGCATCATCTCGTGGCCCATCATGGTTACCACTATTACCATGGCACCATCGCGGTCACCATGTACTATGAATGCATGAGTGTACTCTGACTCTCGACACCACAATCATTAAGTACATGCAGCTATTAAAAGATTCCCCCTTTTTAATGCTCATTTAACACTAATGATTCTCAAATTTAACACAGAGCATACTCAACGCATACAATCCTCAAATCACATGAAATTGAATTCACAAATCATATTGAATTCAAATCACCACATACACAATCTCATCAATTCATTTCACACCCAATCAAAATTCACACATAAATTGCATTTATTCAAAGTTCCACAACCTCCATCATAACGCAAATTTCCACATTTAAAATATTACCCATAATCATAACAACTATACCAGGCAAGAATCACCACTACCCACACATCAAAATTCATCAAATTCAATTTTCACCATTTTACTCACAAAATGGATTAAATTCATTTCTCACAACATCACACCTCAAACCCACCAAATTTATTTTCCCCAACCTCACAAATAAGGTCCTAAATGCAAACTAAAAGTTTGGAAGGAGCCCCTTACCTCGACGGTAGCTCGAACGGCCGATTACGGCACCGCGATAAAATTCCGGTAAAATTTCCGCTTCGCACAGAGCTGCGAAAATTAGTTCCCAAGCACCGCAACGTGATCACGATCAACTTTCTCTTCAGTCGTGTCGCGAGATGAAGCTTAGATCTGGGTGATATGTGAGGTTTTATGTTTGGGGTTTTTGAAATAAAAACAAAGAAAAGAAGGAGAAGATGGAGTAGGTACGCGGGCAGGGAAAATGCTTTGCTTTTTCTTCTTTTCTAATCCCTAGCCTTCATATATATATATATATAAATAACTTACTAACTTTATATATATTTATTACTAACTTTCCACTAATACATATATATATATATAAATAAATATAAATATATACATATTAAAATTAAACCAAACCAAAAATAATTAAAACTCTTACACACATCTCAACTATTTTGATAAAAATATCCATTCTCATTGCAACTCAATTGACAGGTAAAATTTTCTGCAACTATAGATATTTTTAACAAGAAAGTCCGGTAATAAATTTTCTGCAACGTAATTAAATTATTTCTCGCCAAATAATTTAAAACGGGACCCACAAAAATATTTATGGCATTTAACCTTCAAAATACCAATAAACTGGCTAAAAAGCCCCAGAATTCACATATAACACCTCCAAAATACAAAAAGTACATTTTAAAATTAAGGGTATTACAGTGTTAGTGTGCCTTCAACAATCTAGGGTTGTCAGATTGTGTGGAAAAGACTTGGCTGGTAGAGTCAAGGTACGTGTGTTCGTCAAAAGTCTGGGGTTGTCAGGCTATTTGCGAAGACTGACTTTGAGGGTTTGGTGATTTGTAATTAGTGGATTAAATCCTTATAAGTGAAGGAACAGGATGTAGCCAAGTTAGTGATGAATTAGAAAAAATTACCTGTGTAACTTTATTTCTACACTCCTTAGTTTTGTTATTGCTTCTACTCCAAATAAATCATCAATTCTGAACCAGTTTAATCAAACAATGAAAAAGTTATCAACTTAGTCAAACACAATTCAACCCCCTTCTCGTGTTCGCACCTTCAATTGGCATAATAGCTCGGTCTCAAGGCTGAGCATTTTCCAGTGTTTGAGGAAAGATCCAAGGGTTCAACATGTTTGGATTCATTGAAGAAACTGCTAGAAGAAACATCAACAAACCACCTCTGTTTGATAGAGAATGTTTTGTGTATTGGAAGGACATGCTGAGAAGTTTCTTTATTTCACAAGATCTTGAACTTTGGGAGTTGGTGAAAGATGATTATACTGCTCTAAAGAATACTTATGGTATTGAGAATCCAAGGAAAGAAATGGATGCTGATTAGAAGAAGATGTACAAGATGCATCATAAGTCCAAAATGTTTATGATAAATGCAATCACTTTCAAGGAGTTTGACAAGTGCACCAACAAGGAGACAACAAAGAGTATTTATGATAATCTGATTGCGACCTATAAAGGAAGCAAGCAAGTTGAAAAAGAAAAGGCCAACCTCCTAGTCAAAATTTATGAGCTGTTCAAGATGGAAGAAGATGAAGACATTGAAACAATGTTTTCCAGATTCCATACTCGGGTCTCAAGATTAAAGATACTTGAGAAAAGTTATATTACTACTGATCATGTGAAGAAGATACTTAGAAGTCTACCAAGCAAGTGGAGACCTAAGATCACTGCCATTCAGGAAGCAAAGGATATGAATACTCTTAAGTTGGAAGAATTAATCTGCTATTTCAGATCACATGAAATTGAACTTGTAGAGGATGAGCCAAAGAAAAGCAACCAACCTTGGCTTCGAAATCCAAGCAGAAGAAAGTTTTGAAGGCAACAATAGAATTACAGGATGATGATTCAGAGGATCAGAATGGAGACCTAGAGGAAGATGAACTGGCTATGGATGCAATGAACCTGGAAATATCAAGTCAGAATGTCCAAATCTGGAGAAAGGGAAACATCAGAGAAAAGATTTCAGACCCAAGAAGAAAAGTCTGATGGCTACATGAGAAGATTAAGATGAATTCTCTAATGATGAAGAGCAAGCAGATTTGGCTCTGGTGGCTCATACCAACTCTACCTCTAGATCCAACACAGATTCTGACTCTAGAAGTGAATTAACAGATAAAGAAATCGATGTATTTTCTAACTTAACTCGATGTGATTTAATTACTGTTATAAATTGAAGGTGCAAACACGAGAAAAAGGGAGTTGAATTGTGTTTGAAAAAGTTGATAACTTTTTGTTAATTTGGTGAAGGCTGCTTGGTTTTTATGAATTACTTAGATAAGGTGCAATCAGGTTCAGAGGCAGCAAACAATGAAAGCATAAATAATTGGACATAGATTTATCCTGGTTCACCACTAACTTGGCTACATCTTGTGCCCTCATTCAAAAAGATTTAATCCACTAATTCAAATACTTAAATTACAAAGCATCTGATCCCAGGCTTTTGAGAAACACAAACACCTTTGAAGGTGCGAACACAAGAAGGGGGGTTTGAATTGTGTTTGCACAAAGTTGATACCTTTATGATAATTTATAAATAATTAAAAAATTAGTTTGGTTTTGGTGACTTACTTGGAGTAGAAGCAATCGAATTTAGAAGCAGCAAGCAATGAAAGCATAAATAATTTGACGCGTAGAATTATCCTTGTTCACCACTAACTTGGCTACATCCAGTCCCCTCATTCAGAAGGCTTTAATCCACTAATTCAAAAACCTTGAATTACAAAGCACCTGACCCTCCAAGCCAGTCTTCCCAAACAACCTGAAAACCCCAGACTTTTGAGGAACTAATCACCTTGACTTTTGAGTAGTTGCTTCTAACAAAGCTGATAATAATAATAACTCTCACACTCTAAGAAAAGAACACTCATAAAATATTTCTCATTCGAACAAGTGTTTCTCTCTTTGAACTCTAAGATGAATTTAGAACTTTGAGCTTGAGTTACTCTTTTCTGCTTTTCGATGCTTTTCTCCTCCAGCCTTGGGTGTCTATTTATAGTAAAATTTGGGCTTCAATTTAGTCCTTATTTAATTCTGAATTGTATCTTGTTTAGATTGAGTTTGTAAATTCTTCATATTGATGTTGTTCCTATTTTGTGTAGATTGATTTTGTAAATTCTTCCAAATGATTATGTTCCTATTTTGTGTAGATTGACTTTGTAAATTCTTCAAATCAAATATTCTTCAAATCTTCATTAAATGTTGATCAAATATTCTTCAAATCTTCATTAAATTGTTGATCAAATATTCTTCAAATCTTCTTCAAATCTTCAGTAAATGTAGATCAAATATTCTTCAAATCTTCATTAAATGTTGATCAAATATTCTTCAAATCTTCAATTAAATGTTGATCAAATATTCTTCAAATATTCTTCAAATCTTCTTCAAATATTCTTCAAATATTCTTCAAATCTTCTTCAAATATTCTTCAAATCTTCTTCAAATCTTGATCATATTTTCTTTTCAACTTGGTCAAAGATTTTCATCAATTATAATTTTGAATCAAATCTTATTTAAGATTTTCTTCAATTATAAATTTGAATCAAATCTTATTTTAGATTTTCTTCAAAAACATGAATCTTCTTTCATACTCTTTGAAGTCAAATATATTATTTTCATAAAATACTTTTGTTAACATCAAAACTCTATATGTAAAACCAACTTGGTTCCAACAATCTCCCCCTTTTTGATGATGACAAAACATGTATTTTTTTATAACAACTTTTCTTTATATTTCTTTGACTCCCCCTAACTTAGGGCTACCCCTAAGTCTTAGTATCATTTTCTCTCCACTTTATCAAATATCATTCTCCCCCTTTTGTCATCAGACAAAAAGACTTGAATATGAAACTTTGCCTCATTTTTTTTTTTTTTCGTTTTTCTCTCTCTTTTTTTTTTGAATAAAATAAATATAACATAATATAAGAAAATATAATAACTATTGTAAAACTAAACTACTTTGAAGTGATCACAACATCAGTCAGGTATGAATGTAAGGTTTAGGTTTTTCTTGATGAAGTCAAACCTATCTTCAGGTAGTGGTTTGGTGAATATGTCAGCCCATTGGTGTTCAGTGTCTATAAATTGAATGTTTAGTACCCCTTTTTGAACAAAGTCCCTAATGAAGTGGTGTTTGATCTCTATGTGTTTAGCTCTAGAATGTAAGATAGGGTTCTTGGCTAGACAAATGGCAGAAGTGTTATCGCAATAGATGGGAATGTTGGATTCTAGGATGTTGTAGTCTTCAAGTTGATGTTTCATCCAAAGTAGTTGAGAACTGCAGCCAGCTGCTGAAATGTACTCAGCCTCTGCTGTTGACATTGTAATGGTGTTTTGTCTCTTACTTGACCAAGATATTAAGTTGTCACCTAAAAATGTGCAGTTGCCACTGGTGCTCTTTCTTTCAAGTTTATCTCCAGCATAATCAGAATCACAGTATCCACTAAGTTTGTACTTATGAGATTTCTTGTAGAACAAGGTAAGGTTGGTAGTGCCTTTTAGGTATCTAAGGATTCTCTTAACAGCAGTTAAATGTGATTCCCTAGGGTCAGCTTGAAATCTTGCACATACACATACACTAAACATGATGTTAGGTTTGGAAGCTGTAAGGTAAAGTAGGGTGCATTGCTGTAGCCATAGGTTTGCAATTACTCATCTTAAACTTCCTAAGAAGCTCTTTTGTATATTTAGTTTGATGAATGTATATACCTTTTTGACTTGCTGAATTTGTATCCCTAAGAAGAACTTAAGTTCTCCCATCATACTCAATTGAAAGTCAAGCTGCATCAATTTAGAAAATTCTTGGCAAAGAAGGCCATTAGTAGATCCAAAAATAATGTCATCAACATAAATTTAAATAATAAGAATGTCATCTAAAGAGTGTATTTTCAACTTGTCCTCTTTCAAAGTTATTTTTAAGCATGAAGTTACTAAGTCTATCATACCATGCATTAGGTGCTTGTTTTAGACCATACAAGGATTTTCTATGTTTAAAAACATGATTTGGAAATTCAGAACTTTCAAAACCTAGGGGTTGTTTAACATAAACTTCTTTACTTATATAATCATTTGAAAAATCACTTTTAACATCCATTTAAATAATGTAATGTTATTATTTGCAACAAAAGAAAGTAGAATACGAATAGCTTCTAACCTGGCCACTAGAACAAATGTCTTAGTGTAATCAATGCCTTTTTGCTGACTGTAGCCTTTTTGTGACAAGTTTTGCCTTGTTTCTGACCACTTCACTGGTTTCTGAAAACCCACTTGGTTCCAATAATGTTCTTCTTTGGTCTAGTTACTAGATCCCAAACATCATTCCTCTTAAATTCTTGAGAACCTTCAAAATACTTATCTAGATTTGATTTTTATAATCAAGCTTCTTGTTATCACAGTAAACATAATATCAGACAATAATTAAATTTAAAGAAAGATATCACCTATATGTTAACAATTTCTGTTTCACTATGAAAACCCTCTTAGTTCTTCTTTTCTGGTTTTCAGATTATGAGTTTGTATATTCTCTGATTAGAGAGTCTGGATGAAGGGATTTGAATTCCCATCCAGGTTTGTAGTCTTCATGAATTTGATTGGAGTGTTCAAAGAAGTCTCCTGATTCTGACTTTTAATTTGCCACTTCTGTTTTTGCTGATGTATCGGGTTTCTCTGATGGTAATTCTGATGCTTCTGTTGATATGTGTGATTTATCTGCCAGTTTTGATTTTGTTGATGTGTGTGATTTCTCTGATATTTCTGGTTCATTATTTGGTTCTGGTTCTGATATGTATTGTGTTGACCAATCCTTCTTCCACCAGAGTAAGTTGGCTTCTGTTTGTTAAGTCTTGGAACATAGACCTTTTTGCCTTCATATATTGCAAGCATCCATTGACCAGGCACCATGACTGGTGTTTCAATTTGATTGCATATAACATCTGCAACATAAACAATTTTATCTTTTGGTACCCAAATTTGGTTGGGTCCTGGTTTGTTAGATCTTAAAGATTTCTTGTCTTCCCATGTGGTTAGCATAGGACAAGATATTTTATTGTGACCTTTCTTATAGCAAATAATACATAAATCATCAGAGGGAATAATCTTATATTCAATTACTTTTTCTTGAAATCCTATTCCTCTTTTACCATTCCTACTAACCCCATAAATCATAGATGCATACTTGCTTCTTTCCTTACCATTATCAATAAAATCTTGAAATACTTCTTCATGCTTATCAGAGTTACATGTGGTATTTTCAATTGATGTTGAACTATAATTACTTTTCAGAGTTAGATTTTCAGCCTTATGTTCAACAATATCAGTTTTCAGATTTGCATTTTCTGTTTTAAGTTCAATAATATCAATTTTCGGAGTTAGATTTTCAGCCTTATATTCAACAATATCAGTTTTCAGATTTGCATTCTCTATTTTAAGTTCAGTAATATCAGTTTTCATATTTGTATTTTATGTTTTAAATTCAGTACTTTCATTCTTTAAAACATTAACATTTTCAATTAGATTTGTATTTTCTTTCCTAAGTGTTTTTAGTTTTAAAGACAATTTGTGATTAATATTTAAAAAATCATTTATAGCAGTAATTAAATCAGATTGAGTAAATTCATAAAATACCTCAGATTTTTCATCTGTTGATTCACTTTCAGAGTCAGAATCTGTGTTGGATCCAGAGGTAGAGTTGGTATGAGCCATCATACCCAAATCTTCTTGTTCATCGTCAGAGGATTCCTCAGAATTATCCCATGTAGCCATCATACTCTTCTTCTTGTGTCTGGAATCTTTCCTCTAGTGTTTCTCTTTCCCCATATTTGAACATTCTGACTTGATATGTCCAGGTTCATTGCATCCATAGCAAATTATGCTTTTCTTATCATATTTATCATCATTTCATTTGTTGGATTGCTTGGAATATCTTTGGGGAAATTTCTTCTTTCCGTTGTGCCAAATCTTCTGAACTTTTCTGCATATAAACTCCAGTTCCTCTTCCTCTAAGTCTTCATTCTGATCATCTGAATCATCATCCTCTGATTCTGCTGTTGCCTTCAAAACTTTCTTCTGCTTGAAATTCAAAGCCACGGTTGGTTGCTTCTTCTTGGGCTCATCCTCTGCAAGCTCAATTTCATGTGATCTGATAGAGCTGATTAATTCTTCCAGCTTAAGAGTATTCAGATCCTTTGCTTCTTGAATGGCAGTGATCTTGGGTCTCCACTTGCTTGTCAGACTTCTAAGAATTTTCTTCACATGATCAGCAGTAGTATAACTCTTCTCAAGTACCTTTAATCTTGAGACCAGGGTATGGAATCTGGAAAACATTGTTTCAATGTCTTCATCTTCTTCCATCTTGAACAACTCATACATTTTGACTAGGAGGTTGGCCTTTGATTCTTGAACTTGCTTGCTTCCTTCATGGGTTAGAATCAGACTATCATAAATACTGTTTGCTATCTCTTTGTTGGTGCACTTGTCAAACTCCTTGAAGGTGATTGCATTTATCATGAATGTTCTGGACTTATGATGCATCTTGTACATCTTCTGATCAGCATTCATCTTCTTTCTTGAAATTTCAATACCATCAGTTTTCTTCGGAGCAATATAACCATCTTCCACCAAGTCCCAAAGTTCAGGATCTTGTGAAATATAGAAACTTCTCAACCTGTGTTTCCAATACTCCAAACGTTCTCCATCAAACAGAGGTGGTCTGTTGATATTTCCTCCAACAGCTTCTTCACTGAATCCAAAAATATTAAACCTTTGGATCTTTTCTCAAACACTGTAAAGTGCTCAGCCTTGAGACCGTGCTCTGATGCCAATTGAAGGTGCGAACACGAGAAGGGGGGGTTGAACTGTGTTTGCACAAAGTTGATACCTTTATGATAATTTATAAATAATTAAAAAATTAGTTTGGTTTTGGTGACTTACTTGGAGTAGAAGCAATCGAATTTAGAAGCAACAAGCAATGAAAGCATAAATAATTTGACGCGAAGAATTATCCTGGTTCACCACTAACTTGGCTACATCCAGTCCCCTCATTCAGAAGGCTTTAATCCACTAATTCAAAAACCTTGAATTACAAAGCACCTAACCCTCCAAGTCAGTCTTCCCAAACAGCCTGAAAACCCCAGACTTTTGAGGAACTAATCACCTTGACCTTACATGCCAAGTCTTCTCCTAACAATCTGACAACCTCAGATTGAAGAAGGAACTAAACCACTATCGGGTTGGATACAAGAGATTGAAACTTGAGTAGTTTCTTCTAACATAGCTGATAATAATAATAACTCTCACACTCTAAGAAAAGAACACTCAGAAAATATTTCTCATTCGAATAAGTGTTTCTCTCTTTGAACTCTAAGATGAATTTAGAACTTTGAGCTTGAGTTACTCTTTTCTGCTTTTCGATGCTTTTCTCCTCCAGCCTTGAGTGTCTATTTATAGTAAAATTTGGGCTTCAATTCAGTGCTTATTTAATTATGAATTGTATCTTGTTTAGATTGAGTTTGTAAATTCTTCATATTGATTTTGTTCCTATTTTGTGTAGATTGATTTTGTAAATTCTTCAAAATGATTCTGTTCCTATTTTGTGTAGATTGACTTTGTAAATTCTTCAAATCAAATATTCTTCAAATCTTCATTAAATGTTGATCAAATATTCTTCAAATCTTCATTAAATTGTTGATCAAATATTCTTCAAATCTTCACTAAATGTAGATCAAATATTCTTCAAATCTTCATTAAATGTTGATCAAATATTCTTCAAATCTTCAATTAAATGTTGATCAAATATTCTTCAAATATTCTTCAAATCTTCTTCAAATATTCTTCAAGTCTTCTTCAAATATTCTTCAAGTCTTCTTCAAATATTCTTCAAATCTTCTTCAAATCTTGACCATATTTTCTTTTCAACTTGGTCAAAGATTTTCATCAATTATAATTTTGAACAAATCTTATTTAAGATTTTCTTCAATTATAAATTTGAATCAAATCTTATTTTATATTTTCTTCAAAAACATGAATCTTCTTTCATACCCTTTGAAGTCAAATATATTGTTTTCATAAAATACTTTTGTTAACATCAAAACTTTATATGTAAAACCAACTTGGTTCCAACAACCTTGACTCTACCAGCCAAGTCTCCTCCACCCATCCTGACAACCCCAGATTGTTGAAGGCACACTAACACCACTATCGGGTTTGAATACAAAGGTTTGGAACTTGAGTAGTTGCTTCTAACAAGCTGATTATAACAATGACTACCACACTCTAAGAAAAATACTCAGAAAATATTTTTCATTCGAACAAGTGTTTCTCTCTTTGAACTCTAATATGAATTTGGAATTTTGAGCTTGAGTTCTTCTACTCTTTTCTGATTTTTTTATAATCTTCTTTTTTAGCCTTGAATATCTATTTATAGATAAAATTTCCTTGTTTAATTCTGAATTGTACCTTCATTCCTAGCTTGGTCAACAATGATCTTATTCAAAAATAGTTGAACAATATGCTTTAACGAACTTGGTTCCAACAATCTCCCCTTTTTTGATGATGACAAAACTTGTATTTTTTGGTACAACTTTGCTTTATATCTCTTTGACTCCCCTTAACTTAGGGCTCCCTCTAAATCTAAGTATTCTTTTCTCTTTTCTCCCCTACTTTATCAAATATCTTTGTCCCCCTTTTTTCATACATGGAAATGTTGGATTCTAGGATTTTGTAGTCTTCAAGTTGATGTTTCATCCAAAGTAGTTGATCTTCTACCTCTGCTGTTGACATGACAATGGTGCTTTGTCTCTTACTTGACCAAGATATTGAGTTGTCACCTAGAAAGTTGAAGTTGCCACTAGTGCTCTTTCTCTCAAGTTTATCTCTAGCATAATTAGAATCACAGTATCCACTCAGTTTGTACTTAGGAGATTTCTTGAAGAACAAGGTAAATTTGGTAGTGCCTTTTAGGTATCTAAGGATTCTCTTAACAGTAGTTAAATGTGATTCTCTAGGATCAACTTGAAATCTTGCACATACACATACACTAAACATGATGTCAAGTTTGGAAGCGGTAAGGTAAAGAAGGGATCTTATCATTCCTCTCTAGGTTTTCTGGTCAACTTTTTAGCTTGATTCATCTTTTTCAAGGGAGTAGGTTGGGTGCATAGGTGTAGCCATTGGTTTGCAATCACTCATTTTAAACTTCTTGAGATGCTTTTTTGTATATTTAGTTTGAGGAATGTATATTCCTTTTTGACTTTACTGAATTTGTATCCCTACGAAGAACTTAAATTCTCTCATCATACTCATTTGAAATTCAAACTGCATCAATTTAGAAAATTCAAAAATAATCCAAAAATAATAAAAATAATGTCAACAACATAAGTTTGAATAATAAAAATGTCATCTCCTATTGATTTTCTAAAAAGTGTATTATCTACTTGTCCTCTTTCAAAATTATTTTTAAGCAAAAGGTTACTAAGTCTATCATACCATGCCCTAGGTGCCTATTTTAGACCATAAAGAGATTTTTAAGTTCGTTAGAGTGTAAATTCATTAGGTCATGCAAAACTTAGATTAATTTCAAAACTGAATAAACTTCAACTAGTCAGAGGTCTACCTAAACTTAGTTACAAAATTGAAATTATGTGTGAAGCTTATTAAAAGGGGTAACAAACAAAGAACTCATTTACCCCTAAGAACTCAGTCTCTACCTCAAAGCTCCTTGAGCTCTTACATATAGATCTCTTTGGGCTAGTGAACGCAGCATCTCTAAGTGGAAAGAAATATGGCTTTATTATAGTAGATGATTACACTGGGTGGACATGGGTAAAATTCTTAAGAAGTTAGGATGAATTCCACAAAGTGTTTATCACATTTTGCAATAAGTCATCCTATATTCAAAATAGAGTCTTAATTAGGTCTATTTTGAATAAGTCACCATATGAATTGTGGAAAGGTAAAAAGCCTAACATCTCTTACTTTAAACAATTTTGTTGTACTTGTTATATGTTGAACACTAAAGATAACCTTGGAAAATTTGATTCTAGATCTCAAAATGTACCTTCATTTGATACTTTGAAAGATCTAAAGCTTTTAGAGTGTTTAATAGGGAAACTAAGATTGTGGATACATGTTAAATTTGATGATAAACAGATTGACCTTGAAAAGTCAAAGCAAGATGATGATAGTGTAGGTTTACCAGAACCAGAGGAAGCAGATGCAGACAAACCAGAAGAACTTGAAAAAGCAGAGGAAACAATCAATTCAGAAGAAGATGACAAATCTTTAGAGGATGAATCTGATCAAGTCATAAATAGTCAACATACGACCAATATCAATCTGAAGAATTTACAAACTCAATCTTAAAAAAATACAAACATTATCATTATGAAGAATTTACAAAATCAATGTGAACAAAATACTTACAAAATCAATCTAGAAGAATTGCTCATATTGAATTCAAAAATAAAGAATTGGCTAAAGAATATATTATCGAAAACATCTTGTTCAAAATTATTTTTGAATAAGATCATTGTTGACCAAACTAGGAATGAAGATACAATTCATAATTAAAAAAAGACCATATTGAATTCCTAATTTTATCTATAAATAGATACTCAAGGCTAAAGAAGAAGATCATTGAAATATCATAAAAGAGTAGAAGAACTAAAGATCAAAATTTCATATTCATCTTAGAGTTCAAAGAGAGAAACATTTATTCGAATGATAAATATTTTCTAAGTGTTCTTCTTAGAGTGTGATAGTCATTGTTATAACCAACTTATTAGAAACAACTACTCAAGTTCCAAGCCTTTGTATTCAAACCCGATAGTGGTGTTAGTGTGCCTTCAACAATCTGGGATTGTCAGATTGTGTGAAGAAGATTTGGCTGGTAGAGTCAAGGTGTGTGTGTTCCTCAAAAGTCTAGGGTTGTTAGACTGTTTTAGAAGACTGGCTTGGAGGGTGAGGTGCTTTGTAATTCAAGTTGTTGAATTAGTGGATTAAATCTTTCTGAGTGAAGGGACTGGATCTATCCAAGTCAGTGGTGAACTAGGAAAAATTACTTGTGTCACTTTATTCTTGCACTCCTTAGTTTTGTTATTGCTTCTACTGCAAGTAAATTATCAAGTATGAATTAGTTTAATTAAATAATAAAAATTTATCAACTTAGACAAACACAATTCAACCCCCTTCTCGTGTTTGCACCTTCATCATTAAAGTAACTTGTAACTACATTTAAACAACATAGTTTACAAGTCAATTTAATGAACTATTTAATTAAATTACAACAAAAGTACTGGAATTATGAAATTGTTCCCTAATACATCAGGTTACATCAAATAAAAATAAAGCACGAAGTCCAAAATAGGCTTTGCAGATCATCCTCTGGTACTAGGACTGAGCATCAGTCACGCTCAGGTGTTAATGTATCAAATTATTTCTTCATAAACATGCATAAAAACATGAAATTATGATGCATCTCATGATGAAGCTCTTAACTTTAATTTTTCATAAAAGCTTAACTGAAATCATTATTTCATTATGATCTTGAAAACTATGCATGACCTCCATTTTTTTCGTTGAAATAAGGAAAAGTTTCCCAATATCTTGATGTGGGTCACCAAGAAAATTGGATCCTGATTGGTAAAGGTGGTATGGCCAATCCCCAACCAGCTTCCTAGTTGTTCTCTTCTACCTGTTGTTCCATGCCTGGAACAAACCTGAATGTCCAACTGTGAATAAGGCATGCATGATCTGACTAATGATAATGGAATGCACTTAAGATGTTATTTATGCAATACCTTGATAATATTATTTTTGCAATGCATCATTACTCCATAACACTTATAATAACTTAACAAGTGGGAATTAAAATCCTAAGTCCATGATCAGAGATGGAACCAGAGGAAAACTTAGCCATAGGCAGAACTCCTAACTAGAGGCGGTGCATTTTGGAGTAATAGATCAGAGGCAGCATGACCAGAGGCAAACATTGATAAGAGGAAAACTCTAACTAGAGGCAGCATGACCAGAAACATATAGGTCAAAGGCAACATAATTAGAGTTAGAGGATATGTGATAAAAGACAGAGTCAAAGGATACATGTCCAAAAGCATAATCAAAGGATACGTGTCCAGAGGCAGAATTAGAGGATACATGTCTAGAGGCAGAATCAGAGGATACATGTTTAGAGGCAGAATCAAAGGATATGTGTCCAGAGGCATCATCAGATGATACGTGTCCAAAGACAGAATTAGAGGATACATGTCTAGATGCAGAATCAGAGGATACGTGACTAGAGTCAAAGTTAGAGGAAAGCTTGGACCAAAGGTAGCTCGGTTAAAAGAAACAAAATCAAAGGCAACTAGAGAAAAACATAATCAAAGGCAGCTAGATGAAAGCAGAATCAGAGGCAGCTAGAGGAAAGCAGAATTAGAGGCAGCCAGAGGAATAGAATCAGAGGCAACCGGAGGAATAGAATCAATGATAGCTAGAGGAAAACAAAAGCAGAGGCAGCTTGATCATAAGCACATGGATCAGAGGCAGCATGACTAGAGACAGATTCTGATCAGATGCAGCATGATCAGAAACATATGGATCAGAGGCAACATGACACGAGGCAGATTCTGATCAGAGGCAACATGATCAGACACATATGGATCACATGACCAGAGGCAACATGATCAAAATCATATGGATCAGAGGCAGCATGACCAGAGGCAAACTCTAATCAAAGGCAGCATGATCAGAAGCATTTCTCCAAAGGGAAAATACTTAGATTTAGAAGAATAAGAATTAGAGGCAAGATGAAGGAATAATACCATAGGCAGAAAAGAAGCAACACATCAGACAAAAACTGAAGTATTTTACCAGAGGCAAAAATACTCAAAATGTTGGAACAACATTCATAGGCAAACAATATAGGTAAAAAGGAGAAGCATTTGAAACATGCACATTCAGTCTTAGTAGTCATATTTACACATCTAAACTATAAATCATTCATCACATTTAAAATAACAACCTGCATTATTTTGAAATCACGAGTATGAGTGCAGGTTTCAAAAGCACCTATATGGTCAAAATTTCATTTCCTCGCCTTCTCTGAATTTTTTAATAACCTGATTTGACCCTAAAAATGGTTTAATAAATTAATGGAAATCCTAATTGAATTTTCCCCAAGAACCTTCATGCTAAAAACTTAATGTAAAAGACCTCAAGTTTGCCAAGAAGGGATTCCTATACTTCGAACTGGTTGTGGGATTTTCTTGTTTTCTCAGCTCTTAGCTCTTCTGCCCTTTATACTATGGTTTGAATTTAGAAATCCCCCAAATGTTGCTCCGTATCTTCTTTTAGTGTTACTTTGGTCGATTAATGGATTTTTGAGAGGGAGAAAATGACATGCAAGGGGTCAAACATGTGTAGAAGACTTTAGAAAACTTTTGCCTTTGAAGGATTTCGGAAAGAAGAAGAAAATTGATGGATGAGGGAGACGATGAACAGTAACGGTGTTGGTGTTTTCCGAATGTTTTGAAAGAAAGTGGGGTTTGTTGGTGGAAAAGAGGGTGTAGTCGATTGGTGAAATAAAATGGAAGTTTTTGTTAGTTAAGGGTACCCATGAGAGAGAAAAAGAGAAATAAATGTGGCATGTTCTTTCTTTGTCACTTGGACTTGTTAATGCTACTACTTTCGTATTCTACCCTTGATCTTAATTTAACATTACTAAAAATACAGCATTAAGAATTAATAAAATCCTAGGAATTCTAATTAGTACTTAAATCTTACCAATATTTCTAAGGTAGTAAGAGAGCTCTTACATAACACATATTTATTGATATAATTCTACATTATTTAAATTGTACAAAGTATTTTTAAAAAAAACTAAATGTACACACTAGTATGTACATATTTATCTTAAAGTTTTTAATTGGCCATTATGCATGTTTTTCAGAGTATTTATTGATTAATTTCTAATATATATTTTATTTAATTCAAGTGAGTGAGAGAAATGGGTTGGAAGTGCAAAAACAAATTTTCAGAGGCCAAGTATAAAATTAATAAGGTGGTATGTGTAATTTTCAAAAGTTCAAAGCTTTAATATCTGAATTTGTATCATCTAAAATAAGTAAAATGTAAAGTGAAAAAAATCAATAAATTCATAATTAATTATGATGTATCTATAATATTTTCTTTAATCTATTAACCAATTGTTGATCGGGTTAAATGTATTTTTTATTCATATAAAATTTAATCCTTTTAATTTTAATTCCTGTAAAAATAAAATAAAATAAAATATTTAATTTATATAAAATTATCATACATGCAATTTTCAGTCTTTATTATTAAGTCAACATATAATTTGGAATGAATTTTTGCAGACATATTTACAACTTATAAGAAGTTCCTCAATTAAAAAATGACCTCAAAATTCTATTTCTAGGTTCATATTTTTGTTATTTTTATCTTGAGTTTTATATATTTAAAAAATTCATATTTTATTAATTTCAAGCTAAAAAGTTCTAAATTTTTGTGGAGAACTTTTTTGTAATGTTCTAAACATACATGCAAAAGATCATTCAAATTTTTTAAAGTTGAATGACAATTAAATATGTTTTGTTTCAGCATGGACTAAAACTCTTTGCTGGATAATTTTGTAAGATCTAAAAATTGTATTTTTTTTAGAGACTAAAATTGAAAGATTGAAATTTTATAAAGATTAAATTTTTTTTTTTTTAAATGCACAATACCTAAAAAATTATTATAACCAAGCAATGAAAAAACTTCTAATTTACTCTCAAGTCATCCTATAATAACTTCACAAACCATGAAACCAATGTTGACTCAATAAGATTGTTCAAGTAGGTTTGGAACTGACATGACCCAACCAGAGTTAGAACGACGCTGTTAAAGATGGCACACGAGAAACTCCTAAGAGATGTCATAGAGGCATGGCCTCAGAAGACCTCTGTTAGTGTTGTTTCTCTGCACTTGAGACCCTTATGCACGTTATGATATATTGTGAAGATGTCCAACTATTCTACAATAGAGTTATTAGCATGAATTTTAGAGTAAATTCTTTAGCCTTGGTACTTATGCTTGGCTTGAATGGAATCTTACTCACAACGACATTGGAAACATCAATTGGGCATGGAAAATGCTTTTTAGTTTGGCAATTAATGAACTACTGAAAGATCGAAACTCTTTGGTTTTCTTCAAAAGTACAAAGATGATGAGTGATTTGTGGCATTATATTTCTAACCAAGTTGACTTTATTCATAACTCTTTGATCAAAAGTAAGGTTCTGAAGTAGAACTTGATTAATCCTAATCAAAAACCATGGATTAAGCATGGGGTTATGAAGATGAACGTTAATGGTGCTTACACCCATATTAATGGCTCCTCAACTTGTGGGAGAATCCTTCACGACTGTAATGATGAGTTTATATGTGGTTTCTACTGCAAATTGCATCTAGTAGCACCTTATATTTTGAAATGTGGATTTTTCGCAGTGGTGTTCTATTGACTCGTGATAAAAGAATTTGTAATGTTATTTTTGAAACTGACTCTCTAGCCCTCATTCCCATGATAAAAAAAAAAAAAAATAGTTAACTCTCTTGCTTATCCTCCTCAAAGAGATTATCTTTGTATTGCATTAGATGGAGGACCTACTCCTTTAATTATTCTCCATAAGAAGCAAATAGATGTGCTCATTTATTACTTAGTTTGGTCACAATGCTCCTTTTTTTTGTTAAAAGATGTACCCATTTTTGTTGTTAGATGCATTTTATATATATATATATATATATGATGCTAAAAGTTATCGTTCACAACTTTCATTTTAATTAATATAATTTATTTTTAATAAAAAAATAAAAAAAACTTCCATTTTTTATTCTTTTTTTCTCTTTTTTTTTTTTGCGTGGAACGAAAAATATTGTTATTTGGTTAGTTAGCAAATTTTAACATTAAGATCACTTTCTTTGAGCGTGTGCTTGCACAATATGAGAAGGAATACGATTACTAAAATATATTTTAAATGCTTATTGATATTCTTTTTATTAAAAATGTTTATTAATATTTAACTCTTATTAATATTACACATTTTTGTTAGATAACTTGTAATTCAAGTAAGGCATTAGTTGTATGTAATAACTAACTAATCACTTAATTATTTTGTTAGTTAGAGGGCAGTTAGAATGAATAGGGATAACTCGTGTATAAATAGCATATTCAATTCATTTAATAAACAAGCCCTACAATTCATATGCTTATGTTTCTTGCACTTGAAGTAACAACTTTAAAGCTAACAATTGGTATCAGAGCCATAAGAATTGATCCAAATATGAGTTAAAAACACGAGTGAAGTGTAAGGATTAAACACATGAGTGAAGTGGGGATGCGTTCAAGTGCAAACAATGGAAATTTTCCAGCCCATATGCCACACATTGATGGAAAAGATTGGGATAGATGGAGAGTGCAAATTCGAGCATTGTTTGGATTTCAAGAAGTGTTAGAAATCATAGAAAATGATTTCGAGGATTTGGGAGCTAATGCAACAGAGGAGCAGAGATCAAGTTTTAAAGAAAACAAGAAGAAATATTGCAAAGCTACATTCATTCTTCATCAATGCCTTGATACAACCATCGTTGACAAGATATCTGGTGCAAGAAGTGCAAAAGAAGCATGGGACATTCTTGAGAAGTGTTACTCAAGATGAACCAAGGTAAACAAGGTGAAGTTGCAGACCTTACAAAGGAAATTCGAACTGCTGCAGATGGAGGAACAAGAGAAGGTATCAGATCTGATTTCAAGATTAAGAACAATCACAAATCAGATGGATGGTTGTGGTGAGAAGTTGACTGAAAAAAAAATTGTGTGAGAAGATTTTGATATCCTTGCATCCCAAGTTTGATTACATTGTGTGTGCCATTGAAGAATCCAAAGACATTCAACATTGAGTCTTGAAGAATTGCATGGAACATTAGAAGAAAGAGAATTGAGAATGGATGAAAGGAATGGAGTGAAGTTTGGGGATCAAGCATTGGTAGCACAAGTTCATAAGAAAGGAGATCAGAAAAAGAAATGGAAGAAGAATAAATTCAAGAATTCTAAGGATAGGTTTGAGTCTTCATCAAAAGGGGGAAGTGTAAGTGGAAAATTCAAAGGCAAATCAAAGAATTTTGACAAGAAGAAGGTACAATGCTACAATTGTGAGAAGATTGGACACTTTGCTGATGAGTGATGGGCTGGAAAAGGAAAACAGAAGAAGAAACATGAGGATAAGGCCTGTGCTGCACAAGAGGATGATTCAGACTCAAACACAGGCCTGTGCTGCACAAAAGGATGATTCAGACTCAGACATAGGCCTGTGCTACCACGAATGAAGAACCTTCTCAATTCCAACTCTGGTTCCTTGGAAGCTGAAGGTGCTGACAACATGGTGATTAAAAGAAGAAATGGCAAGATAATGGTGATTGAGAATGTGTTGTATGTGCCAGGGATGAAAAGCAACTTACTAAGCATAAGCCAACTGATTCAGAAAGGATTTCAGGTGATTATGAAGAATGATGCACTAGAAATGTATGATGGACAAAAAAAGGTGATACTAAAGGGTCCTCTCTCAAAGAACAGAACCTTTGTCATTAACATACAAGCAGCAGACATCCAATGTTTGAAGGCAGTAAGCTCAATTGATGAAAACTGGTTGTGGCATTCAAGATTTGGCCATCTGAATTTCAGGAGCTTGCACCAACTAGGAATAAAGAAGATGGTCAGTGGTATTCCCATGATTGATGTTCCTGAGAAGGTGTGTGAAGTGTGTATGGCAGAAAAGCAATCAAGGAACTCCTTCAAGTCACAAGTGCAAGCAAGAACAAAAAATTGTCTTGAAGTGGTTCACAGTGACATATGTGGACCATTTGAGGTGCCATCATTAGGAGGTAATAAATACTTCATAACTTTTGTTGATAACTTTAGTAGAATATTGTGGATCTATTTGATTAAAACCAAAGATGAAGCATTTGAAATATTCAAGAATTTCAAAATGAAAGTTGAAAATCAAAGTGGAAAAACTGTCAAAGTGCTAAGGACAAATGGATGAGTTTGAGGAATTTTGTGTTAAAAATGGAATTGAACATGAAGTGACTGCCGCCTACACACCTCAACATAATGGACTGGCTGAAAGAAGAAACATAACTATCCTAGACATGACTAGAAGTATGTTAAAGGGAAAAGAAATGCCACACAAGTTATGGGGAAAGGCTGCATCAACAGCGGCCTACATCTTGATTAAGAGTGGTAAGAATCCAGCAGTAGGGCACTTGAGAACATTTAGTGCTCTATGTTTCAAGCATGTGCCAAACTAGAAGAGAAGGAGATTGCAGGACAAGAGTGAAGCCATGATACTAGTTGGGTACCATCCAACTGGTGCATAGAAGCTCTATGATCCTACTAATGGAAAGGTTGTAGTCAGCAGAGATGTAAAAATAATTGAGCAAGAAAATTGGGACTGGAAGCAGAAAGCCAACAGCACCAGCCAGCCTTAGGATTGGAGAAATGATGCAGGCAGCACCAGCCAACACTAGGAATAGGAGACCAGCAACATCAGCCAGCCTACACAAATTCCTGTACCAATACAAAATGATCAGCAGACCAGTGGAGACACAGTTGAAGAAATGATAGAATCAAGAAGATCTCAGAGAGCAAGGCAGCCACCAACACATTTAAAAGAATTTGAAGTATACAATGATAATGAAATCAAAAATAATGGAGATCTAGTTCACTTTGCTTTATTTGCAAATACAAAACCTTTAAATGTTGAAGAAGTTGTGAATAGTAGACCCTAGAATGAAGCAATGATAGAAGAAATCAAGGTAATTGAGAAGAATCAGACTTGGTACTTGACTGACTTACCTCCAAAACAGAAGCAAATAGGAGTGAAATGGGTCTACAAACTCAAGCTGAATCCAGATGGAACAATTGCTAAATACAAAGCTAGATTGGTTGTCAAAGGACTCACTGAGAATTTAGACTATTCTGAAGTGTTTGCTCTAGTGGCCCGAATTGAGACAATCATACTAGTAATAGCATTGGCTTGTGCTAGAGGCTGATTGCTTAAAGAAGAAGTGTATGTTTCTCAACCACCAGGATTTGTGACCAAGGGAAAGGAGGATAAAATGCTCAGATTGAGAAAAGCTCTCTATGGCTTGAAGTAAGCCCCAAGAGCTTGGAACAAAAGAATTGACTCATTACATACTAAATGGAGGACCAGCAATGTTCTTATTGTGCCTGTATGTTGATGACCTACTGGTAACTGGCGGCAGCAAGAAAGAAATTGAAGAATTCAAGGAAATCATGAAAAATGAATTTGAAATGTTAGATCTGGGCAAGCTGACTTATTTTCTAGGAATGGAATTCACTGAGCCAGAAGCAGGCTGGTGATGCATCAGATGAAGTATGCTGGAGAAATATTAAGAAGATTTGAGATGGCTAGCTGCAAATCTGCTGTCACTCCTATTGAGATCAATGCAAAGCTAAGAAAAGAAGTTGAAGAGGAGCTGGCTAACACTACTCTATTCAAGCAGGCTGTTGGTTCCCTAAGGTACTTATGCAACACAAGACCTGATCTTTGCTATAGTGGTGTCATTAGAAGATTCATGGAGAATCCCAAGCACTCTCACTGGATTGCAGTCAAAAGAATCATGAGATACATTCAAGGCACATTGGAACATGGAATTCTATTTCCAACAAAATTAAAGCAAGGAGATGGAGACTTAGTAGGCTATTCAGATTCTGATTGGTGCGAAGATAAGGATGATAGAAGAAGTAGATCAGGCTATGTATTCAAATTAATGAAATCTTCAATAGCATGGCACTCAAAGAAGCAACCAGTCATAACATTGTCATCATGTGAAGCTGAATAGATTACTAGCAGCTATGCAGCCTGCCAAGCATTGTGGCCGTAAACTTTGATGGAAGAATTAAAGGTTGATGTATGTAGACCAATGCCATTAATGATTGACAACATCTCAACCATTAATCTAGCAAAGAATCTTGTATCTCATGGAAGAAGCAAGCACATTGAAACAAGGTTTCATTTCTTAAGAGATCAAGTTGGAAGATGCAAGCTAAAACTCATATATTGCCAAACTGAAATGCAAGTGGCTGACATTATGACCAAGGCGTTGAGGACAAACAAATTTGAGGAGTTAAGACAAATGTTGGGTGTAGTATCACTTAGATACTTGAATTAAGGGAAAGTGTTAGATAACTTGTAATTCAAGTAAGACAATAGTTGTATGTGATAACTAACTAACTAATCACTTAATTAGTTAGTTAGAGGACAATTAGAATGAATAGGGATAACTTATGTATAAATAGCATATTCAATTCATTTAATAAACAAACCCTACAATTCATATGTTTCTATTTCTTGCACTTGAAGTATTAGCTTTAAAGCTAACAATTTTATTTTTTAAAAATAAATTATGCATTCTGCATTAAAAAAAAGAGTTACGTTAAAAAAAAAAAATTTGCTATCACCTCATACAGCAATCAAAGTGAGCACAAACTACCTCATTCAAATTGCTACTAGTACTTCCACATAGAAAAGTGAGCACAAACTACCTCATACACCAATCATGTGAATTCATGTTGCTTTGCTATTAAAACAAGCATTTTATAATTTATTTCATTATTAAGACATGTCGAACACAAAACAAAATCATAACTTGTTTATAATGAATCTCCATTTTCTTCTTCTCGTATGTATGCTGACAACCACCTCAAGTGATTATATATATATATATATATATATATATATATATATATATATATATATATATATATATATATATATATATATATATGATTATTTATCATATACCAAAGATTCAACACTCAATTTCACTTTTGATGGAATTTGGTCCGTTCAATTGTGACTATAAATTTAACGAAAGGCTAAGTTTATTAAATAATGTTTGGAGGGTAACTATCAACTATATTGGAAAATGTGGGTCCTGTGTCATCATGCAACGCGTTATCAACAGTCACACAAACTAGCTATAATTTGAAATGACGGAATTGGCCTTTGTTTTATAATTTTTAGGAAAATCTGTTTAATTATAATTGGAATTTTAAAAGATATTTTTTTATAAAACTATCTATTGATATTAAGTAATTTGAATTAATTATTTGGCATTCAATTAAGATTATATGAATTTTTAATGTAAAAAATTTAGAATTAATTGAAATATTTTACATCTTACAAAAGATTATTTACTTTTTGATAAAAAAGATCGTGTTGTATTTAAGAGAATTCTAATTATGACTGATTATTTTTGAAAATTAATTTTATTGGACTTTGTTGAATTCTGTACTGAGTTTTAGTAGTAAAAAGTTTTTTTTTCTATTACACTAGATTTCCGTGTTAAAAAGAAATATGTTAGATTTTATGAATTTTAAATTTTTATTCCTTTTATATGTGTATCTATTTCATTTCTTCTGACTAAGTTTGGCTGAAATAAAGTTTTGGTTTCCGTTAATTAGGAATTTTAGTTCCTATATTCTATTTTTTGTAATTTTGGTCTTCTTAGGACCAAAATCGTTGGATCGTGATAATTAAAAGGTCAAAAGTGTTGTTAAAATTCGGCACCAAAGCAACTTGATCGATACTTTTTATCAACAACTCTGAATAAACTTGCAAAACAATAAAAACCTAAATCTGAGCTGTGACACAAGTGACTGTCCTTAAGGATTTATTAATAGAACAACTTTTTTTTTGCCTAAAAGACGAGAAAGATGTCACTAGTAAAAACTTAGAAAGCTCAAGATGGGAGAGCGACTAATTTATTATGAAAGAAAAGAGTAGTGGAAGTAGTAGGGTTAGACTAAGTCTATAACTAAATCATAATAATAGAGAGAATAAGTCAAAACTATTATTATTATTATTATTATTATTATTATTATTTATTATTATTATTATTTACTCTAATAATAATAATAATAATATTTTCATCTAAAATAATTTTTCACATGTCTCACTCAAAAACATAATAATTTATTTAAATTTTTTGAAATATCCTTAAAATTTACAACAATCTCCCACATATTTCAAAAGTTCAAAAAGAAGACTCAAAATAAATTTACGTTAGCGGTTTACCAATCACATTACACCTCCTACAATTCTTGTTGTTGACGCTGTGTTGCGCCAATAGGCCGTGTGAATGCCTTGTTTTTCATGAGTACTCTAGAGATTTTGCCAATATCTCATACAAGCGGACCCACTTGAAATCCAACTTCATCAAGTGTATGCTGCAAATGATACACCAACCACAAGGGATATGAAAATCACTAAAAATTTTCTAACTTACCCTCTCAATAATGCAATATCTAGCGGTTACTCAAGTATACCATAAGAAAAGACCAAAAATAAAAATTAGTTAATTTTTTGTGCTAGCAAAACTAACAAGTGACTTGTTCTTACCCATATGAACCTTTTTCATGGAATCTCCAATCACAAAGTTTGGTTCATATCACTTGTTTGTTTCAATTGGTTTAACTCTCATTCCCCTCGATGTTTACATATTTACTTCTTTATGAGACTTTGTCAGAGGATCAACTAAGATCACTTTTCATAAATTGAGGATATAACCTTTTCATTTAGTATGTACTTTACACACAAATGATGAAGATACAATTTTCTTTCATCATGAAATATTGATTAAAACATCTCTTAGTCAATTTAATCTCATATTTATCCTAGTCTATAAAAATAAACTTGATCTCCACAATATAGTTTCACATATCTTCTTAGATAACTACTAAGCGACATCAATATCAACCAGAATATGTATTAATCAATTTATCAATCTATTATACTTGAAAGTTTTCCAAGCGACAACACCGCCACATTTGGTAAAATAAATCAATTTATAGATTTAATTTTATATATAAATAAATTAAATTCATATAACATCATTGTATCATTATAATACAACTGTTATTCCATAATATGTCATACAACGGTATCTCGTAAGCATCTCACGAATTTATCAAGGGTCATCCAAAAGTTACAAGAAATTCACAAATTGTAATAAACTTCCAATAATCAAGAAATACTCATATCAAGTTATTTAGATGATTACAAAGCGACAATGTTTTCATTGAAAATAAAATAAATCTACTTTTAAATTTATCCTCATTGGACTCATATCCAATTAACATAATTATATTATTCAAATACAATGACACAATCACTCTAATTAATATCATAATCATAATTCTCAATTGTTTCTCAAGACCTTTAAACACGTTCTAGTTCAATTAAAAAATGGTCTTATCTAATTAAAGTCGACACTGAAACACGTATTATTCGTCCAACACTTACACAAATAATCAACTAATTTGATTTACACAAATATTTATTTTTATATAAACAAACTTCATTAAACATCATTGTATTATTGTAATATATACAATGGCTAATGAACAATTAATACATCAATAAATATTTTTCATTTTTCAATAATATATATGAACTATAATACATATATATTAAATATTTTTCATACATCAATAAATATTTTTCATACATATATAATAAGTATTTTCATACATCATTAAATATTTTTCATTTTTCAATAATATATATGAACTATAATACATACATCAATAAATATTTTTCATTTTTCAATAAATATTTTTCATTTTTCAATAATAAATATTATAATACTTATGAAATATATATGAACCAAAATCATCTCAAATATTTCCTAAATAATATAAATAAAACATTTTTATATTAAAATAAAACTTCAATTCACAACTATGATATATTGTTGTATACACACAACAAAATAAATGCTCAAATATACATATTATATGCCCCACAATAAAATATATTTAAATAAATTTTTCAATAAGATAAAATTTCTCAAATCACAAAAACGTGTATGTATAGTCATATACACATGTTAAGAAGCGATGTCAAAATATTAATATCATATTAATATCACACATATCAGCACCAACAATACATCTCAATTTTATTTTAGGCCTATTTTAAAATATAGAAAACATCCTTTTCGCCATTTACACTTTATGGTGTTCAACGTTAGCTTATTTTTATTTATTTATTACCATTATTAAAAATATTTCACAAGTTACTGCAACCACTTATAACTCCTAAAATGGTTGTAACTACTTTCTATTAATTTGGTACACACATAATAATTAAAATGAATTCTTTCCAAAACGATTTTTTTTTTTAAATTTAATTTCCCGTCATAACAATATTAAGTATAAATAACTATACATAAGTTGAAATATTTGTAACTTATAATTATTAAATATAATATCATTTACAACCTAAGAAATAGCAACAGCAAGTGGAAAGAATGAGTCAAAATATCTACAGGTACCTCCCTTCCCTAATTAATAGGATTACTCTAACTGAATTAACTCAAACAAAATATAAAATTTCCAGTCAAACATTTTTTCAGAAAAATTAAACTTCAAACAGTTACCCACCTTTTTTTTTTTTAATAAAATCACGTGTAAAATGGTTTATCTATCCTTCAATAGCAACAATCACACAATAAAATAATAAATTAACTGATCATTATAAAAATAATAAATTTTGTCATGCAATTCACAATCAACTGATCAAAGCATCGATATTTCATGAATAAATATCACAGTCAGCTAAAGTAAATGACACTTGCTTGATTGGTGGTGAAGGCAATCAAAGTAAGTCAACGGATATTAAAAAACACTGATTGTGGAAAATTAAGCCGGATGTAAAGTGATGCCAGAAAGATTCTTCAACATAATGACCCAGACAACTTCAAATTCAAATTTGCGACCATGAATTATGTGAAATAAAAACTTCATTGACAAATCCTTAAGATTGTTGTAAAAATTGGACGTCAAAACAATTTAATCAGTATTTTCTATCAACAACTCATAAACCTGCAAATAATAAACACCCAAACTTGAGGTGACACAAGTCCGTGGCTAAGTCCATGTAGAGAAAAAAAAAAAGACTTGAAATCCCTAAATTGATAAAAAAAAAAGTGAACAGTGATGTGTAGAAAAAAGGACGGAGAAAAAAGGAAGGAGGGAGCGCATTGAGTTTTTTCTTTGGATATACAGTGTTAGTAGTTTTAACATAGAGTTACTTTGGAATACCAACTTTAGTTGAATGTTGTTTGTTATTTGTTTGATTTCTACCTTTTTTTATGTGATGACTATTGTTGATTGATGTTCTCTAGTGTTACTAAGAATACTCCGTACCCATTAATTATTATAATGGAAGGTTTTATTGGACTTGCTCCCGTGATTTTTATTCTCTCAATTTGAGGGAAGTTTTCCACGTTAAAAATTAATTCTATTTTTCTCAAATTTAATTTTCTGTCAATTGTTGTTGCCTTGTGGAATTGTATTTTTTGTTTGGTCATTTCCTGTACAGGTGGGGAACATATTTCGCATTATTGAGATAGTTATCTCTGGTTTTTCACAACAAAGTGATATCTAGAGCTCGATTGGGTTGGTTTGTGCATTTAAATGGAGAAGGAAAATAAAAGTCTGAATATGATTAAGCTCAACTCTTCTAATTACACACTTTGGAAGACCCTCATGAAAGACATGTTATACAGTAAAGATTTGTATGATCCTATTAAGGATGACACTGCTAAACTCGAAGATAAATCTGACGCTGACTGGAAGAAGATGAATAGAAAGGCAGTGACCTTGATCAGACAGTGGTTGGGTCTTAGTGTATATCCACATGTTGAAACTGAAATAGATGTTAACAAGATGTCGTAGAAATTAAAAAAGTTGTATGAACAAAAGAATGTGCAAAAAAAATATTCTTGATTCAGAAGCTGGTGAATATGAAATACAAAGATGGGAATTCAATGGCAGATCATATGAGTATTTTTCATAATACAGTGAATCAGTTGACAACAACAGATATTAAACTAGATGATGAGTTGCAAGCATTGTTATTGTTGAGTTCCTTGTTTGATAACTAGGAAGTCCTTGTTGTGACATTGACCAATTCAGCTCCGAGTGGAAAGTTGAAAATGTTAATAGTTAAAAAGAGCATGTTGAATGAAGAAGCTTGAAGAAAAGAACGTGGTTTGATTGGTTCTTCCTCAAAGTCAGAAGCACTAGTTATAGAGTCAAATGCAAGAAGTCAATCTAGAAACTTCCATAGACGCAACAACTCTGAAAGTCGTAGCAAGTCAAGAAGCATGTCGAGGACTAGAAAAGAAGTGATTTGCTACAATTGTGGCAAAACATGTCACATAACAAGAAATTGCATGTTCCTTAAAAGAGATCAATCAAGGGAAAGAAATGAAGACAAAGAGAAGAAAAATGATAAAGATACAACAGCTGTTGTATTTGTTAGTAATGTCTACATTGTTTGTGATACTAATTCCATAAACCTTGCATGTTTAGATTCAACTTGGATTATGGATTTGGGTGCCTCATATCATGTTACTCCTAGGCATGATTTCTTCTCACCTTATAGTGTTGGTGATTTTGGCACGGTAAAAATGGGAGATGAATGAGTATGTAAAATTATCGGTATGGGAGATGTTTGGGTTAAAATTGGGATTCATTGCAAGCTTCAATTGAAGAATGTTAGACATGTTCCTGATATTCGTCTCAATTTGATTTTGGTGAATGCCTTGGATATTGAGGGTTATCACACTTACTTTGGTGGTGGGGTATGTAAAATCACCAAAGGGAATCTAGTGGTTGCAAATGAGCAAATTCTACTTCTTTCTATAGGATGCCTACGAAACTATGCAAGGAAGAAATGAATGCAATTGAAGATGCCTCTTCTAATTTATGGCATATGCGTCTTGGTAACTTGGGTGAGAAATGACTCAACATACTTGCGAAGAAAAAAAATTCATGTGAAAAGGTACGTCCCTAAAAACTTGCACTCATTGTTTTGCTAGAAAACAACATAGAGTTTCTATTCATAATACTGGTCCTCATAGGAGGCAAAATATTCTTGATTTAGTTCAGACTGATGTTTGTATGATGGATAGTAAATCTCTTGGTGGTGCATCATATGTTTCTACTTTTATTGACAACCACTCTAGAAAAGTGTGGGTATTTCCTTTGAAATCTAAAGACCAGGTACTGGGAGTCTTTAAGCACTTTCATGCAAGTGTTGAAAGAGAAAAGTGAAGGAAATTGAAATTTGTTCGATCAAATAACGGTGGTGAATACAGATATCTCAACATAATGGTGTTGTAGAGAGAATGAATTGTACAATTACTAACAGAATTAGTTGTATGTTCTCTCATGCAAAATTATCGAAATCCTTTTGGGGCGAAACAATGAAAACTGCAGTGGATTTGATCAATCTTTCTCCATCTATTCCACTTGATGGTGATGTTCCAAATACGGTGTGGCCAGAGAAAGATGTCTTTTATCGTTATTTGAAAGTGTTTGGCTGCAGATGTTTTGTTCACGTTCCAAAAGATGAGAGGTACAAGCTTGATAGTAAATTCAAACAGTGTGTGTTCATCAATTATGGTGGTGAAGAATTTGGTTATAGATTGTGGGATTCAGTTGACAAGAAAATTATCAGAAGTCGAGATGTAATATTTCTTGAAGACCAGACTGTTGAAGATTTTGATAAAGCTGAAAAACAGAAATCAAATTCCAGAAGTAACATTGAAGTTGCGCCTAAGCCCCCTGCAAAAACTCTTGTTGATGGGGGAGATATACAGGTAGATGATGAGAATGTAACTAATGATCATGTCAACCTTCTCAGAGATACCCTCCACATGAGTATGTGATGATCACTGATAATGAAAAGTCAGAGTACTACCAAAAGGCTATTACAAATGTTGATAAAGAAAAGTGGTTGAAGGCAATGTAAGAAGAGATGAATTCGTTGCATGAGAATCACACATTTGAGTTGGTAAAGTTGCCTAAGGACAAAAAAGCACTCAAGAACAAATAGGAACACTAGATAAAGGCAGAAGAAAATAGTTCTCAACCAAGAAATAAAACAAGATTGGTTGTGAAAGGTTTTAATCAGAGAAAATGTATTGACTTTGAAGAAATTTTTTCACCTGTAGTGAAGATGTCCTCTATCCGAGTTGGGTAACATCCAAAATTTCTAATTAATATATATTAGTAATATCATAATAAATTATATTGTATGTGTGGTTGTTGTGGTATGATAATTTTCTACATGTCTTTTTTTGTAATTATCTTAATAATTTTATAAAATTATTAATATTAAATATATTTGTTTGTTTGATTTTAGACGGGAAAAAAAAATGAAACCACACATAAAATTGTGTTACTAATACACTAACTTTTAACAAATAAGAGAAAAAGAGACTGGGGGGATCCACATTCGTGTGTAGGCATAGTTTGCTACTAACCTTACTAATATATATACACAAAAGTTCATTAGGTTTTGTTTCTTAACCTTGGTATCCGCCTCCGCCAACAAAAGCTCTCGTCTCTACTACCTCTAATATACTATTCCTTCGATATAATATGAATAGTGTCGCACTCATGAAACCAAACACTCCAGTCGCATTCTCAAAGAAATATTAAACTACATCTTTTAAAAGAAATGGGAGGAACGTCGGCACTGTTTACATAATTTTCTAAGGTGAGTGTATTTGGATACCCTTACAAATTTTCTATCATATTATTTTGAAGTTAAATTTTGATCACCTCAAAATTTTATATTGATTAAATTGATGAGTTTCTTATGAAATTAACATGAACCGAAAAGGTTGTTATGAGACTGTCACCTCTCATATTAGTTTTTGTTATATAAATTTTATATCCTATTTTCTTATTCTATACGTGCAACTCACAATCTTTTATGTGTAAAACCCTACTAACTTCAATTATTATTTCATTATTTTAATCAATATAATAATAAACTTATTACTATTTCAAATTTCGGAAACTTCAAATTTGTAAAGATTCAATTTATACACCTGATAAATAAACAATTAGTGTCTAATAATAGACCTACGATTCCTATCAATTATCCTATGAAAACTTGCTAATAAGAACGAAATAAAGCAACAAATATCGTTCCAGGACAATCTTTAGCATATACCCTCTCCTATTTTAAGTTAAGATAGTATACACCCTGTTTATATATCTATATACGTACTACGACTTAAATTTTATTTTATATTATGGAGTGTTGGAACATAGTGTGTGTTATTGTGTGAATTTTAAAATTTTGTTGAAGTCCCACATTGAAAAGAATTTGTTTTTGTAAATTCAAGTGGAAAGAAACATATTTTTTCAAATTCAAGTCCCACATTGGAAAGAAATTTTTTGAAGTCCCACATTGGAAAACTCTCCTATTTTGAGTAGTTTTCAACTCTTAATATGCTAAATTCCCACATTGGTTAGAAATCATATGTGAATTTGCTTCCATCACTATATAATGAGTTTCAAATTATTGTGAAAAGTACACCAAAGTTGGATGCATTTCCCAACTTTCTCTTTTCTCTCTTTTTTATTCTGCTCGCCTAATTTTCGAGCCACTTCTCCCCTTTCTTTTTGTCCCTTCGATATTTTAAAGCGATTTTGTACCGTTGTCCCTTTGTTTTTAGAGCGGTGGTTTTGTACCGTTGTCCCTTCGTTTTTAGAGCGGTTGTTATGCCACAATCCCTTCGTTTTTAGAGCGGTTTTTGTGCCGTAGTCCCTTCAATTTTTAGAGCGGTTGTTATGCCGTAGTTCCGTCGATTTTTTGTGGTCCTAATACCACTATCCTTTTAGAGCGGATTTTATATCGTAGTCTCGTCGATTTTTTTGTGTGGTCATGATACCACTATGAGCGGTTTTTGTGCCATACTAGTATTATGAGCGGTTTTTTGTGTCGTAGTCCTTTTAATTTTTGTGATTGGTCATAATACCATATTGCGAGTGACTTTGATCGTCATATTGAGAGTGGCCTTAACCGCCACATTGAGGGTGTAATTCTAGAACGGTTTTCTACGGTGCAGTGGAACTCCGATACAGTGAATCTGGGTTGTTTTATCTTGGGGACTTCGTGGTTGATAGTCTGTCTTGCACAATTTGGGCAGTGCCGCGAAACGTCTTAAAGAGAGCGACCTAGTCTGCGACTCAACCTAGTAATATCTTCGGTGGTATAAATTGTGATTTTTTAAACAGTTTTCGAAACTCAAAACCAACAATTTAAGACGTTTCTTTCTGCTATGTCAACTGAAGAGATTACTGGATTTGGTTCTG
This sequence comes from Cicer yamashitae, assembly GCA_037974755.1. Taxonomy (NCBI): domain Eukaryota; kingdom Viridiplantae; phylum Streptophyta; class Magnoliopsida; order Fabales; family Fabaceae; genus Cicer; species Cicer yamashitae. The sequence goes on from JBBPBQ010020322.1 coordinate 14,882,301, forward strand.
TTGCCTCTGATTTCAATAAATTGTTTCAGTTTGAGGCAAACAGAAAATGATAATAAAGCTGAAGAATTAACCCATGGGAGAATAATGATAAGAATTATATTCTTAATGGACTTGCTGATGATCCGTATGACTACTATAGTTCTAGTATTACTGATAGAGATGTTTGGAATGCTCCGAAAAAAAATATGATACTGAGAAATTTGAGGATAAGAAGTATGTTGTGAGCTGTTGTATTAGAGTATCAGATGACCGATGACAGATCCATGGAGGCTCACTCCCGTAAAATTCAGAAGATAACTCATTAGATCATCTATTAAGGTACGTCACTCATGGCATATTTAAATTAAATGTTGAAATTTAATATGTCTCCACCTGTTTGAATGTTGAAATTTAATATGTCTCCTCCTGTTTGAATGTTGAAATCAATAAAATGTCTCCTATTTACATGTTGTGTGATTTTAATTTTTGACATGCTAAACTCTGTGATGTGAACACATCTGATTTTAAAACTTAAGTAACTTAGGTTTAATTCAAAAGTTATCTTTAAATGATTTTTAAAAATGTGAGTTTTGTAGTCAAGCTAAAATAACAAAGAGTTCACATAAATTTGTAGTTTGAGAATCTGAGTGTTTAGATTTATTACACTCGATATATGTGAACTTGATGGGACGTTAACAAGAAATGAAAAAACGTTATTTCATTACTTTTATTGATGATTGCTCTGACTATACTTTTGTATATCAAATGAAAAATAAAAGTGAAATACTTGCATGTTTAGGATCTTTGTAACTAAAATTGAAAATCAATTTAGTAGAAAGATTAAGAGGTTCCAAGTATGATTCTAGTTTGTTTAATAAGTTTTATAAATTGCTTGGAATTATACATGGAACAGCAGCACCATAATTTCTTGAAGTGAATGGTAATGTTGTAAGAAAGAATAGAACTCTTATTGAACTAGTTGTTGCTAGTATGCTTAACTATAGTGTTGCATCTTATTGGTGTGCGAAAAATATTTTGTTTATTTGCTATGTTTTGAATAGAGTTCCTAAATCTAAAAACAAAATATCTCCTTATGAGATAATGAAGAAAAGACAACTCAACTTGTCTTATCTTTGAACATGGGGTTTTTTTGCTTATGTCAAAATCCCCGATCCCAAGCGAATTAAACTTGCTAGTAGAGCCTATGAATGTGTATTCATTGGGTATGCAGTAAACAGTAAAACGTATAGGTTTTATGACATAAATGCAAAAGTGATCATAGAATCAAATGATGTTGACTTCTATGAAAATAAATTCCTTTTCAAATCGAGAAATAGTGGGGGAAACGAACCTAGCCAGGTTCTTGTGAAAAGAAGCACTGAAAGCAACAAACAAGGCGAAACAGAAACTCGAAGGAGTAAGAGAGTAAAAGTTGTTAAAGATTATGGACCCGAATATATGGCCTATAATTTAGAAGAGGATCCTACAAATCTTAAGGAAGCTATGTCATCATTGGATGCAGATTTATGGCAAGAAGCTATAAACGATGAAATGGATTCTCTAGAGTCTAACAAGACCTGGCATTTAGTAGACTTGCCTCCTGGTTGCAAACCAATAGGTTGTAAATGGATCTTGAAAAAGAAACTAAAACCCGATGGATCTATTGATAAGTACAAGGCACGCCTTGTAGCCAAAGGTTTTAGACAAAGAGAAAATATAGATTTCTTCGACAGTTTTTCACCAGTCACTAGAATAACATCCATTAGGGTACTCATATCACTTGCCGCTATTCATAACCAAGTGATACACCAGATGGATGTTAAAACAACTTTTTTAAATGGTGACCTGGAAGAAGAAATCTATATGGAACAACCTGAAGGTTTTGTAATTCAAGGACAAGAAGACAAGGTCTGTAAGTTAGATAAATCATTGTATGGTCTTAAACAAGCTCCTAAGAAATGGCATAAAAAGTTTGATAACTTGATTATATCGAATGAGTTTAAAGTGAATGAAAGTGACAAATGTATTTATTACAAATCTGAAAAGTGACATTTGCACTATCATACATCTCTATGTAGACGACTTACTTATATTTGATTCAAACATTCATACTGTAAATATTGTGAAATCATTGTTGTGTAACAACTTTGATATGAAAGACCTCGGAGAAGCGAATGTAATCCTTGAAATCAAGATTACTAGGTCAGAAAATGGAATTTCTTTGGATCAGTCTCACTACGTTGAAACAATCCTAAAGAAATATAAATACTTTGACTATAAACCTGCTTGCACACCACATGATCTAAGTGTGAAACGTTTCAAGAACACTGCTGAAGGTGTTGGACAAACTGAATATGCGAGCATCACTAGCAACCTCAGATATGCCACTGATTGTACTAGACCCGACATTGCCTACGCTGTGGGACTGTTGTGCAGGTTTACTAGTAGACCTAGTATGAAGCATTGGCACGCTATCGAAAAATTCATGAGATACCTAAAAAGGACCATGAGTCTCGGATTACTCCAAAGCAACCAGTGGCTATATTTTAGTATAGCTAGTAGGGTTGTATCTTGGAAATTGAAGAATAGACGATATTGGATCAGTCCACTATGGAGTCTGAAATGATAGCACTAGCTACTACTAGTGAAGAAGCGAGCTGATTGAGATGCTTGCTAGTTGAGATCCCTTTATGAGAAAAACCTATGACAGATGTGTTGATCCACTACGATAGTCCCGCGGCTATTGCGAAGATTAAGAATCGTTATTACAACGATAAGAGACGACAAATTCCTTATAAGCACAACGTTGTTAGAGAGTTACTTTCTAAAGGAGTTGTTATAGTGGATCATGAGCGCACTGATGAGAATTTAGCAGATCCTTTGACGAAAGGGTTAGCTAGTGAGAAAGTCCTAAATACATCCAAAAGGATGGGACTAATGCCTATAGAATCACTCATGATGGTAACCCAACCTAAAAGACTAGAGATCCCAAGAATTAGGTTCAATGGGTAATAACAAGTTATGAAGTGATATGAGATGAATATGCTATTATAAATCAGAGAAGCATGATTCCTGAAGTGATGATAGGTTGAGGTAATAGAAACTCTTAATGAGATCTATACTCTATGTGGAGTGGAGTACCTAGCTACAGGAGTACTCTTGATAGACTCACCAATGTGAATGTGGAAGTGGGGCCGCTTCCTATGGAATTTTGAGGCAGAATTCTTGGAGCGTTCACTATACTAGGATAGACATGCAGGGCCATTAATGCACGGGCTTTTGAGAATACACCCTATGAAAAGGTTGTGTGTGGGTTTGATGTCAAAGATAGAGTTCAAGACTACGAGTCACTCTTGTTGAATCTGAATCTTACTTACTATGCAAAGGTTCAAGTCAAGAGACACCTTTGTTTATGCACGATCTTATAGAAGCGTTTGACGCTACTTCAGAAACACTTTTTTAAATTCAAGTGGGGGATTGTTGGAACATAGAGTATGTGAGTTTGCTCTCATATTTTGAAGTCCCACATTCGAAAACTCTCATATTTTGAGTAGTTTTCAACTCTTAATAAGCTAAAGTCCCATATTGGTTAGAAATCATATGTGAGTTTGCTTCCATCACTATATAATGAGTTTCAAACTATTGCGAAAAGTACACCAAAGTTAGATGCATTTCCCAACTTTCTCTTTTCTCTCTTTTTTATTATGCTCGCCTAATTTTCGAGCCACTTCTCCCCTTTCTTTATGTCCCTTCAATATTTTAAAGCGGTTTTGAACTGTTGTCCCTTTGTTTTTAGAGGGGTGGGTTTGTACTGTTGTCCCTACGTTTTTAGAGCGGTTGTTATGCCGCAGTCCCTTTGTTTTTAGAGCGATTTTTGTGTCGTAGTCCCTTCGTATTTTAGAGTGGTTGTTATGCCGTAGTCCCTTCATAGCGGTTGTTATGTCTTAGTTCCATCGATTTTTTGGTGGTGCTAATACCACTATCCTTTTAGAGCGGTTTTTATGCCGTAGTCTCGTCGATTTTTTTTGTGTGGTCATAATACCACTATAAGCGGTTTTATGTGCCGTAGTGGTATTATGAGCGGTTTTTTGTGCCATAGTCCTTTTAATTTTTGTGAGTGGTCAAATTTTTTGCGAGTGACTTTGATCGTCATATTGAGAGTGACTTTAACCGCCATATTGAGGGTGTAATTCTAGAACGGTTTTCTACGGTGCAATGGAACTCTAATATAGTGAATTTGCGCTGTTTTATCCTGGGGACTTCGTGGTTGATAGTCTGCCTTGCACAATTTGGGTAGTGCTGCGAAATGTCTTAAAGAAAGCGACCTAGTCCGCGACTCAACCCAGTAATATCTTCGGTGGCATAAATTGTGATTTTTTAAACAGTTTTCGAAACTCAAAACTAATATATATACACATAAGTTCATTAGGTTTTGTTTCTTAACCTTGGTATCCGCCTACGCCAACAAAAGCTCGCGTCCCTGCTACCTCTAATATACTATTCCTTCGATATAATATGAATAGTGTCGCACTCATGAAACCAAACACTCCAGTCGCATTCTCAAAGAAATATTAGACTACATCTTTTAAAAGAAATGGGAGGAACGTCGGCACTGTTTACATAATTTTCTAAGGTGAGTGTATTTGGATACCCTTACAAATTTTCTGTCATATTATTTTGAAGTTAAATTTTGATCACCTCAAAATTTTATATTGATTAAATGGATGAATTTCTTATGAAATTAACATGAACCAAAAAGGTTGTTTTGAGACTGTCACCTCTCATATTAGTTTTTATTATATAAAATTTATTTTCCCATTTTCTTATTCTATACGTGCAAACTCACAATCTTTTATGTGTAAAACCCTACTAACTTCAATTATTATTTCATTACTTTAATCAATATAATAATAAACTTATTACTATTTCAAATTTCGCTAACTTGAAATTTGTAAAGATTAAATCTATATGCCTGATAAATAAACAATTAGTGTCTAATAACAGACCTACGATTCCTATCAATTATCGTGTGAAAACTTGCTAATAAGAACAAAATAAAGCATCAAATATCGTTCGAGGACAATCTTTAGCATATACCCTCTCCTATTTTAAGTTAAGATAGTATACACCCTGTTTATACATCTATATATGCACTACGACTTAAATTTTATTTTATATTATGGAGTCTAATTTTCTTTCACATCCAAAGGATTAGTTTATTTTAATTACAATCTAAAATTGTGCATAGTAACTAATAAGTTGTAATTAAATATTATTAGTTGTATTTCATGTGATATATATAGTTTACCTATCTAAAAATCAAAATTATGTATATGTATATGTTATATATTTTTTTATCGTCTTTGGTTTTAAACAAAATTTCATTATATTAATATGTATGTTTTAAAAATATTAAATACATTTTTGGGTTATATTATAAATAGTAGATAATTTATTTATTTGTACTAGTAAGTAATTTATTTGTATTTGATTGTTGTGTTTTTTAATTTCATTCGCGGACTATTAGAGATGACGATCGACGAAGACACGACTCATTAGCATATCAAATTTGTTTGGCGAAATCTTCAATCAAAATAAGGGGTGAGAGAAGGTTCAATTTTATGAGTATAATATAACGGGTGAACGGGAAAAGCGTAATTCCCATAGATTCATCAGGGGCTTATTACGTACAGGAGAGCCCTATTGTGTAATAATAATTAATTAATAACATATGAATGGTAATAGTGAGGACTAAAATATGATTTAGGAACCTATAGAATTGCTGTGAATTAATTTATATGAAGATTGCATGACATTTTATTTTAGGAAATCCTATGCTATATGTTATTGTACATATGATGTGTATTTGAGTGATCTTATTTACTTGAATGAAATTATGATTTTACTTGAATGCACCACTTGTTTGATTTCCTATTTTATGATTGATAGAACTAGACTGTTCATTGTGATTGGTGTGGACCAAATGTTGAGATTTGATTGAGATTGACTGATATATATATATATATATATATATATATATATATATATATATATATATATATATATATATATATATATATATATATATATATATATATATATATATATATGTGTGTGTGTGTGTGTGTGTGTGTGTGTGCGAATTCAAATTGAGAGTTGTAGAGTTATGATCATTGAATAAGTATGAAATGTTAGAGACTTTTGAAGTGAATATTGTTTTGCCACCATATAGGGATGGTCTGACAAGCCTAGTGATTTCGAGAAAGTACAGCTGAATGAGCCTGATCATGGAGGGCGACAGTCGAACTCTAAGGTAAGACTGATAGACCTTGGGATATCTCTGGTAGGGAATTCCTAAATGAATTAGTGGTTATTCCCTAAGGTCGAGAGCTACCGTGCAACACAAGAGTATCCCGATCGTCGCGTATATGTATCTAAGGTTGAGTTGAGGGGATCTGTGAGGACATGGTCATTCATGAATCGCCGTCCACTCCTATAGTGGCATAGTACCATGCCTCCTAACTAAGTACTTCAGAGTAGAATGGTACCAAATGATGAAGAAGTATAAAGTATAGGTGATGTAATCCTGTTAGTCATGAATCACTTTGAGGATCGTTCTAGGTTGGAAACTTACAAATTGCAGTCAAAATCACATTTTGCTGGAGAACGCGATAAACAAAGCTACAAAACTCCGAATCGGACGCTTCCAAAATGAGGTGAAAGATGACGTTCCGAAACGCAAGTTGGGCTGTTGAATCACCAAAAACAAGTATGTAGAACTCGAGATATGATTGCAGGTTAATGAACACAAAAATTGGTACAATTTGTGTATTAGGGTTTGAAGTAAAGGAAACTCAAAATATTATTATTCAGTAAACGAACCAAGAAGAGAATGGCGCCACAATCTAGGGATTGATAAGCCAAAAAGAACGTCACAAGGATTAACAACCTTGATAAGTTCAAAGTGAATTCTTTCAAGAACTCTAGAGAGCAAAAGCCTCACAAAAATAATGTTCTAAAAATCTCCCCAAAAAAAGATAAGAGTTTGCCTTTTATAGTGGCACCTCCTTACAAGTTCTCTAAATTTGGCCCAACTCAAGTTTTTACAATTAGACCCAACTTTTCTTACTAATTCAGTCTACTACTTCAATTAAAACTATTATTAAAATTTGATAACACATAGAATCAGCCTTCATTCCTTAACTTCTTCAATTTCGATTAAGCAATTGACTATCTTGGGCTTCAAGTCTTCATGAGTTGTACTTGCTTCAAATAAAGTGGTTATCAAGTTATTTAGAACCTCCTTTGCCTTCTTTGACCTTGCTCTTGTCATTGGAGTTCCAAGACCTTGAATATCTTCTATGCTTCCTTCCTTTTTTTATGAGGAATTTCATTATTAAATGTCAAAATACAAAATTATTAATTTGGGGTTTAGGGTGTCACAAGTTGTGCTTGGGTTAGCAGCTAGTTCGAATCTAGTAGTTGAACTACTTGATCTGAAAACTGCAGTCCTTCATGAGCAATTGAGAAGGTGTTAGAGAGGTTTAACATGTGCAATTGCAAACCTGTTAGTACTCCATTTGCTACTGATTTCAAATTGAATTGTGATCAATGTCCTACAAGTGATAAAGAAAAAGAAGAGATGAAAAAGGTTCCTTATGCATCTGCAATTGGTAGTTTGATGTATGCTATGGTATGCACAAGGCCAAATATTGCTCATGCAGTTGGAGTTGTTAGTCAGTTTCTCTCTAATCCTGTTAATGATCATTGGCAACCAGTAAAGTGGATTCTCATATACTTCATAGGCACTCCCAAAGTGTGTTTATGCTATGGAGGTGGTGAACATGTGTTAGATAGCTACACAAATGCAAATATAGCATGTGATCTTGATTCTAGAAAATCTACTTTTGATTATATGATTACGTTTGCAAAATAGGAGTTGTGTCTTGGCAATCAAGGTTACAAACGTGTGTTGCTCTATCCACTACTAAAGCTGAGTACATTACAACAACTGATGCTTCCAAAGAACTCTGGTGGATGAAGAAATTCCATACATGAGTTAGGCCTCAAGCAAGACAAGTTTGTGTTATTTTGTGACAATCATAGTGTGATCCATTTTAGCAAGAATCCGACTTTTCATGCAAAGTCGAAGAATATTAAGATGCGGTATCATTGGATATGAGATGCGTTGGAAATGGAGTCATTTTAAATTGAAAAGATTCATACTGATGGGAATGGTTCAAACATGATGACGAATGTTTTGTCTATGTCAAAGATGATATGTTGTAGAAAGATGACTGACATGGTTGAACAGTACTTTTCCACTTGATTCGTGAGGGGAAGATTTGTTGGGTGGGCTCACTCTCCAAGTGGAACCCACTAATTTTACTAGTATTATTATTATTACTAAAGAAAGAAAAAGAAAGAAAAAAAAAAGAAATATGTGTTTTAATTGGACTAGGCCCATGTAGAGAAACAAAAAAGAAAAATATTTGAAATCCCTAAAGTAAAAAAAAAAAACGTGAACACTTGTTTTTTGTGGTAATAGATGTGTAGCAAACTTGCTTCGTTTGGTTTACAATTTTAGTATGTTATTTCTATTATTGAGTTTGTTCTTTTAATATACAGTGTTAGTAGTTTTACCCTGTCTGAGAGTTACTTTGGAATACATTTTGTTTCTACTTTTTTGGTGATGGCTATTGTCGTTTAATTTTTTTTTATTCTCTCAATTTGAGAGAAATTTTCCATGTTAAAAATTGTGTTTGTCTCATTTAATTTTTTGTCAATTGTTGTATCTTTGTGGAATTGTATTTTCTGTTTTGGTCATTTATCTGCACTCGTGGGAAAAAAAATATTCCGCATTATTGAGATAGTTATCTCTAGTTTTTTTATTCAATTCGCCTCATCAGCGCAAATCCTCCAAGATTCAACAAGCTCTTCCCAGATAAACTGAGGTAACAAAACAACAATTTTTTGTCAAAAGAAAAGAAGAAGGTAGGGTTTTTTCATATTCTTATAAAACGTATGAATATATATAAAAATAGGGAGAATGGTTAATTTATTATGAGAGAAAAGAGTAGTGAAACTAGTAGGGTTAGAGTAAGTCTATAACTAAATCATAATAATTTAGAGAACAAGTCAAAGCAAATATTATTATTATTATTGTTGTTATTGTTATTGTTATTATTATTATTATTATTATTATTATTATTATTATTATTATTATTATTATTATTATTATTATTATTACTACTACTCTAATAATAATAATAATAATATTTTCATCTAAAATAATTTTTTACATTGCTCACTCAAAAATATAATAATTATTTAAAAATTTTGAAATATTCTCAAAGTTTTTTTTTAAAAAAAGTGCATCTTTTATACTTGTATAAAATAGCCCATAAATTTCCTTGGTCGTTGTGATTGTTAAAAATTTCCTCTTTTTACATTTTATATATTCACTGTGAAGTTTTCTGGATTTCATTATTGCCTTCCTTTTATTTTGTGTATTGTGCTCTCTAAAAATATTTCCATTTCATTAACATATTTCATAGCACATTCAATCAACTACTGCCCTTTAACTTCTCTTATATCAAGATTTCTCGTTAGGCTTGCCATGAACACTTTAGTCTATAGATGCAGAAATTATCCCAGGCATTTTTTGTCCTCTCTAAATTAATTATGGTTCTACAATTTCTAGGTTTTTAAAAGAAAAACTTTAGATTTTTTGTATTTTTAATAAGAAAAATAAAAAGTTATTAATTATTACCCTATATAAATTTGCCATGTTATATACAAAATAGTAAAAAATGGTACGGATGTACATATTTTATACTTAAAAGTATTAATTTGTTTAAAAAATATTATGGATTAATATGATACAACAAAATAATTTAAAGGACGTAGGATAAATTTTGTAAAAAGAAAATAAAAGTTAAAAAGTTATTTACTTATTTTGATTTAAGTTTTTTTCAAAATGAATAAAAAAATATACTCTTTTAAATAAAATTTTAATTGTACGTTGCCGCATAATTACTATACAGACACGTGAGTTCACTACCTTACCACCATTTTAATGTATACTATAGCTGGCTATATGTCGTACACACAGTTTAAGACTTTGATTTTTTTTCTTTCTTTTCCCATTTTCTCTTCATCTAAGGTAATTTTAGTTGAGATGTATTAAATATTAAATGTGACTATATTTATTGGTAGAAATTCAAACTCTTTGTTCTTTTATCTTAAATAATTTTATTCAAGATGCATGTGATTATATTTATCGATAGAAATTCAACCTTAAACTTATTACATTGTGAAAGTTCAATTCTTCTACTAAACGCAACTCTATTGGTAGTTTAAGGCTCATATCAAGATCGGGTTGAAAAAAAAGAGCAGAGAAATAACCAGCAAATATATAATTTAAAAGTGTTTAGAATATATTATGCCATTATGTGGGCATAATTTAATGTATTGTAATTATATTGCTGATTTGTGTGACTTTCTTCTGTGTTGGATTACTTTTCTTTTTGTTACCATGTGTTTGGATTATTTGTTGTTGGTCAATTCGATATCTATTAGTATATTTAATTTTTAAATTAATAGTTAAATGGTTTTTTTTTTAAATATTTATTTTCTATCGCTGATATATAATTATAATAACTACATATTATTATCAAAAATATCTGAAAATAAAATTTATTTTTTAAATTTTTATACTCATAATAGTGAATATTAAATAATTTTACGATAAAATATAAAAAATTAATATTTACAAACCACAAAATAATGTTTTTTTTTATGAAATATTTTTTTTAAAATACAAAAGTTAATAAATAATTTTTTGATTAATAACAATGATCGTCAATTTATTAGTTTATAAAAAAAAACCAAAACTCTTTAATTTGTAAATGTAGCGTAAAAACTACCATAAACCAATACTATTTATGTCTCTGAACTTTGATTCTATTTTGAACACACATATTAAAAAATAATAAATTTAGATTGATTTAGTCATATTTACCCTTTATCTATTAAGTAAAAACAAAATTTATTTAATATATAATTTTAAATTTTTAAAAATATAAAAGGCAAAACAACATTAATTACATTTAAATTTTTTTAAAGAACCAAGGTTTTAGAATAAAAGTAAAAACTTGAAGAATCAAATATACATAGGACTGAGAATATCATGAGAGTAGCATGTAAACACAAATATATTGATATGGTCCGTATCATACAATAGAAATATCTTTAAAAACAGTTGGCACTTAATAAACAAATATTACTTATAATAAAACATGTGTATACTTGCACTTCAATAGTTAGAGAAATTAATTTAATATTATAAATGCTTATTGCGTGCAAAGATGATCCATCATTTTTTAATAGCACAATAGGACCCAATTCTGTCCATAAATACCACTATTCACTTGCTTTTGAAATTAAGAAAACAATTTTTACATACTCTCAGATCATGAAAGACACTATAGTTCTTTACCCTGCCTTTGGTAGTGGACACTTAATGTCTATGGTTGAATTAGGAAAACTCATACTAACACACCACCCTTCATTTACAATCAAAATTCTAATCCTTGTACCACCAAACAATGAAAACAATGATTCCATCACTCAATACATTTATTCTATCTCTAACAAATTTCCCTCCATAAACTTTCACTTAATTCCTTCCATTTCACTCACTCTAACACTCCCACCTCACTTACACACTCTTGAAGTCTCCCCTCCTAGTAACCACCATGTTCACCATATTCTTCAATCTATCTCAAAAACAACAAATCTCAAAGCAGTTATTTTGGATTTTTTCAACTATAGTGCTACACTAGTTACAAACAACCTTAAAATTCCTGTTTATTTTTATTTCACCTCAGCAGCTTCTACACTATCAATTTTTCTTCACTTTCCAACTTTTCACAAAAATGCTACAAAATCTATAAAAGACTTTGACATTGACACACCTATTGAACTGCCTGGGTTACGGACGTTATTCGCAGATGACTACATTGATGAAGGGAAGGATCCAACAAGTCCAAATTACCATAAATTGCTTGAATGTGCTAAAATATTGAGGAAAAGTGATGGAATTATTCTAAATACTTGTGATGTTATTGAAAAAAAGGCTATTAAAGCTTTGAGAGATGGGTCGTGTGTTCCTGATGGAATTACTCCATTGATTTTTTGTATTGGACCTGTGATTTCAGGCGTGTATGAGAAAAATGAAAATCGTTGTATGAGTTGGCTCAACTCGCAGCCGAGTCAAAGCGTTGTGTTGTTGAGCTTTGGAAGCATGGGGAGATTTTCTAAGGCTCAGTTGAATGAGATAGCATTTGGTTTGGAAAAAAGTAAGCAAAGATTCTTCTGGATTATTAGGAGTGAGTTGGATTTAGACGAGTTGAGTTTGGACGAGTTGTTACCTGAAGGATTTTTGGAAAGAACGAAGGAGAAGGGAATGGTAGTTAGAAATTGGGCCCCACAGAGAGCAATATTGAATCACCACTCGGTGGGTGGGTTTGTGACTCATTGTGGGTGGAACTCAATTTTGGAAGCCGTTTATGAAGGAGTTCCAATGATTACGTGGCCACTTTATGCTGAGCAAAAGTTGAATAGATTGATTTTAATACAAGAAATGAAAATTGCTTTGAAACTGAATGAGTCAGCGGACAAGTCTGTAAGTGCAACTGAGTTAGGAGAACGAGTTATGGAATTGATGGAATCAGATAAAGGAAAAGAGATTAGAGAAATGATTTTGAAAATGAAAAGAAATTGTAAGGAGGCTAAAGGAGGAGGTGGATCTTCTCTTTCTCTTGTTGATTTGAAAAGATTGGGAGATTCATGGAAGAAAAGTGATTCTTGCAATAATTTATCTCCAAATTCTCCGTTTCTTATTTATTGAATTAGTTGGTGAAAATAAGCTTAAAAAAGTGTGTAACATTAAGAAGTGAATTTCACATTACAAGTTTAATAATGTCTTAATTTTATATTAAGTATTTTGATAAAATGCATAATTGTCACAAGCACAGATAAAGCTGGAAAACAAATTCTTGTATGCACACTACTGTCTACTGCAAGAATAAAATATTAAAACATAACATTCTGCACAACATTCTGTAAATTAAATTATTGATTGTTGACTATTAATAAATTCTTTGCCTTCTAGATAGTCCAAACTCCACACACATGCAAATGTCTTTTTCTAATAATTGTCTTATTTTATTATTTAATAAATGATTTATTTTATGTGTAAAGAAGAAAGTAAATTAAATTAAATGGCAACACCTTCTATTTTATTTAAATAATTTCAACCATTATATTTATCTAATTATTTTAGACTATTGCTTACATTATTATTTATTATATGGTTTTATTGTCTATTTTTATTTACTTAATTAAAAAATCATGAAAACAATGTGTTATATGTTGTTTATTTTTTTAATTAAGAGTGATCCAACCCATGTGTCTATTAAACATTATTTTTGTCTTGAAAAAATTCCCTCATTCACAATTAGTAATAATCACAAATGAACAAAGAAAAATGACTTAATTTATTCCTTCTCTCTTTCATGCCTATATGCAATTAGTGGCCTTTGATTACATTGATTTTGTTGTCTTCGCAATTAAGCCAAGTAATATCAAATTTACTTATTGTATTGAAAATTTTACCCTGTACCCCTTCTTATCTCTATACCCTCAAAATACTGGTGAAAATACCATAATACCCTCGTATATATTAATACATACAGTAGCTTTTTCATTTCCTCACTTTGAGATTTCCGGTACACACAAGTCGAAATTTTCATTTTTACCGGAAAACTTTTTTTAAGATTTCCGATACAGAACACCGCTCCGGAAAACTTAAAAAAAGATTTTTGGTACAGAGCACACTACCGGAAATCTTGAAAAAAGTTTTCCGGTAGTTTTTGGAAATCTTTTTTCAAGTTCTCCGGAAATAATGAACTACCGAAAAACTTGTTTGTGACTTTTTCGGAAGGTACCAAAAAACTTCACCCACAAGTTTTCTGGTAATTTCATTTTTTTTTTTAAATTAATTTATTTGTTTAATTTTTTTTATTATATTAGTATTTATTTAATTCATTTGATTTTAACTATATTTTTTTTAGTGGGTAGGGATAGAGGTAAAGACGGCAAAGTTATTGCAAGACCACATGACTTAGAAGGTTCATCGTCTATGTATGCTGCTCCTAAAAGAGTTCGTCCGACAGCCTCGCGTAGAAGACGACGATTTATCATGGAAGATGATAATTTGGAGGAGCAGGCTAATATATCTATTGCTGAGGAGGATCAAGCGGTAAATGATGCGGTACATGAGGAGCATCAGATGCATGAGAATGTACCTATACAGGAGGAGCATGAGGAGGTACCTGTACAGGCCGAGGCACCTGTGCGGAGGGAGGCACCTGTGGTGGCACAGTTTCCTGGAGGGCCGGATGATCTGTCGGTCCTTACTCAATACCGGCATCATGTGTCGGCGAGACTATGATTTGGCGAAGTAAGTTAAATTAATTATTATTTATGGTGTATTAAAGTTAATTATTATTTATGTTATATATTTAATTAAAGTTAAATTAATTATTATTGATGGTGATCCGCTGTCGCACACGGATCAAATACGATTGAAAATAAGTGTGAAAAGGGGTAATAACTCGAGTCATTTCGCAAGGACTTCTGATATAATGATATTAACCGAGTTGAAATTCGAAATTGGGTGCTTTTATAATGATTTAGTTTGAACAGATGAGCAGAACGATTAATCCACTTATTTGAGTTTCAGACCTATCACAGATTCTATCAATGAATTTTAATTTCTAATTTGTGATTCTATTCTTATTTGACTACAGAATTGATCAAACAAGCGTACAATCAATCCTACGTGAGTTCGGTTTGATTGACTGGATTAAGCATCACAATCATCAAAATATTACAATTAACGATCAAGCGTCGCAGAATTATAATTCAATTAAATTAGAGACTGAAACCGAATTCTGTCAAATAAATTTAATCGATCTTATTGAAATTCAGTTTAAGCAATCAGAATATCAATATAATCAAATAAACGAAAATAGAATCATGAATCAGAATCGACGGTATAACCTGAATCTCCAGGTGTGATGAAACTCTGAACTCGTGGATTAATCTGATGAAATTAGTCTTCCATGAAAATAAAAAAAAAATTATATAATTTTATGGTCTTTAATCCAAAAAACAATCTAATCCAAGAAAGGAAAGAAACCCCAAATATATAGTGCTCGAGTTTTTGGGCTTTAAAACAAGTGGCCCGCTATTTAAATTATTACAAAGGTCCAGATTACGAAATCTGCAATTTAGGCCTAGTTGAGTTCGGCATTGAGATTTTATTCCAACACAAAAGTTGTAGCTCTGATTTTTAGCTTTCCAACGACTGCTCACATGCTTCAATCTGATATCCAGAGCTCATGTTATGGCCTATAGAGCGAGTAGGAGTCAAAATGCAAATAATAAAATTATAATTCAATTTCAACCCAAAGTTTAGAAACAAGCTAAAAAATTATTCTAAGCTATAAAGTTATTTTAGAAAACCAAAGTAAAAAGCTAGAAACATGCGCCCAAGTGCTATGATCATATGGTTTATTAAATTAATTATTATTTATGGTATATATTTAATTAAAGTTAAATTAATTATTATTTATGGTGTATTAAATTAATTATTATTTATGGTGTATTTAAGTTAATTATTATTTATGTTATATATTTATGGTGCATTTTTATATTATATGCATGAGCGGCCAATGCTAAAAATTGTTGCCCATGGAAAAAAATTGCAACAATTTACTCCACTCGTTCTCCCGTGAAGTATAGAGACGTGGGTGAATGTATCTGGGTTAGGACCACTACAGCGGGGGAGTCTGAAACTGATTGACAACAGCTTGATTTCTGCTTTTGTGGAAAGATGGCACCCAGAGACTTCGTCATTTCACATGCCATTCGGTGAAATGACGACAACTTTGGACGATGTTACCAATTTGTTAGGCGTTCTTGTTAGGGGTGAGTTCTACACTCCACCAGCTGACCTAGATAGAGTAATGGCATGTAATCTTGCCATTACTTCATTAGGGGTGCCTCCTGAAGAGATATGGGAGGAAACAAAAAAAACCAGGGGTGCACACTACAAACTGGATTGGCTGAAAGATGTATTCAGAAGGCAGTATCAAGCCGAATGATTTGATTGTGCAGCTCGGGCGTATTTGCTGAATCTAGTAGGGAGTACTATCTTCGCAGATAAGAGTCATACACTGGTCGATGCGAAGTACCTTCCTCTGTTCAGATATCTAGACGGTACTAGTAGATACGCTTGGGGTAGTGCTGCACTTGTAGTTCTTTATGACTACCTCTCTGATGCTAGCTGTTACGACACCAAACAGTTAGGTGAATACATGTCTCTGCTGCAAGTAATAATAATTATGATTTATTTTTATTTATGTTTATAATTAATTTATTACATAATTATTTATTTTTATGTTTATAATTAATTAATTTATTTTTATTTGCAACAGTGTTGGATATACAAATATTTTCTAGATATTTGTAAAAGAGGTGATCAGGGTGCTAATGTTTAGTGCATTGCCCGAATGAATAGATGGAACTACAAGCAAGGCAAGCACAAGATCCATGAGTATAGACGTATGATTGATGCACTGACACCTGTTGAAGTCATATGGAGACCATGGGAGAATCATAGGGATGTGGTTCCCTTTGATCATATCAGGTTATACACTAGTCACCTCCGACTATGCAGCACAACAGTGGCATATCAACTAGAGAGGTGTCTTAGACAGTTTGGTTATATCCAACATTTATCTCTGTAGACATCTCCAACTCTGATCCATCTTCTATGTCTTGGGTGAGTTCACATTCCATGCTTAATTTTCTCCATTGAATATCCACAGAATCTAGAGGAATTGGTTCACCCATCAATTTATATTATGCCAATTCACAAGCACAAGGTAACCCGTATGTCCTTCTAAGAGAGCACCCACATACAGATTTGTCAGTACCCACCCACTCAACTTTCTCGTATTCTTCAGCAATACGTCTTTGAGCTTCTCTTGATACAAATGTATTCAATCTCTGATAAAATGGATTTCTGTGTTCATGATCTTCGTCATAGAAACTTTTCTGAAATGAGCCCCTGATTTTTTTAATGTTGCAATCTTATCATGTTGTTCATAGCCTCCCAACATTTACACATGTCACCCATGTTGTTTTCCAACATTAACTTCAATTTCCAATAAGCTGACTCAACCCTATCATTACATGTAAATTGTCACCATTGAGCAATCCAACAATATATAATATAATTACAAAATCAAATTTTTAGAGTCACATGACATACCTGTTACTCGTTGTAAGACCCTTAATTTTAATTTGTACCTTTTTGTATTTTGATGTGTTTTTATGTTGAATTATGAGGCTTTTTAGCCAGTTTTATTGGTATTTTGGGTGTTAAATGCCATAAATATTTTTGTGAGATCCGTTTTAAATTATTTAGCGAGAAATAATTTAATTACATTGGTGACCCTTTACAACTTTTGTGGAAATCTGGGCTTTGCCCTCAGATGAGGTTCAGGAGCTTCCTACCGGTTAGTACCCTGGAGAGGGGAAGGTAGTTAGTCATGTCTGATCGGAGCTGTGTCAGGAGTTTTGTGCTGGGCGCGTGGAGATCACCCGGGTTGTATAGCTTTTTGTAGCATGATCAGATTAGGCGACTGTATAGGGACTAGAAGTCTTTCTTTTGTGGTTGTAATTATTTATTTTGGGAAGACTGTACCTATATTGTCAGCCTGACTTTTATTTTGATGGGTCCTTGTAATATTTTTGAGGTGATTTGGAGAAGTTTAAATATTTTGGACTTGTATTTCAAAAACTATTCCGCTGTTGTAAATGTTGTTGGCTTTTGTCGTCGTGTTACGACATTAAACATTTCATCCAAAAGTATTAATTTATTTATTTAAAAAAAAAAAAAATATACTCGCGTTTTGTGAAAAAATCGGGCTGTTACAATTGTGGTATCAGAGCTTATGGTTATAGATTGTAGGTCAACCTGTAGGTTGGGGTTGTTATCTGATCATGCGTCGGGGTAATTTGTCCAGTTGTCGGGTTCGGTCTAGCTTTGTGATTGGTTTAGTCGGAAGTTATTCTTAGAGTTTTTCGAAGTGGTGTTGAGATGTCTTCTTGATGCTGGTTTTGTAGGAAACCATGCCACCAAGAAGGAATGACGCTCAAAGGGTCAATGTTAATAGGGATGACCAACTAGCGGAAGCTATGATTAACATGGCTGCTTCTGTTGCTGCACAGACTGTTGCCAAGACTCAATGGGATCTAGAGAAGCGAGAAAGAAAGATTTGTGCCGCTGAGTCAAGGGGATTAAAGGACTTTCGTCGTTACAATCCTCCCAAGTTTAAGGGTGATGAGAATTCGGATCAGTGGATCCAAGAAGTGGAAAAGATCTTTGAAATGATTAACTGTCAAGCAAGAGTGAAGGTCAATTATGCCACTTGTCTGCTGCTAGGGGATGCTGAGTATTGGTGGAGGAGTACAAGACTTTTGATGGGATCGGCTCATGAGGAGGTGAACTGGGAGTCATTCAAAAGGAAGTTTTTAGACAAATACTTTCCGATGAGTACCAGGACTAAGTTGGGCGATTATTTTCTAAAACTTCATCAGGGGAATATGACCGTGGGTGAATATGCCGCTAAGTTTGAGTCCTTGTCAAGGCATTTCATATTTTTCCGTGAAGAGGTTGATGAATCATTCATGTGCCATCGTTTTCAAGCTGGATTGAAGTATGAGATTCAAGATTCTGTTTTACCCTTGGGAATTCAACGTTTCCAAGTTCTTGTGGAAAAATGTAGAGAAGTGGAGGACATGAAGAATAGGAGGGCCAACCGTGGGGGGAACTTTAGTTCAGGGGGGCCGAGTCGGGTGAGTTATCAGGGCAACAAAGGGAAACAAATTGCTAAGCCCTATAACCGTACGCAGAACAACAACAGGGGTCAGACTCGCCCGGAAAACCAGAATTTCATAAGGCAATTGGGACAAGGAAATCGATGTTTCCAATGTGGTGAAGAGGGACATTATGCTATTGCTTGCACCTCTAAGGGACTTACTTGCTACAATTGCCATAAGCCAGGGAACATTGCGAGGGACTGTAAGGCTGCGAAGGTGGAACCGGTTGTGAATATAACTAGGGCTACTCGTCCTACTGCTAGAGGACGCGTTTATTGCGTGGGTGCTGAAGCTGGAAATCCATCTGGCAATCTGATTCAACGTGACTGTGAGATTGCAGGTAACACTCTTAATGCACTTTTTGATTCGGGGGAAACCCATTCCTTCATTGCTATGGATTGTGTGAATCGTTTGAAGTTATCTGTGTTGCCTCTACCTTTTGATTTGGTTGTTTCTACGCCTGCTAAGACGTTGAGAGTGAATACTGCATGTTTACAGTGTCAAGTGACTATTCAGAATAGAGATTTCTTGATTAATTTGATTTGTTTACCTCTACAATCACTCGAGATCATTCTCGGTATGGATTGGATGTTGTACCATTATGTGTTTTTGGATTGTGCTCGCAAACTGGTTCTTTTCCCTGAACCAGGAGTTGTTAAGTATCTAGCTGCTAACAAATTCGGAGTGTCACTGCAAGAAGGAACTCATGAGTTTTTGTCTTTGGCTAACGTGGAGGCAAAGATAAAGGTGAATATAGAAGACGTGGTGCTTGTCAAGAAGTACCCAGACGTATTTCCAAAAGAAATTCCAGGATTACCACCGGTAAGAGAAGTGGAATTTTTCATTGATTTGCAACCAGGAATCGGACCAATTTCGATTGCACCGTATCGAATGTCGCCATTGGAATTAAATGAGCACAAAGGTCAAATTGAAGATTTGTTGGAGAAGAAATTTATTAGACCAAGTGTATCACCATGGGGAGCTCCGGTATTGCTAGTCAAGAAGAAGGATGGAAGCTCACGCTTATGTGTGGATTATCGGCAACTCAATAAGGTGACTATTAAGAATCGATATCCTTTGCCACGTATTGATGATTTGAGGGATCAATTGAGAGGAGCCGCGGTATTTTCAAAGATTGACTTGAAGTCGGGTTACCATCAAATCCGAGTAAGAGAAGAAGATATTCAGAAAGTTGCTTTTAGAACTCGTTATGGACATTATGAATATCTGGTCATGCCATTTGGAATTACCAATGCACCGACAATTTTTATGGATTACATGAACAGAATCTTCAGTCCATTTCTGGATAAGTTTGTTGTGGTGTTCATTGATGATATTCTGATTTATTCAAGGACTGTGGAGGAACATGAAGAGCATTTACGCCAAGTTCTTGAAATCTTACGCGGGAAGCAATTGTATGCCAATTTGTCGAAGTGCTAGTTTTGGCTACAAGAAGTGAATTTCTTAGGTCATGTGATAACTAAGGGATGAATCGTTGTAGATCCGGCAAAGATTGAGTCAGTTCTTGCTTGGAAACAACCTCATACTGTCACTGACATACGACATTTCGTAGGGCTGGCAGGTTACTACAGGAGGTTTATTGAAGGTTTTGCGAAGATTGTAGCTCCATTGACGCAACTTACTAGAAAAGATCAACCGTTTGCATGGACGGAGAAGTGTAAGGATAATTTTCAATTACTAAAGAAGAAGTTGACAACCTCACCAGTTTTGATCTTACCGCAACCAGAAGAACCATATGAAGTTTATTGTGATGCGTTTCACCTAGGTTTGGGATATGTTCTGATGCAACACAAGAAAGTTGTAGCTTACGCCTCAAGGCAATTGAAGATTCATGAAAGGAACTATCCCACTCATGATTTAGAGCTTGCTGCTGTAGTTTTTGCATTGAAGATCTGGAGGCACTACTTATATGGAGGCACGTTCACATTGTTCAGTGACGATAAAAGTTTGAAATATTTGTTTGATCAAAAGGAGTTGAATATGCGACAGAGGAGATGGATGGAGACTCTTAAGGATTTTGATTTCACACTGCAGTACCACCCTGGGAAGGCCAATGTAGTGGCTGATGCGTTGAGTAGAAGAAGTGTATCAGTGTCTTCGTTAGTGATGGCTTATCAACAAGAGTTGTGGGAAGCATTCAGAGACCTACACTTGAACGTAGAGTTTGCACCGGGAATTTTGAAATTCGGAATGATTAAGATTTCGAGTGGACTACTTGAAGACACTGCGAATCTTCAAAATGATCCTTTAATTCAAGAGAAGAGGAATCTAATAGTACAAGGGAAAACGACTGAGTTTAAGATTGGGTCGGATAATATTTTGTGATGTAATGGGAGAATTTGTGTACCAGAAGTTGTGGATCTGAGGAAAACAATTTTAGACGAGGCTCATAAGAGTAAATTGAGTATTCATCATAGAGCGACAAAGATGTATCAGGATTTGAGGTAGAATTATTGGTGGCCAGGAATGAAAACGCATGTCGCGGAGTATGTGTCAACTTGTCTAACTTGTCAGAAAGCGAAAGTGGAACACCAACGGCCTGCTGTAATGTTGCGAACTTTAGATATACCTGAGTGGAAGTGGGACAGCATTTCCATGGACTTTATAACTGGATTGCCAAGAACAAGGAGAAAGAATGATTCTATATGGGTGATAGTGGATCGATTGACTAAATCCGCACACTTTTTACCAGTGAGGACCACTTATAAGGTAGATAAGCTAACAGAGATCTACATTGCTGAAATTGTGAGATTACACGGAGTACCGTCGAGTATTGTGTCAGACCGTGATCCGAAATTCACGTCGCACTTTTGGGGAGCATTGCATGATGCGTTGGGAACGAAACTAAGGTTGAGTTCAGCTTACCATCCGCAAACTGACGGACAGACTGAGAGAACAATCTTTTGAGAGCATGTGTATTGGATGATAGAGGGAGTTGGGATGATGTACTACCATTGGTTGAATTTACTTATAACAATAGTTTTCACGCAAGTATTGGAATGGCACCATATGAGGCTTTATATGGGCGCAAATGTCCTACGCCTTTGTGTTGGTATAAGGACGGTGAAAGTATGATTGTAGGACCTGAGATGGTGTAACAGACTACAGATAAGGTGAAGAAGATAAAGGAGAAAATAAAGACTTCATAAGATCGTCAGAAGAGTTATGCGGACAAGCGTCGCAGACCTCTAGAATTTGAGCAGGGTGACCATGTGTTTCTGAGAGTCACGCCTACGACTGACAGACTGACGGACAGACTGAGAGAACAATCTTTTGAGAGCATGTGTATTGGATGATAGGGGGAGTTGGGATGATGTACTACCATTGGTTGAATTTACTTATAACAATAGTTTTCACGCAAGTATTGGAATGGCACCATATGAGGCTTTATATGGGCGCAAATGTCCTACGCCTTTGTGTTGGTATAAGGACGGTGAAAGTATGATTGTAGGACCTGAGATGGTGTAACAGACTACAGATAAGGTGAAGAAGATAAAGGAGAAAATAAAGACTTCATAAGATCGTCAGAAGAGTTATGCGGACAAGCGTCGCAGACCTCTAGAATTTGAGCAGGGTGACCATGTGTTTCTGAGAGTCACGCCTACGACTGACAGACTGACGGACAGACTGAGAGAACAATCTTTTGAGAGCATGTGTATTGGATGATAGGGGGAGTTGGGATGATGTACTACCATTGGTTGAATTTACTTATAACAATAGTTTTCACGCAAGTATTGGAATGGCACCATATGAGGCTTTATATGGGCGCAAATGTCCTACGCCTTTGTGTTGGTATAAGGACGGTGAAAGTATGATTGTAGGACCTGAGATGGTGCAACAGACTACAGATAAGGTGAAGAAGATAAAGGAGAAAATGAAGACCTCACAAGATCGTCAGAAGAGTTATGCGGACAAGCGTCGCAAACCTCTAGAATTTGAGCAGGGTGACCATGTGTTTCTGAGAGTCACGCCTACGACTGGAGTTGGTAGAGCCTTGAAATCGAAGAAATTGACTCCTAAATTTATTGGGCCATATCAGATTTCTGCACGAATCGGACCGGTAGCTTATCGGATTGCTTTGCCTCCGATATTGTCCAATATTCACGACGTGTTTCATGTGTCGCAATTAAGGAAATACATTTCGGATCTGTCGCATGTGATTGAACCGGATACAATTCAGCTGAAGGATAACTTGTCATTTGAAGTACCACTTGTGAGAATTGATGACAAGAAGATTAAGCGATTAAGGAACAAAGAAATTTCGTTGGTCAAAGTGATTTGGAACCCAACTACCGGAGATGCGACTTGGGAATTGGAGAGCAAGATGAGGGAACAACACCTTGAGTTGTTTATCGACGCGTAGTTTCGGGGACGAAACTAATTTTAAGGGGGTAGAATGTAAGACCCTTAATTTTAATTTGTACCTTTTAGTATTGTTATGTGTTTTTATGTTGAATTATGAGGCTTTTTAGCCGGTTTTATTGGTATTTTGGGTGTTAAATGCCATAAATTTTTTTGTGAGATCCGTTTTAAATTATTTGGCGAGAAATAATTTAATTACGTTGCGGAAAAATTATTATCGGACTATTTTGTTAAAAATATCTATAGCTGCAAAAATTTTACCTGTCAATTAAGTTGCAATGAGAATAGATATTTTTATCAAAATTGTTGGGGTGTGTGTGAGAGTGTTGAAATTGGTTGGTTTGGGGATAAATATATATATATATATATATATATATATATATATTTATATATTATTTTATGAGTAATATATGTATATATGAAAGAAAAGGAAGAAAGGAAAAAGCATTTTCCCTGCCCGCGTACGGATTACTCCATCTTCTTCCTCTCTTTTCTTTGTTTTGTTTTCAAAAACCCCAAACGAAAAACCTCACATATCACCTAGATCTAAGCTTCCTCTCGCAAAGTGAGTGAAGAGAAAGTCGCTCATTGTCACGTTGCGGTGCTAGTGAACTAATTTTCGAAGCGTCGTGCGAAGCGAAGTTTTATCGGTATTTGATTGCGGTGCCGTAATCGGCCGTTCGAGCTACCGTCGAGGTAAGGGCTCCTTCCAAATTTTTAGCTTGCATATAGGACTCTATATGTGTATTGGTGGAGTTTGATTTTGATGGGGTTTATGTGTGAATTTGGAGAAAAGGAATTTAATGGGTTTTATGTGAGTTGTGGAAAAGAAATTGTTGGTTTATGTTTAACAATTTGGAGTTTTGATTTGGTGTGTTATGGTTGAAAATTTTGGAAAATGAATTTGATGGGTTTAAGATGTAATGTTGTGGGAAATGAATTTAATGCATTTTATGGGTGAAATGGTGAAATTGAATTTAATGAGTTTTGAGGTGTGGGTGGTGGTGTTTTTTGCTTGGTATGGTTGATATGTTTATGGGTAATATTATGAATGTTGAGATATGCCTGATAGTTGAAAATGTGGGGTTTTGAAATGAATGCAATTTATGTGTGGATTTTGATTTGGTGTGAAATGAATTGATGAGATTGATGTATATGGTGATGTGAATTCAATGTGAATTTGTGAATTAAATTTTCACGTGATTTGAGGATTGTATGCGTTGAGTATGCTCTGTGTTAAATTTGAAAATCATTAGTGTTAAATGAGCATTAAAAACGGGGAATCTTTTAATCGTTGCATTTACTTAATGATCGTGGTGTCGAGAGTCAGAGTATGCTCATGCATTTCATAGTACACGGTGACCGGATGGGCCATGGTGATAGTGGTGACCGAATGGGCCACGAGATAATGCATTTCATAGTACATGGTGACCGGATGGGCCACGAGATAATGTATTTCATAGTATATGGTGACGGATGGGCCATGGTGATAGTGGTGACCGAATGAGCCACGATATAATGCATTTCATAGTACATGGTGACCGGATGGGCCATGGTGATAGTGGTGACCGGATGGGCCACGAGATAATGCATTTCATAGTACATGGTGACCGGATGGGCCATGGTGATAGTGGTGATCGGATGGGCCACAGAATGATGTCATGTGCATTGACATATACACACTGCATTAGGGTGCTTGGCACGCGAGTAATGTCTGATATACTGTGATGGTTGTATATGCGTGCTTGATTGTGGTGTGTGAATTGTGTCGTGTTTGGTGTTTGTGATTGATTGAATTGGTGGTGAAAGTGTTGGAATGATTTTGAAAGTGTTTGAATGACTTTGGTGTGTTTTCAAACTGAAAATCTGTCATTTTTACACTTGTATTCGAATACAACAGGGTTGTAGTCAAATACAGTTGAGTGGTTTTTGCCTCTGACTTGCATTTTCGAAAGTGTAGTCGACTACACAGAGGATGTAGTCGAATATAGTTGAATGGATTTTTTTACTGACTTCGCAATTGTATTCGTATACAAGGGGGTTGTAATCGAATACAAAATCTACAGGATTTTCACTATTTTCGCAAGTGTATTCGACTACACAGAGGCTGTAGTCGAATACAGTTATGCTGTTGGTGCTGTTTTTGCTGTTTTTCTGCTGTTATCGCATCTGTATTCGACTACAGATATGTTGTATTCGAATACAACAGTGCAGTTTTGTCCGAAACTTTTCAACCTTGTTTATGCATGTTTAACAAATGCAAACCCTTTCTAGATGCATGCTAAGTTGAATGGTGATTTTATGCATTTAAAATTTAAATGTTATGTGGTATTTGTTAATTTCGGTTGGTGACCCTTTACAACTTTTGTTGAAATCTGGGCTTTGCCCTCAGATGAGGTTCAGGAGCTTCCTATCGGTTAGTACCCAAGAGAGGGGAAGGTAGTTAGTCATGCCTGATCGGAGCTGTGTCAAGAGTTTTGTGCTGGGCGCGTGGAGATCACCCGGGTTGTATAGCTTTTTCTAGCATGATCAGATTAGGCGACTGTATAGGGACTAGAAGTCTTTCTTTTGTGGTTGTAATTATTTATTTTGGGAAGACTGTACCTATATTGTCAGCCTGACTTTTATTTTGATGGGTCATTGTAATATTTTTGAGGTGATTTGGAGAAGTTTAAATATTTTGGACTTGTATTTCAAAAACTATTCCGCTGTTGTAAATGTTGTTGGCTTTTGTCGTCGTGTTACGACATTAAAATTTCATCCAAAAGTATTAATTTATTTATTTTTGAAAAAAATATATAGATATATACTCGCATTTTGTGAAAAAATCGGGCTGTAACACTCATTGTGTTCCCCGTATGCATTACTCGATTTGTCCATGCTTCAACAAACCTTTCCTTATGAGGAGTCAACCAAGTTTCTTTCACATAGTCAACAAAAATTTTATTACCGACAAATGATTGCTCAAATATTTGCTAGCACATTATATACTCTTTTTCATCATTGCAATACATAATGTCTTTCCACATATTCAATACTAATTCTTGTCTATCCTTTAAGACATATTGCTTGCATTTTGCTCCAACTTTTTGTCGATATGAAATCGACAAAGCAAATTAACAGCATGTGGAAATACAATACCAATTGCATTCATTAACGCAAGATCTCTGTCTTTCACAATTACTTGAGGAAATTTGTTTTGTGTGACAAAAAGTTCTCTTAGCCTCTCTAATGCCCAGCAAAAGTTTTCTTCCCGCTCACATTCCAAATAAGCAAATCCAACTACAAATGTCATCTCTGTTGATGTCATACCAACAATTTCAAGTAATGGTATCCTGTATTTATTGGTTTTGTAGGTACTGTCCATAATCAACACAATCGGAAACAAATTCAACAACTTCACTGAATCTGGATGCGCCCAAAAAATATCTCTCATAACATCTGAGTTTTCACGCTTTCTATTCCAACACACATATTTTGCATCTTCAATTAACTTGAATAAATGTTGCATCTTTGTTCTATTACCTCTCACGTGCAATCAAATCATACTCCTCTGTTTATATACTTGTGAGATCTTAGTAACATTATTCTTATCTTGGTCTTGCAATGAGAGTAATATGTGTCTCGGTGCAACATTATATTTTGTTAACTCATTAATATGTTTTTTTTCTTCTTCATCTAAGCGTCCAACAAATGCATGCCCCTCCAAAGTATCAGGTAATTCACGGTTGTGAACTCCACAAATTACTTTAATTGTTCATCCTGAACCATCTTTTAATGGTTTTGATCTAAGCTTAAAAGGACAATAACACTTTTTTGTTGAACTTCGAGTTGAACTATCAGCAGACTTGTATTTTCCTCCTTTATCACAACCAAATATTAATTTATTTCTCCTCCCTTTCTCTCCTGTCTCTATATCCGATCTTCTGATGATAATAGTAACTTTATTTTTTATACCAATTTCTTTTGCCCATTTCACAACAGCGTCCCTTGTATCAAATATCTGAAATAAAATATTTAATAAATTATAATTAATCAGAATAATATATTTTTACAATTTTAATATTAAATATAATTATTCATACCTGATATGTGTCAAAAATGTCTGTAGTATTGACGCATGTTTTATCCAATATTAGCAGCGGTTTATCCATATCTGTAAACATTTAAAAAAATTAATAAAATTAAAAAAAATTAAATTTAAAAAAAAAAATAAAGGTGTGTTCCGGAAAACTTGCCAATGAAGTTTTCCGGAAACACGTTCTGTACCGGAAATGTTGGAGAAAGTTTTCCGGTACACACATTTTTCCTTTCTATATCGTAAATCTTTTTCTAACTTTTCCGGAAACATCCTTCTGTACTGAAAAACTTGTAAAAAGTTTTCCGGTAAAACCCTGTGTACCGGAACTCTTGAAAATGGTTTTCCGGAAGTTACTGGAAAACTTACACCTATCGGAAATCTTTTTACTGTTCCGAAAACGATCAAATGATAAAAAGTGAAAGTGAATTTTGTAAAAAAGTAAAAAAAAAAATGATGGTATTTTTGGTATTTTCAAAAAATTATGTAGGTATAGAGATAAAAAGGGGGTACACGGTCAATCATTTAAGTGTCTTGATATTGAAATCTCTTAATTTCAAACTTTTTTTTTTTTGCCTTAACCACAATCAACAAAGAAAAAAAAAACCTTCTTTCCAATTCCAATCTCTTGTCTATAATATCCGTTAAGGCCTAACTTAAATATTGAAATTGTTAAACATGTATA
>JBBPBQ010020322.1:14910579-14946072 GCA_037974755.1 Cicer yamashitae
TATATATATATATATATATATATATATATATATATATATATATATATATATATATATATATATATAACCAATATTTTATTTTCTTTAATGTAAACAAAAATCCTAAACAAGAACATTATTTAGTTTGAATGCTAATAAACGAAAAAAACTATATAATCTTGCCTTTAAATTATTGCCACACTTATTTTTCTCAATTCCGTAAGTCCACCACAATTTCTATTAGTAAAAGAAAAAAAATAAAAAATAGAGAAATCATTTCCATTTTTTCAAATCAATTACGTAAAATTGCAATTGCGCATCTGTTCACCGTTAAATCATATTAAAATTTTGAAAGAATATTTGCAACACATGCTTCTTAGTTTTCAACGGTCGGATTGTCAACACGATGTCAAGAATGAGAGAAATTGCATTCACATTGTGATCGCAAATTTAGAGTATTTTCATCTTGTATTTCTTTTTTTAAATTTTAGTACTATGTTGTTATTTCCAAAATTTTCTTGATTTACTTGATTCTATTGATATAGAGAAATATTTTAATTGATCAAATGTGTTGTTTATTTATGGCAAGAATCAGTTTCTATGAGATAAAAAATGTTTCTAAACGTTTAGAATATATTTTAATTGGTAGAAAAATTCATGATTGTTAGAAACTCAATTTTTAAGGATTGAAATTCTATTTAATGATGATTCAATTGATTAGACATTGTTTTAAGATGATTTTGACGATTGAAATTAATTTTGTAAAAAGTTTATCGGTTAAAAATAAATATTCAGATGTTTGATCGGTGGAAAATCGTTTTTATATTTTAATAAGCGAAAAATATATATATTTTTGTGGTTGTTTGATTGTTTTCAAAATTGAAAAATAATGATTTTAGAACTGCTAAAAAAGATAGACAAATATTTGTGTTGATCAAGGTGTATAGGGAATTTTTGGAAATATTTATTTAGCTTGAAAATCAATTGTTGGAGATTTTAGAGTTTGTTAAGAACATTTACATAAAATTATGCAATTCTGATAAATTGATGAGTTTATAACATCAACATGGTTATAAATAATTATATAAAAATTAGGATTTGGAAAGAAATTTTTTATGATATATAGTTTATTTCAAACAATTTCTAAAGCTATGAGATTGAGAAAATTATTATTTTCTTATTTTAATTAACAAAAATATTTTATTTTTAAAAAGTTGAATTCTGGAATTGTAATTTTATGGGGTCAAAGTATTAGTTTTATTATTTAAGTGTGAGAATTTGTACTTTTAATTATTTATAATCAATTGATTTAAAGGCATTTTAAGAAAAGGGTAAAACCATTATTTTTATGAAATAACAGCCGGTCGTGGACTATTTATGCAACAGAACAACGTAAATTTGTTATTTTTGTTGGAATCAAATTGTTTTGAAGAACCAAAATCCTACTCGTTTTGATGATAACAAAATCTTTTCGTGACGCGCGCCTTCGATAGTGACTTTGTTCAAGCAAGCTTCAGTTGACTCTGATAATGCAAACAAGCTTTGGCTGACTCTGGTGTGTCAAGCGACGCTCTGATTAGTTGCCTCTGAAAACACAAGCAATGCCCTAGCTCAGTTGCCTCTAATGAATGCAACTAGTTCTGATTCGTTTGCCTTTGAAAACTACAACATGTTTTTATCCGTCTGCCTCTAAAGACTACGACAAGCAAGTGATTGTCTTTGACAAGCGTGACAAGCAAGTGATTGTCTAAGCCTCTGACAATCACCAAACGTTTGAATCGTTTGACTCTGATCTGTTTTGTATCCTTTAGAGAAAGTCAACACTTTGAAGAAAAGTTAAAAATATGAAGAAAAGTCAACTCTTTGAAGAAGTCATATGCTCTAATGATAGTCAATGATCTAAAGGCATTGCTCCAAGAAGACAAAGCTCTGCGCGTCCTCTACTAATCACCCTGAATCTGTTTTGTATGATGATGCTCTATGAGACATGCTCTGATTATGTATCCTCTGCTTAACGCATTCACTACTACTTCTGCTTTCATATCAAGATACGTAAAATATTTGATAATAATTCGCTTCAAACTTGTTGAAAGATCTGATATGAGTTTATAGAGACCTTCATTGAAAACTTCATGAAATACAAGTAGATTTTGTGCAATCGAGTCAAAGGCCAGAAACCCTAAAAAGATCTATATAAGGACGTGCTGCCTACTTGAAGAAGACAACGACAACAATATGCACGATAACTATTGCAATATAGCCGCTCTGCATAATTACTTTATTCTAAATGCTGAAATTATGAGAGTACTTGTAAACATTCTCTTGAGAAGAGTAATTCAGAAAACCTAAAGTTATCCCTTTTGTAACCAAGCCCGGTAACGGCTGTTTTCCTCAACAACTTCACAGTACTAAGTTGAAAGTTAAGAAGACATTGATTGAACATTGTAACCTAGCTCGGTAGTGGCTGCCTTTCCTCAACAACTTGACGGTACTAAGTTGGAGGTGAGAAGATTGAACACAAGTCGTTGTTATGCAGAGCTACTGCGTTGATGGTGAACTAGTATAAATCCATGTGTTCCTTACATTCTATTTTGACATGTTTGTGATGATATCTTTGGTCTAGTTTAGCCACGCGAAAAAGAGTTAAAACAGTAATCACAATTCACCCCCCCCCCTCCCCCCGCTTTCTTTCTTGTGATTCACGCCCCTTCGATTTTTGGTGTTGACTTTTGAAATAATGAATTTATGTGAATTTTTGACATTTGAAAAATTTATTGAAAAACTAGTTTCTTTGTAGAATTGTGTAGCTAGTTAAGATATTCTAAATTTTATACATTGTGTAGTGAACCTTTAGCCATCCTCCCAACCTTGGTTAAGAGTATTAATAGTTGGTTTGATACTAAGAGTGAGTGGTAAATTATTTTATGATGGCACTGCAAAGACTGATGTATGTGGATTGAGATTTTTGCTAGAAAGTAAAGCGGTCAAGTAAGACTTTTTCCCATACAAATCATATTTTGACTGTTGGCTAGGTGGTATGAAATAGATAATTGTGATTGTTTGTTTTTTAAAAGAAATAAACGTAGACTAATAAATTAAAATAGTAAAACTTTAAATTTTCATTAAGTTTGATATTTAGTATACAATTTCTATGGTAAAAGTTTGAATTTTTATATTATATGTGTTGAAGTTTTAATTTTTATAATGTATATGAAATAAAGTTCAAATTTTTATGTTACATATGTCGAAGATTAAATTTTTATGATGAATATGATATCAAGTTCCAATTTTTATGTGCATGTGATGAAAATGAAAATTTTATGATGTAAGAGATGAAAGTTCTGATTTTTATGGTTATTTGTCTATAAATATATGATTCTTATGATAAGAATATGTGGTATACGAACTTATTGATTTTTGAATAAGATGATGATTTCAATAAGTGGTTTTCGAATGCATACGGCATGATCTTAGTGTGCTAGGCAGAAATAGTCTATTTTGATAATACATCATCATGTCATGGCATATGCATCTTCATGGAAGTTGTCTTTGTTGCAAGTTTATTTTTTCCGTTGGTATGAGTGATTTTTCTATGTGAAAGTTATCTTAGTGACAGGTTTTGTATTCGTATCGTATTGTTTTTGGAAGCATGCATAAGAGCATATGTTTTTGTTATACAATTTGATTCTTTGTATTTTATTCTTTTAAATTTGAAGTTTATACAATTATTTGTCTTGTGTCATTTTTTCATATATTTAGCTTTGGTTTGATATGGATGATGGGAAAAAAAACTAACCCTAACAATAACGTTTAGGTACTAATTACTTTGCAGAGATTCAAGAATAGTTGTTGTGATGTGTGTCGATGCACCGCTAATATGGAGTGAAAATGGGGTTTTAAGATTAGTTTGTAACAATAAATTTTCTAAGGTATTTCTAAGTTTTGTTTTTCATTTTTGCAACCGACTTTTTAAAAGTATTAGAAATACGGAAGTTGGTTTTCTTCCGTTAGGAATAATTGGAACATCATCATTTTTAACTTAAAAGGTTTAACCTTATTTTAGTGCCTAAATAAACTTTTTCTAAATAATAGTAAATAAATGTTACTGTTACTAATTATTTAAATGAATAGTAGTCAACATTTTTACTTTTTTAAAAAAAATATTATAATTTTTTATGAAATAAATATGTTTAAGTAATGCTTTGGATCAAATATCTCTACAAAAACATTATATCACATCCTTCACACTCTAACCATTATTGCATATATGGTCCTGGATGAAATCAGGAAAGATGCCAAAATTTCCTAACTAAATATGAATATCAAACCAAATTTTAACACATTAGACATTTAAAGAAAATTTGATATGCAAATTCCAACTAACCAGATCTTTCTTCACAACTACTCACCTCCCCACTCAACATATTCATATTGTCCAAATTATCTTTAGTGGGAAGTCGATTGTATATTAACCTCCATGCAAATAAAGAGACTTTAAAAGACTTCAATAGATTTCAAGTTAATTAATTAAAAAAGGACGACGCTCCTTCCATAGGGTTTTTTGTTTTCTAAATAACCCTTTTTCAAAAAAAAATTACTGAAATACTCCCTTTTCAAATTTATATACTTAAATACCCCATTTTTTCACTAAGTTACAAGTCGCCATTTGAAATGGTCACTTCCTTAAGGAAGCCCACTTTCCAAATGGCGACTTCCCAAAGGGTTTTTAAATAAAATTTTTTTTCAATTTTTATTCAAATAACAAAAATAATATATATATATATATATATATATATAATTAATATAATTCATAAAAATACATAAATACAAAATTTAAATTACATAGATTGACTAGAGCTGGATGTAACATTTGGACAATGTTTTCGAGTATGGTCAGTTAACCGACATAGTCCACATTTTCTTGGTACTTTTTCTTTAATGTCCATTTCAGTTCTAATACGGGTACAATTTGGACGACCTTTTTAATTCTCCGCATTTCATGATTGTGATACAATGTTTCACCTTCATATGTGGGCCAATATCCTTCATTGGGTATATGTGGAAACTCTTCTTTGTAGATGTTAAATACATTAACAACCCTGTGCACGTCAGGTAGAAGCACTAAATAGTTTTGACAAGCGTAAGAACATGCAGCTATGACATGTGAACAAGGAACATGTATAGCCTGAAATTTTCCACAATCACACCATTTTCTTTGAAGGTTGACTTCAAAATGACCAATTGGTTGCACCTCTCTTGGGTTTAATGTTTCATGCACCATGAAAGAATAATGATTTCAGTCGAATTGCATGACTTGGTGAGTATTAGATTTACCAACTTCATATTTAATCTTGTCCATGCAATCATTTGTGTATACTCGAACAGAAGCTAATGATGCCTGATGTTGTTGTCTCCTTTCTGCATATAAAACTCCCAATCTATAGTATGTTGATTGTACCAAAGCAGTGATTGGGAGATTGCGTGTACCCTTGAGCACTGCGTTGATTGACTCAGAAATGTTTGTTGTCACGTGTCCCTATCCACTACGCCAAAAATGATATTCTATAGCGCGCCTTTTACAGCGCTTACTAATTACAAGCGCTGTTGTATAATTTTTTTAAAATAACGGAGGATACAACAACGCTTTTTTGACAAGCGCTGTTGTAGGATCATATAGGGTCACATACGCTTGCACATAACGTTTACAACCCTTTTACAGCGCTCCTTAAAAAAGCGCTGTAAATTGAAGCGCTCTCACATAGCTTTTACAGCGCTTTAAACACAAGCGCTTTTTGTTAATTGGCTTTTAAAGTGCTTTTTGTTAAAGCGCTGTAAAATACATGCGCTTTCACATAATTAAATGACCTATTAGAGCGCTTTTTATACAAGCGATGTAATAGGCTTGCACTTTCAAATTATTAAAGGACCTATTAGAGCGCTTTTTGTACAAGTGCTGTAAAATCATTCATTTTAAATAAAAATCATTCACTTTAAATAAATAAAAACAAATTTAAAGCAAATTTAATACGTTTTCATAACCCTACGAACTCTCATCTCCTCTGCTTCGCGAACCCTCCTCTCCTCTACTGTGCGCCCATCTACAAATTGAATACGTTGCTCCTCCTTTAAAACAAATTGATCAACGTTGTCTCAGGTACTGTATTTATTTATTTGTTGTTGTCACTAAAACTGATAAATTGTTACATATTAGATATGTTCTGTTTTGAAATTGTTACATGATATTAGATATCTTCTCATGATATGTTCTGTTTTGAAATAAGACTTAGACCTTGGTTTCCATTTTCCAATATTAGATATGTGTACTATATATAGATTGGTAAAATGTTATCAGTAGCTTATTATTTGTGTAACTGCATTTATATAGGTCATATAAAATGTACCGGAAATGGATGTATGCCAATCAATTGACAAAAGAGTATGAATATGGAGTGAAGGAGTTTGTTGAGTTTGCAGTGAAGAATGCAAAAGATCCAAATAGAGTCGTTTGTCCTTGTTTAAAATGTTGTTTTGGAAAACGCGTTAGAGCAGATGAATTGGAAGGACATTTAGTATGGTATAGAATTGATCAAAGCTATACATGTTGGATAAGACATGGTGAGAAAAAAAAATGGAAACACCCGCACAGATACATATGCTACAACTGATTTCGACACAGATACATATGAGCCGTACCGAGTTGAGGAGATTGCAAAAGCAGTTGAAGAAGATCTTCATGATTGTCCTAAAATGTTTGAGAGCTTGTTGAGTGATGTAGAGAAACCATTATATAATGGTTGTATTAAATTCACAAGACTGTCGACGATATTAAAGTTGTACAACTTAAAACCGAGTAATGGATGGTCTTATAAAAGCTTCACAGAATTATTAACACTCTTAAAAGATATGTTGCCAGATGATAATGAACTTCCCAGTCGAACCTACGAGGCTAAACGAATTTTGTGCTTTATTGGTATGAGTTACGAAAGGATTCATGCGTGTCCTAACATTGCATTTTATTTCGAAACGAATATGAATTACTAAAGGCGTGTCCAAAATGTAATGTCTCTCGATATAAGAAGAAAGAATCTACTCCAGCAAAAGTCATGTAGTATTTTCCTATAATACCAAGATTTAGGCGCATGTATCGCAGTGAAGAAGATTCAAAACACTTGATATGGCATGAAGATGAAAGAATTAGAGATGGAAAGTTACGACACCCTGCAAATTCTCCACAATGGGCAAAAATTGATCACGAGTATCCTGAATTCGTGATAGAGTCAAGAAATCTACGACTTGCACTTTCTACTGATGGAATGAATCCACATGGTCTTCAAAGCATCTCACACAGCACGTGGCCTGTGATTTTGTTGATTTATAACCTACCTCCATGATTATGTATGAAGCGTAAGTTTATGATGTTGTCTCTGTTAATTTCTGGACCCAAACAACCGGGGAATGATATCGACGTATACTTGGCTCCTTTAATTGAAGATTTAAAAATTATGTGGGAGACAGGTGTGGAAGTTTATGATGGGTATAAGAAATAATGTTTCAATTTGAGGGCTATGTTGTTAAGCACAATTATTGATTTTTCAGCATATGGTAATTTATCAGGATATAGCATTAAAGGTCAGTGTGCATGTCCTATATGTGAAGAGAGTACAAATTGGATGCGGTTGAAACATTGTAAGAAGAATGTATTTCTTGGACATCGTAGATTTTTACCTTATAGTCATTAGTATCGTTGGTGGAGAAATGCATTCAATGGAAAATCAGAGGAAGATAGAGCTCCTGTAGCAACGACTGGATATCAAATACTTGAAAAAGTACAAGGTTTGACCAATAAATTTGGCAAACCTTTTGCGGGAGAGCTGGTCAAAACTAGGTGGAAGAAAAAGTCAATTTTCTTTGAATTGCCATATTAAAAGTCATTGTATGTAAGACATTTTCTCGATGTGATGCATATTGAGAAAAATGTATTTGATAGTGTTATTGGTACGTTACTCAATGTACCAGGAAAGTCTAAGGATGGCATCAATGCAAGATTGGACTTGGTCGATATGGGAATAAGAAATGAATTGGGTCCCATAAAGAAAGGAAATCCCACATATCTACCTCCAGCCACTCATACTCTTTCTAGAAAGGAAAAAATTGTTGTGTAAATTTCTACACGAAGTTAAAGTTCCAAAAGGATACTCTTCAAACATTAAAACTTTAGTTTGTATGAAAGACCTCAAGTTAAAAGGTTTGAAGACCCATGTGTGTCATATTCTAATGGAGCATTTGCTACCAATAGGTATACGTTCAATTTTACCTGAAAAAGTTCGCCGAGCCATAACTAAATTATGTTTCTTCTTCAAGGAAATTTGTAGTAAAATGATTGATCCTCAGAAATTACCGACATTGCAGAGGGAAATTGTTGTTACTTTGTGTGAGCTTGAAATGTATTTCCCACCCTCGTTTTTTGATATAATGGTTCACCTTACTGTCCATCTTGTTAAGGAGACACAACTTTGTGGGTCAGCTTATATGAGATAGATGTATCTGATAGAACGATATATGAAAATATTAAAAGGGTACGTAAAAAGTAGAAGTCGACCAGAAGGTTGTAATGCTGAACGGTACATTGTCGAAGAAGCTGCTGAATTTTGTATTGAATATTTGTCTAATGTTGAATCCATAGGGCTTCCCATGTCTCGTCATTCGGGAAGATTATCAGGAGAAGGGATAATTGGAAAGAGACTAATGACTATATCAAGGACGGAATGGGAGCAGACACAATTGTATGTTCTGCACAATGATGATGAGGTTCAACCATATGTTACAATACACATGGATCAGTTATCTAGTTTGAACATGAATAAGAATCAAAATTGGATAACTCGAGAGCACAATCGAAGTTTCATAACATGGTTAAAAAATCACATAAAGTCAAAGTTTGATGTAGACCCCGGATCAATTTCACAGAGATTGAGGTGGCTAGCAAATGGCCCGAGTTTACATGTCTTTTCTTACACCGGTTATGTAATTAACAGCTACACATTTTATACCAAAGAACAAGATGATCAAACCACTATGCAAAATAGCGGAGTCACTCTCGTAGGTGAAGCGATGCATATCTCAAGTGCAAACGACAAGAACCCAATATATGCAAATCTATCATATTTTGGGGTTATCGAGCGCATATGGGAGCTAGACTACACAATGTTTCGTGTTCCCATATTTGGTTTCAAGTGGGTTGATAATAATAATGGCGTTCGGATTGATGAGTCAGGGTTCTTGCTTGTCGATTTTAATAGGGTGGGATACAAAGATGAGCCTTTTATTTTAGCGTCACAAGCTCAACAAGTGTTTTATGTCACTGATCCTGCTTGTAACGCCCCGGATTTTTAATCCAAAACGTTACTTAAAAAAATACTTATTGATTAGAAAAGTTTACGAAATTTTTTTTTTTGGATACTTAGCATTTATTCATTTAAATAATTAGTAAGAAACACGTTATTTAATATCATTAAGAAAATAGTTATTCAAAATTTAAAACAAAGTAAAGACAATTATTCCTAACGGAAGGTAACCACTTCCGTATTTCTAAAATTCTAGTACATTTTAAAAGTTTATGACAAAAGATTAAAAAGAACTTAGAATTATTGCGACAACTCTATTATTACAAAATTGTCTCGAAAAAACCCATTTTTACCCCACGTTCGCCGCACATCAATACCAATTAACTACTCTTGAATCTCCTCGAACTCATTAGTACCTAAAATGTTGTTGTAAGGGTCAGTTTTATTCCATCATCCACATCAAACCAAAGCTAAACATATGAAAGAATAACACAAAACATATAAAAGTAAAAACTTCAAATTTAAAAGAAAAAATGCGCAAACCGATAATTTGTATACCAAACATATGCATAATGCATGCTCCTAAAACTATATGATCCGGATATCAACCTGCCACTAAGGCAACTTCCACACAGAAAGGTCACCCATACCAATGGGGAAATCAAACCTGCCACTAAGGCAACTCCCACGAAGATGCATATGCCATGACATGATGATATAGTATCAAACATATATATTCCCACACAGCCCACTAAGAATCATGTCATATGCATTCAAAATTACTTTTCAAAATCATCTCTTATTCACATATCACTAAGAACACATACAAAACATCCTTATCATGAGTATCACATAATCATAGACAAATAATCATAAAAATTATGACTTTCACCACAAACACATCAAGATAGAAACTTTATATCATATAGGCCATAAAAATTAACACTTTAACATATATGACAAGAAAATCCAAACTTCAATTCATATACATAATAAAAGTTAAAACTTTATCACATATAAGGTAAAAATTCAAACTATATTTCATATTCATCGTAAAACTACAATTTTATCACACATAGCATAAAATTTTCATACTTTACTCCATAGAAGTCATATATTACATTTCAATCTCAACAAAAATTGGGGTTTTATTATTTTAATCCATTAGTCTACATTTATTCCTTCTAAAATCAAAGTAATCACGATTATTTATTCCATGTCATCCAACCAACGGCCTAACTATGATTTGTGTAGGGAAAAGCCCTTACCTTGGCCGCTTTTCTTCCTAGTTCAAAGTTTTAAGCCCCACGGAGTTGTTCACAAGGAAAGGAAGTTCCAAGCTTGAATACACGAAGAAAATGAGGTGTGAAGGTGATGGTGGCTAGGGTTTCGGAATTCTTTTTGTTTCTTATTAGTGAGTATACAGAAATTGTGGACTTAGGGAAATTTAAAGTGGAAATTGTTGGTTAGATAATGTTGGCCTAAATGAAGAATAAGAGGGATAAAATGTCACTTTTTTTTTTTTTAACCTTGATCATAAAAACCAAGCCACAAACACATAGCCCAAATTTATACTCATTCAAGTGGGTTGGGTCACACTAAGCCTCAAACCCTTAGCCCAAATTCTTCTTGCACTAGGAAAACACATCTACATATAATATATCTCTACTTAAATATATATATATATATATATATATATATTATATTTAAACTCCCCATTTAAATAATTCTTACTAAGAACTTTATCTACTACAAAAATCGAACAAGGAAAATAATTATCACACATAATTTAATATTGAATAATATTGATAGGTTCTAATTATTTTTAAATAATAATTTAGAGGATGTTACACTGCTGATGATAAATGGTCTGTTGTCCTATCGACCAATAAAATAAGTGATGATAACAATAATGATGAAGATGTTGGTAATGATCTTTTCTTTGCAACATCACAACCACATGAAATTGAATCAACTGATGATGGTTTATATCTTATAGATGATCATGATGAGG
The DNA here is from genome assembly GCA_037974755.1 of Cicer yamashitae. Lineage (NCBI taxonomy): Eukaryota > Viridiplantae > Streptophyta > Magnoliopsida > Fabales > Fabaceae > Cicer > Cicer yamashitae. Next base: position 14,921,917 of record JBBPBQ010020322.1, read on the forward strand.
GAATTTGGATTAATCCATCGTTTCGTATCATTAATGGACAAACAAATGTGAATCCCACCAGGAAAAGAAGAAGGGCATCTTAATGAGTTTAATTGTTTTTAAGTCATGTAATCTGAACTGAGTTCATGTAATTTAATTGTTTGATATGCCAGAATTGAGCATTTTGGTATTTAGCTTGAATTGTATTTGATTTTCTGCTTATACTGATTTTCTGCTTATATTGAACTTGAAAAAGCTTTGTTTGGTACTGGGAATTTTTCTTGAACTTGAACTGATCATCCCAATATGAGCTGATCATGTAATTTAGCATTGATATATATATATATATAGGTATTTAACTAATTATTTGGAAGAAAAAAAAATTACTTGGAAAAGGAAGTCACACAGCCCTTGGAAGAAAAAATTAAAAATTTGGAAGAAAAAAAAACTAATTAAATACAATTTGGAAGAAAAAATAATTTAACTAATTTGGAAAACAAAATTATTTTGAATTTTTCTTGAACTTAATTAACTAATCATCCCAAAATAAGGAAGTCACACAGCCCTTGGACATAATAAAACAAAGAGCTTTAAGAAGTCTTTTAAAGCGCTTTTAGGAAAAGCGCTGTAAAAGGCTTTTAAAAAAATAAAATAAGGTGGTCTTTTAAAGCGCTTGTTGCATAAGCGCTGTAAAAGGGTCACATAGCATTTGCATATAATAAAACAAAGAAGCCTTTTATATATAAAACTCTATTACAGCGCTTTTTTGCAAAAGCGTTGTAAAAGGCTTTTAAAAAAATAAAATAAGGAGGTCTTTTAAAGCGCTTTCTGCATAAGCGTTGTAAAAGGGTCACATAGCGTTTGCATATTATAAAACAAAGAAGCCTTTTATATATAAAACCCTATTACAGCGCTCTTTGGAAAAAGCGTTGTAAAAGGCTTTTAAAAAAATAAAATAATGAGGTCTTTTAAAGCGCTTTCTGCATAAGCGCTGTAAAAGGGTCACATAGCGTTTGCATATAATAAAACAAATAAGCCTTTTAAAGCGCTTTGTATAATAGCGCTGTAAAAGGCTTTTAAAAAAATAAAAATAAGGATGTCTTTTACAGCGTTTTTTCACAAGTGCTTTAAAAGGCTTCTAAAAAAGCGCTATAGTAGGCTTTTAAAAAATAAAATAATGAGGTCTTTTACAGCGCTTTTTCAAAAAAGCGTTGTAATAGGGTTTTATATATAACAATAAACCTCTTTAGTTTCCTCTTCATTACGTAAACTTCATACGCTTGTTTCAGTTTCCTCTTCATTCTCCTTCTCATTGCAAACCCTACGAACCCTACCCTTGTTTCCTCCTCATTACTAACCCTCGTTACGTAAACTTCATACACTTGTTTCCTCCTCATCTTCATTCTCCTTCTCATTACGTAACCATATATTTTTTACTAACCCTCATTACGTATTTCTGCGAACCCCGTAACCCTACGCTCGTTTCCTCTTCGTTCGTATTTCTGCGCTGTTCTTGTTCTTCTTTGTTACTTACCGAACCCTACGAATCCATAACCCTAAGTATTTATTCGCACTTTTCAGGTATTGTATTTTAAAATTTTTTGTTTCACTAAAATGCATGTTGAACTTATACTGCTACGTACTTAGACTACTGCATGTTGAACTTGTTGAAGTTATACTGAACTGCATGTTGAACTTGTTGTAGATAAATGGATACCAACAAGGAGTTAGATTGTCAAAATGAAGAAGTTGGCAACACCAAGACTTACGAAAATGAAGTCAAACGTGGTGCAACCATAATGCAAAATGTCATAAAAGCAAGAAGTACTGGGCAAAAATTTGAGGTATACTATACTTCTAAATGTCATACTATACTTTGTTTGCTGTTTATTTTTTATCTTTTTTGAAAAAATTTGAGTTATACTTTGTTTGCTGTTTATAATTTGAGGTACTTACTATATGAGTTTATTAGGTGGGATGGAATGAGAGTGGTCAGCCAATTGACCCCAACAGTTCAATGTTTGTAAGTTATATTGGGGCTATTGTTCGTCAGAATATCCCCATCACAATAGACGATTGGAGAGATAATGCGTTGAAGGATGCAAAAGATGTATTGTGGGCTGATATAAAAGTAACTTTTTTACTCCACTTTTTTACTTATAATTTTTTACAGACTGCTTTGAAGTACTTTACTCAAACTATATTTTTATTTGGTTTGCAGACAGCTTTTGTTGTTGACGAGGTGAGAAAGAGTTATGTGTTGAGAGTTGCCGGGAGAATACACCGGGGTTTTAGATCTCACCTCTCAAACTGCTATCTAAGAGACCGTGATGGAAATATCAATGCGGAAGCTCCAAAAATATATAAACATTATATATCAAATGAGGAATGGAGCGCATTTGTAGCAAAATATTCGGACCTCGCGTTTGTTGTAAGTGATTAATTTATTAGCATTTATGTTTTATTATTCATATTCATAGCATATTTTAAATTTTTACAAGATTGTTATTTTTTTTATATAGAATATTAGTAAGGCAAATCGCGAGACGGCAAAAAATCCGACCCACCCATACAAGAAATCTCGTATAAACATCACTTTTATATAATGTGGTACATTATATACTATACTTTCTAACTAATATTTTGTTTATGATCTTAACGAATAGCTACAAGACACCCAATCCGATCAACCGTTGGGTCGTCATATATTGTGGAAGGAAGCTCGCGTAAATAAAGATAGAGTTGTTGATAACGAAAATGTTCAAAAAGTAATAGAACTTTGTGTAAGTATATTTATCACTTTAATATTTTTTAATATTGTATTTTAAAAATGATATTGAACTTATCTTTTTAATCCTACGTATATTTTAGGCGAATCTCGAACAAAGTTCGGAAAATCAAGAGGACAACAAAGCAAGTTGCAGGGACATACTAGGTAAAGTGTTTAATGTTCCTGAATATTCCGGCCGCGTGAGGGGCAAAGGATTTGGCGTAACTCCTAGAAGCTATTTTTCACAAGAGAAGCGCCAAAATCCATCTAATGAGGAAGTATTAGAAAGTGGCACTCTTGGTGAAGAATAAAGACAAGCAACTTCCGGATCAGCTCCAACGTGAAATAGCAATGGAGAGTGAAAACGCAAGTTGCAACATTGGTCTCACTAGTCTTCCCGAGGTAATTAATTACTTAATAAAATAAGAAATTCATTCAACCTAATTGTTCACATACTTATGTATTAACCATTGATTTAGGGTGTCACTCCTTGCGTGTTGTACTTATCCTCCCCTACTCATCGGAAGGTCGGAAAAGGAACATTGTACAATACTTTGGGAGAAGTATTGCACAACATACCGATCCCTATGGGCCATGTCCAAGTATCACCAGTTATTGCTTTGGAACCAAATGCACCGTTGCCTATACCGGACAACGATGTAGATATGAAGTATTTGGGCGAAGCAATTGGTAGTTACGTGGCATGGCCCAAACATCTTGTTGCCCTTGATAAGGTATGTTTAATTAATTGAAATGTATGTTTAATTGATATGTTTATTTAATTGCTAATTTTTTTAATTGCTGATTTTTTTCCGCTGTTAACTTTAATTTCACATTTATTTAGATTCAAACAAAGTCTAAAGGGAATGATAAGAAGATTCCCAGAAACGAGTCAGTAACATCGCCGGAAAAGGTTTGTCACATTTATTCTGTAAGGTTTGTCATTTTTTCAGATTCAATAAACTAACAAACTGATTAACCTCATTTTTTTCAAATTCAATCCAATAAACCACCCGCACAGCAAGCCAGCAAGCCAGCTGCCGCACCACAACTGGATGTTCGTGGTAAAAATAAAGCCGGCAAACTTCAAAAATTGGAGGGTAATAAAGCTGGCAAACTGCAAAAGCTGGAGGGTAATAAAGCGGCCAAAGTTGTTGCTCAAAAACTAGATCGGGGAAAATCAGTTGCTGCTCCTGCTCCTAAAATAAGTCAGCCACGACTTGCTCGATATGGGTCATGTCTTGACATACAGGCAAAAACAAATATGGGCAGCAACAATGATTCACGAATAATAAGCATGGATAAAGCTATATTCGGAGATGAGTATGAAGAATTTCTAGAAAAAGAGCACATATACGAACTTCTCAACCATAAGGAGCTGAGTGCTACTGTCATCAGCTTATACATTAGGTAAAAAATACTTTTAATTGCTTTTATTGGTAATTAATTTAATTTATTGGTAATTAATCTAATTTGAAATTTTCATTGAAGGTTTTTGTATGGGAAGTTCGTGTGCACGCGCAGATTGTCAAATAGATTTTCATTCTTGTCTCTGCATAAGATTTTGATGCTTAAACACGATCCAGTGAATGTAAAGAAATACGTTGTAGATATACTATTAGGAAATAAAGAGAAAGATAAGTTGTTCCTTGCACCATATATTTCAGGGTACGTAATTATATATTCTTTATTTATATCTTTTTTAATTTATGAGATCTTAATTTATTAGTATATCTAATAAATTTTTGTTAACCAAATTTTTGTTGTTGTAGGGCACATTGGGTGCTATTTGCAATCAATGCGACCTCTGAAGTTATATACTATTTAGATCCCTTGCACGGCCATTACAACAATCACGCCGATATAAAGACTATGTTCGACACGTAAGTAATATTCATTTATTTCTTACATATATATATAAATAATGAGTTTGTTAAAGCTATAATAATCACATTTATTTATTCGATAGTGATTTACAAGTTTTTTGAGCTCAAAGAGGTGCTACAGTGTCGAAGCAAAAGTCAAATAACATCACATGGATTCCAATAAAGGTTTGAAATATATGCCTTTAAAATTTCATTTACAATCAATGCACAAATATTTATTGACTTATATGTTTTATTTTATAGTGCCCTCGCCAAACTAACAACATCGACTGTGGGTACTATGTATTGCGATTCATGAAGAAGATTGTTGATAAGAATCAAACTATAATCTCATAAACGGTACGGTATTTTCATTATTTGATTTTCATATATAAACTATGTATATATTTGATTCTAACTTATTTATGTTCAATTTTTATATCGCACAGTACTTTGACAATTCCAGTCCAACATACTCTAAAAGAGATCTAATTGAAATAAAGGAAGACTGGTGTCAGTATGTGATTGAAATGAAGATTATTTGATTTGCTGTGAAATGGCATGCTGCAAGCGATAGTTATATGCTGCAAGGGGTAGTTTTGTTCTGAAATGTACTTCTGATAGTTATATGTATATGAATATGTAGTTATATGAATAGGGCACATTTGAAAAACTGTGAATATGTAGTATATATATATGTGAATATGTATATGAATCTGTATTCTGATATGTTGTAATTTGTTCTGTGCTGCTATGTAATTTGTTGTGAACTAATTGTGTAAATATGTATAGTTATAAAGTTAATTTGATTGTGAAATGATTGTGTGAACTAATTGTGAGACCTGATTGTGAACTGATTCTGGATGAAAATGATTTTGGAAAAAAAATTAAAAGACAGCGCTTTCTAAAAAAATGCCATAAAAAACCAAAAAGTGTTTTTTAATAAAACTAAAATAAGAAAAAAAAACACCTTTTACAGCGCTTTCTCAAAAAAGCGTTGTAAAAGGTGCATAATAATGCATCTATTGAATGCACCTACTACAGCGCTTTTTTGAAAAAGCGCTGTAAAAGGTGCATAACAATGCATCTATTAAATGCACCTACTACAGCGCTTTTTTGAAAAAACACTGTAAAAGGTGCATAACAATGCATCTATTGGAATGCACCTATTACAGCGCTTTTTGAAAAAGCGGTGTAATAGGTGCGTAATAATGCATCTATTGAATGCACCTACTACAATGTTTTTTTGCAAAAGCGTTGTAATAGGTGCATAATAATGCATCTATTGAAACACCTATTACAACGCTTTTCCAAATAAGCTCTGTAATAGGTGCATGCATAATAAGCGCTATTGCAGGGATTTAAAAAGCGCTATTACAGGGATTTACAACGCTTTTTCAAAAAAGCGCTGTAAAACGAATATAACAAGCGCGCAATATATTCACCTATTTTATAGCACTTTTTATTTAAAAAGTGCTGTTGTATCTTTTTACAGCGCTAGATACTGCAGCGCTTATTTTTTTGAAAAAGCGTTGTAAATGGCTTAAAAAAAGCGCTGTAAAATGCGTTTTTTCGCGTAGTGATCATCGACCTTGAGAATAAGTCATAGTCCATTGTTCTTGGGGGATATTATCGATCCATCTTAAAGCCTCTGGATTTGCCATCCTGATTTCATTGCGGTAATATTTGAATGATGGCTCATTTAATGCATATCCTGTTATAAATGATGTAAACATTATCAAATATGATAAAGTGATAAATGGAAAATATACTAACAAGAATTAGATCATTACCCATACAAACAAGTTTTCTTTGAAGTTCCTTGTCCTTGAACTCTCTCATGAAATTTTTTGTAATGTGTCGGATGCAGTACACATGTGTTGACGGAGGATCATGCCAACCCTTATTTGGATTATTATAAACATTTTTAATGGATTCGTGTCTATCTGAAATCAAACAAACGTCAACTTGAGGTATTACATACCTTCTTAGATTTCTTCATTCTTCACTCTTCTTTATATTTTCACTCTTCTACTCTTTATATTTCTTCTTTGCTCTTAGTCACAATTTTATTGTCATCTAAATGGCATTGTTATGGAATGATGATAATTACAGATAAGCACTACACCACATTCAAAATTTTGTAAGCAATACAATACTTTATGTTATATTTTTAATCTTTTCTTATATATTTTATACTAAGTTTCATTCTAAAATATAGTTTTATTATAATTCTTGTAAATATAGGATTCATCTCATTCTAATATCTTCAAATATATTTTTAATCTTTGCTTATTACAGGATTCATCTCAAAATTTAAGATCACTTAGTCATAAACACATTGTACCAAATTCTTTAATAATTCCATTATTGAATCAAGTCGGGTTTGGTAACGTATCACAAATAGAAAGTTATAAAATAGACAGTTCACTTATTACTGCTTTAGTTGAAAGATGGAGACCTGAAACCCACACGTTTCATCTTCCAACGGGTGAATGTACCATAACATTAGAAGATGTTGCACTGCTACTTGGCTTACGTGTTGGGGGTAAAGTAGTAACTGGATCAACTATGGTATCATGGACAAATGATTTTTTAGATTTGTTACGAGTCATGCCACCTGAATCTCAAAGAAAATGGAATTTTATAAAATTAAAATGTAAGAGAAACATTTTCAATGTTAACTCCAGAATCATCGAATGAAGAAATAATTATACATTGTAGAGCATACATTTTAGAATTGATTTGCGGCATATTAATGCCTGACAAATCCCATAACAGAGTACATATTATGTGGTTGCACTTGTTGAGAGATTTGCAAGAGACGGGAGAATACAATTGGGGTTCAGCGTGCTTGGCAACACTTTATAGAGAATTGTGTCGTGCATCTGAACCCAGTGTTATATCGATCGGTGGATGTTCACATCTACTTCAAACTTGGGCATGGTACCATATGCCATTTCTTGCACCAATATGTAATCTTGAGCCTCATTTTCCGTTCGCAAAAAGGTAAATATTATATTTATAAAACTATTAATTAATTCACTAACATTCAAATTTATTTTCGTAGATATAGTGGAAAGGGTATGAAATTTGGCGATACACCTCGTTATCATACCGCTGGATATCGATCAAAAATTGATCACATGACCGTTAACGATGTAATATATTAAAACATTACTTTATTTCTATTATTTTATTTCTTCTTATGCATATATTACTAACAAACCTCTTATATATCAGTTTCTCTAGAGGCCCTACCTACGTCTAACATATGATAATCCATAAGACAATTGGCTATGGAATGCATCTACATATTTGATTTGTTTCTACGAAATAGAAATGCATCAAACCGATAGAGTGAAACTACAATTTGGACTACCTCAAGAAATTCCACATCCCCCGAGGAACATGAAAAAGTATCATAATGTGATTTGCATAAACAAGTTGACTATAGTTGGGCATTATTCTACGAAAATGAGAACAAAGAGTGGAATGAACAAGAGAATCATATTCTTCATGGTCAACCTCTAAATGTTGAATTTAAACCAAGTTATGAATACATGGTTTGGTTTTGCAAAAATTCTAAACGATTTATTTCTGTAGAAAACCAATTGGTTGATCCTCGTGTCAATCCACCCCAACCTCCACCACAATCTAGCCAACATTTTTTTTAGGAATCAATGCCCAACACAACACAACAAAATCAATATTATATACCAACACCTCTTGACACTCAACCGCCTCCTCATACTTTTACCCACACACCACATCCTCATACTTTTACCCACACACCATATCAATCTTACGAGTTCACGCCAGGGGAACAATTTAATTTTGACATCCAACAACCACATCAAGAAGACAATCGTCGACTATCCTTTGCATCAAGCGAAGAGGAATTGTTGTATAACACGTTCAACACTCATTATAATACACCTGAGTGTCAACAAAGCTTTCAAATTCCAAGCTTTGGGAATGCATATACTCCGTTGAATCAAATATCCAACTGGACTCAAGGTGGAAGTAGTTCTTCTACAGCACTTTAGTGAAAAAATGGGGTATTTAGGTATATAAATTTGAAAAGGGAGTATTTCGGTAAATTTTTTAAAAAAAAAAGGGTTATTGAAAAACAAAAACCCTTCCATAATATAAAAAATGATCATATATGCCTCTTTTATCAAATAAGGTTAAAATCACCCATTAATCTAAAGCCAATAGTCACTAACATCATCCTATAAAGAAATAAGTAGTAATAGAAAAATACATTTATTCATTGAAATACATCACCCCTTATTCCCAACTAACTCTTCCATCAATCGAAATCACAAAATTTGCCAATGACATTTTTTTCCATTTTTTTTCAATAATGACAGACAAACCAATTCTCATGATACATAACTATTGCAAGACAAAAAAATAACAATAGACAAACCAATAAAGACACAAACCAATTCTAATGAAACATGCTTACCCTTTTTAGAGAGTTTGAATATCCCTCCACCACAAGAAACTCCCTCTATTCACACCCAACTTAACCTCGCCAAACCCATACTTCATACAAAAAACTTTACACCATATCTTCTTATAATCAACTCAAACTCACCAAAATAATTTCCCTAAAAAAGTTAAGTTAAAATTCAAAATACTTCTCGAACCCAACCCATCATTGTTCTTATCCTAATAAAAGAAATAAAATAGACTGAAAGAACAAACAAAGAAAATTTGAGAAAACGAAGATGGCCACCCATCAACAAATTCCCATTACTCTAACTTGATAACCTACCACAAATTTAATCCACCAAAAATAGCCTTATTGGGTTACCCTCAATGAGAAGAATAACACCCAATTTTTCAAAAGTGAAGTTCATAATGAATTTGATTATTGTACCTAGAGGTACGAATAGGTAGGACCAGACTAAGTTTTCCTTAAATAGGTCAGACCTAATTAAAATTTTAAAGTTTGAGTTTGACCTATTACACGTCAAAGGTTTTATTTTAAGTTTCATCCTGACCTTTTTAAAAGTCTAACTTGGCATATTAGCCTATTTTGTGTTAAGACTTTAAAAAAAAAAACATTTGCCTACGTCTAAAAAGGCTAATACACTACGCGAAAAAACGCATTTTACAGCGCTTTATTTAAGCCATTTACAGCGCTTTTAAAAAAAAAAAAAAGCGATGTAGTTACCAGCGCTGTAAAAAGATACAACAACGTTTTTTTTAAAAAAAAAATGCGCTGTAAAAGATGTGGATATATTGCGCGCTTGTTATACGCATTTTACAGCGCTTTTTAAAAAAGCGTTGTAAATCCCTATAACAATAGATGCATTATTATGACCCTATTACAGCGCTTCTTCAAAAAAGCGCTGTAATAGGTGCATTTAATTATTTTATTATTATGCACCTATTACAGCGCTTTTCCAAAAAAACGCTGTAATAGGTGCATTCATATAGATGATTTGTTATGCACCTTTTACAGCGCTTTTGTATATAGATGCATTGTTATGCACCTATTACAGCGCTTTTCCAAAAAGCGCTGTAGTAGGTGCATTCAATAGATGCATTATTATGCACCTATTACAGCGCTTTTTTGAGAAAGCGCTGTAAAAGGTGTTTTTTTTTTTTTAGTTTTATTAAATATGCTGTAAATTTTAAAAAGCGCTTTTTTTAAAAGCGCTGTCTTTTAATCCAGAATCAGTTCACAATTTTTATTCCAAAATCATTTTCATCTAGAATCAGTTCACAATCAGTCAGTAGTACACAACAACAACAAAACAGCATTACAAAACACACAAGAATTAGTACACAACAACAACAGATTCACTATATTTTAAAATGCACAAATATTCACAACAATCAGTTCATATTTACATATTCACAACAGCTCAGAACTACATATTCACACTACTACCTATTCATATAACTATCAGATTCACTATATTTTCATACAACTACATATTCATATTCACAACTACATATTCACAAACAGCACAGAACTACCATATCTCTTGCAGCATGCCATTTCCCAGCAAATCAAATAATATTCATTTCAAGCACATACTGACACCAGTCTTCCTTTATCTCTGTTAGTTCTTCTTCAGAATACGTTGGACTGGAATTGTCAAAGTACTAATATAAAAATTGAACATAAATAAGTTAGAATCAAATATAAACATAGTTTATATACGAAAATCAAATAATTAAAATACCGTACCGTTTCTGGGATTATAATTTGATTTTTATCAACAATCTCCTTCATGAATCGCAATACATAGTACCCACAGTCGATGTTGTTAGTTTGACGAGGGCACTATAAAATAAATATATAAGTCAATAATTATTTAATTGTGCATTGATTGTAAGTGAAATTTAAAAGCATATATTTCAAACTTTTATTGGAATCCATGTGATGTTATTTGACTTTAGCTTCGACACTGTCGCACCTCTTTGAGCTCGAAAAACTTGTAAAGCACTATCGAATAAATAAATGTGATTATTATAGCATTAACAAACACATTATTTATATATATATATATGTAAAAAATAAATGAATATTACTTACGTGTCGAACAAAGTATTTATCTCGGGGCGATTGTTGTAATGGCCGTGCAAGGGATCTAGGTAGTATATAACTTCAGAGGTTGCATTGATTGCAATTAACACCCAATGTGCCCTACAACAACAAAAATTTAGTTTACACAACTAATAAATTAAGATCTCATAAATTAAAAAAGATATAAATATAGAATATATAATTACGTACCCTGAAATATATGGTGCAAGGAACAACTTATCTTTCTCTTTATTTCCTAATAGTATATCTACAACGTATTTCTTTACATTCACTGGATCGTGTTTAAGCATCAAAATCTTATGCAGAGACAAGAATGAAAATCTATTTGACAATCTGCGCGTGCACACGAACTTCCCATACAAAAACCTTCAATGAAAATTTCAAATTAGATTAAATATCAATAAATTAAATTAATTACCAATAAAAGCAATTAAAAGTATTTTTTACCTAATGTATAAGCTGATGACAGTAGCACTCAACTCCTTATGGTTGAGAAGTTCGTATATGTGCTCTTTTTCTAGAAATTCTTCATACTCATCTCCGAATATAGCTTTACATGCTTATTATTCGTGAATCGTTGTTGCTGCGCATATTTTTTTTTGCCTGTATGTCAAGACACAACCCATATCGAGCAAGTCGTGGCTGACTTATTTTAGGAGCAAGAGCAGCAACTGATTTTACACGATCCAGTTTTTTAGCAGCAACAACTTTGGCCGCTTTATTACCCTCCAGCTTTTGCAGTTTGCCAGTTTTATTACCCTCCAATTTTTGAAGTTTGCCGGCTTTATTTTTGCCACGAACATCCAGTCGTGGTGCGGCAACTGGCTTGCTGGCTTGCTGTGCGGGTGGTTTATTAGATTGAATCTGAAAAAATGAGGTTAATCAGTTTGTTAGTTTATTGAATCTGAAAAAATGACAAACCTTACAGAATAAATGTTACGAACCTTTTCGGGCGATGTGACTGTTTCATTTCTGGGAATCTTCTTATCATTCCCTTTTTTAGACTTTGTTTGAATCTAAATAAATGTGAAATTAAAGTTAACATTGGAAAAAATTCAGCAATTAAATATAATCAATTAAACATACATTTCAATTAATTAAACATACCTTGTCAAGGGCAACAAGATGTTTGGGCCATGCCACGTAGCTGCCAATTGCTTCCCCCAAATAATTCATATCTGCATCGTTGTCCGGTACAGGCAATGGTGCATTTGGTTCCAAAGCAATAATTGGCGATACTTTGACATGGCCCGCAGGGATTGGTGTGTTGTGCAATACTTTGCCCGGAGCATTGCACAATGTTCCCTTTCCGACCTTCCGATGAGTAGGGGAGGATAAGTACAGCACGCATGGAGTGACCCCCTAAAATCAATGGTTAATACATAAGTATGTGAAACAATTAGCTTGAATGAATTTCTTATTTTATTAAGTAATTAATTACCTCAGGAAAACTGTTGAGACCAACGTTGCAACTTGCGTTTTCACTCTCTATGTGAATTTCACGTTGGGGCTGGTCCGCAAGTTACTTGTCTTTATTTGTCTTCACCAAGAGGGCCACTTGCTCCGTTAATACTTTGATCTTCTCTAATACTTCCTCGTTAGATGGATTTTGGCGCTTCTCTTGTGAAAAATAACTTGAGTTACGCCAAATCTTTTCCCCCTCACGCGGCCGGAATATTCAAGAACATTAAACACTTTACCTAATATGTCCCTGCAACTTGCCTTGTTGTCCACTTTATTTTCCGATTCAAGATTCGCCTAAAATACACATAGGATTAAAAAGATAAGTTCAATAACATTTTTAAAATACAATATTAAAAAATATTAAAGTGATAAATATACTTACACAAAGTTCTATTACTTTTTGTACATTTTCGTTATCAACCACTTCGTCTTTATTTACACGAGCTTCCTTCCACAATATATGACGACCCAACGGTTGATCGGATTGGGTGTCTTGTAGCTATTATCGTTAAGATCATAAACAAAATATTAGTTAGATAGTATAGTTTATAATATACCACATTAAATAAAAGTGATGTTTAATTACTTACAAGTTTTTGCTCTAGACGAGCATATCCCATACGAGATTTCTTGTATGGATGGGGAATAATTTTTGCCCTCTCGCAATTTGCCTTACTAATATTCTAAATAAAAAAAATAACAATCTAGTAAAAATTTAAATTACGCTATGAATATGAATAATAAAACACAAATGCTAATAAATTAATCACTTACAACAAATGCGGGGTCGGAACGTTTTGATACGAATGCGCTCCACTCCTCATTTGATATATAATGTTTATATATTTTTGGAGCTTCCGCATTATTATTTCCTTCACGGTCTTTTAAATAACAATTAGAGAGGTGAGATCTAAAGCCCTGGTGTATTTTCCCGACAACTCTGAGCACATAGCTCTTTCTCACCTCATCAAGAACAAAAGCTGACTGCAAACCAAATAAATATATAGTTTGAGTAAAATACTTCAAAGCAGTATGTAAAAATTTATAAGTAATAGGGTGGAGTAAAAAAATTACCTGTATATCAGCCCACAATACATCTTTGGCATTCTTCAATGCCTTATCTCTCCAATCATCTATTGTGATTGGGATATTTTGACGAACAACAGCTCCAATATAAATAACAAACATGGAACTGTTGGGGTCAATTGGTTGACCACTCTCATTCCATCCCACCTAATAAACTCATATAGTAAGTACCTCAAATTATAAACAGCAAACAAGGTAAACAGCAAACAAAGTATAGTATAAACAGCAAAAAAAGAAAACAACAAACAAAGTATACCTCAAATTTTTGCCCAGTACTTCTTGCTTTTATAACATTTTGCATTATTGTTGCACCACGTTTGACTTCATTTTCGTAAGTCTTGGTGTTGCCAACTTCTTCATTTTGACAATCTAACTCCTTGTTGGTATCCATTTATCTACAACGAGTTCAACATCAACATGCAGTTCAGTTCAGTATAACTTCAATAAAGTTCAACATGCAGTAGTCTAAGTACGTAGCAAAATAAGTTAACATGCATTTTAGTGAAACAAAAAACTAATAAATACAATACCTGAAATAGCTCTTTTTAATGCTTAGGGTTACAGGTTCACAGACGAACGGCGTAGAAGACGATGAAAATGAGGACGAACGGTTACGAATGATCATAGGGTTACGGGGTTCGCAGACGAAAACGAGGACGAAAACGGGGTTACTTGATGTTTATGATGTTTACGTACGATCGTAGGTGTAGGATGTTCACGTAATGAGAGTAAGTAACGAGGAAGAAACAAGGGAAACTGAAACTCTCGTAGGGTTCGTAGGGTTCGCAATGAGAAGGAGAACGCAGAGGAAACTGAAACACTCGTATGAAAATTACGTAATGAAATGAAACTGAAGAGGTTTACTGTTATATATAAAACCCTATTACAGCGCTTTTTTTGAAAAAGCGCTGTAATAGGTCTCATCATTTTATTTTTTAAAAGCCTACTACAGCGCTTTTTTATAAGCCTTTTAAACCGCTTGTGAAAAAGCGCTGTAAAAGATCTCCTTATTTTTATTTTTTTAAAAGCCTTTTACAACGCTTTTACAGAAAGCGCTTTAAAATGCCTCTTTGTTTTATTATATGCAAACGTTGTGTGACCCTTTTACAGCGCTTATGAAGAAAGCGCTGTAAAAGACCTCCTTATTTTATTTTTTTAAAATCTTTTTAAAGCGTTTTTTAGAAGAGCGTTGTAATAGGGTTTTATATATAAAATGCATCTTTGTTTTATGATGTCCAAAGGCTGTGTGACCCTTTTACAGCGCTTATGAAGAAAGCGCTGTAAAAGACCTCCTTAATTTATTTTTTTAAACCCTATTACAGCGCTTTTTTAAAAAAGCGCTGTAATAGGGTTTTATATATGAAATGCCTCTTTGTTTTATCATGTCCAAAGGCTGTGTGAACCTTTTACAGCGCATATGAGGAAAGCGCTTTAAAAGACATTCTTATTTTATATTCGTACACAGCCTTTTTAATAATTTATTTTCTTCCAAATTATTTTCTTCCAAATTAGTTAAATTATTTTTTTCATAAGCCCTGTAATAATTTATTTTCTTCCAAATTAGTTAAATTATTTTTTCATAAGCCCTGTAATAATTTATTTTCTTCCAAATTAGTTAAACTATTTTTTCATAAGCCCTGTAATAATTTATTTTCTTCCAAATTAGTTAAATTATTTTTTCATAAACCCTGTAATAATTTATTTTCTTCCAAATTAGTTAAATTATTTTTTCATAAGCCCTGTAATAATTTATTTTCTTCCAAATTAGTTAAATTATTTTTTCTTCCAAATTGTGTTTAACTAATCAGGTCAAGTTCAAGCTAAATTACATGTATAACTTGAACTTAAATTGTTTTTAAGTTCAAGCTAATTAGTTAAAGTGTTTGAACTTGAACTGATCAGGTCAAGTTCTAATAGTTCAAGCTAAATTACCTGATCAGGTCAAGTTCAGTATACAATTACATACAATATAAGCAGAAAATTACAAATTAACAGTTCAAGCTAAATACCAAAATGCTCAATTATGGCAGATCAAACAATTAAATTACACATGAACTCAGTTCAAATTACATGGATTAACAACAATTAAACACATTAAGATGCCCTTCTTCTTTTCTTGGTGGGATTCACATTTGTTTGTCCATTAATGATACGAATCAATGGATTAATCCAAATTCCCTCATCATGATCATCTCTAAGATATAAACCATCATCAATTGAACAAATTTCATGTGGTTGTGATGTTGCAAAGAAAAGATCATTACCAACATCTTCATCATTATTGTTATCATCACTTATTTTATTGGTCGATAGGACAACGGACCATTTATCATCAGCGGGATCAGTGACATAAAACACTTGTTGAGCTTGCGACGCTAAAATAAAAGGCTCATCTTTGTATCCCACCCTATTAAAATCGACAAGCAAGAACCCTGACTCATCAATCCGAACGCCATTATTATTATCGACCCACTTGCAACCAAATATGGGAACACGAAACATTGTGTAGTCTAGCTCCCATATGCGCTCGATAACCCCAAAATATGATAGATTTGCATATATTGGGTTCTTGTCTTTTGCACTTGAGATATGCATCGCTTCAGCTACGAGAGTGACTCCGCTATTTTGCATAGTTGTTTGATCATCTTGTTCTTTGGTATAAAATGTGTAGCCGTTAATTACATAACCGGTGTAAGAAAAGACATGTAAACTCGGACCATTTGCTAGCCACCTCAATCTCTGTGAAATTGATTCGGGGTCTACATCAAACTTTGACTTTATGTGATTTTTTAACCATGTTATGAAACTTCGATTGTGCTCTCGAGTTATCCAATTTTGATTCCTATTCATGTTCAAACTAGATAATTGATCCATGTGTATTGTAACATACGGTTGAACCTCATCATCATTGTGCAAAACATACAATTGTGCCTGCTCCCATTATGTCCTTGATATAGTCATTAGTCTCTTTCCAATTATCCCTTCTCCTGATAATCTTCCCGAATGACGAGACATGGGAAGCCCTATGGATTCAACATTTGACAGATATTCAGTACAAAATTCAGCAACTTCTTCGACAATGTACCGTTCAGCAATACAACCTTCTGGTCGACTTCTACTTTTTACGTACCCTTTTAATATTTTCATATATCGTTCTATCGGGTACATCCATCTCATATAAGCTGGCCCACAAAGTTGTGTCTCCTTAACAAGATGAACAGTAAGGTGAACCATTATATCAAAAAACGAGGGTGGGAAGTACATTTCAAGCTCACACAAAGTAACAACAATTTCCTTCTGCAATCTCGGTAATTTCTGAGGATCGATCACTTTACTACAAATTTCCCTAAAGAAGAAACATAATTTAGTTATGGTTCGGCGAACTTTTTCAGGTAAAATTGAACGTATACCTATTGGTAGCAAATGCTCCATTAGAATATAAGCATCATGGGTCTTCAAACCTTTTAACTTGAGGTCTTTCATACAAACTAAAGTTTTAATGTTTGAAGACTATCCTTCTGGAACTTTAACTTCGTGTAGAAATTTACACAAAATAATTTTTTCCTTTCTAGATAGAGTATGAGCGGCTGGAGGTAGATATGTGCGATTTCCTTTATTTACAGGACCCAATTCATTTCTTATTCCCATATCGACCAAGTCCAATCTTGCATTGATGCCATCCTTAGACTTTCCTGGTACATTGAGTAACGTACCAATAACACTGTCAAATACATTTTTCTCAATATGCATCACATCGAGAAAATGTCTTACATACAATGACTTCCAATATGGCAATTCAAAGAAAATTGACTTTTTCTTCCACCCAGTTTTGACTAGGTCTCCCGCAAAAGGTTTGCCAAATTTATTGGTCAAACCTTGTACTTTCTCAAGTATTTATATCCAGTCGATGCTACAGGAGCTCTATCTTCCTCTGATTTTCCATTGAATGCATTTCTCCACCCACGATACTGATGACTATAAGGTAAAAATCTACGATGTCCAAGAAATACATTCTTCTTACAATGTTTCAATCGCATCCAATTTGTAATCTCTTCACATATAGGACATGCACACTGACCTTTAATGCTATATCCTGATAAATTACCATATGCTGGAAAATCATTAATTGTGCCAAACAACATAGCCCTCAAATTGAAACATTCTTTCTTATACCCGTCATAGACTTCTACACCTGTCTCCCACATAATTTTTAAATCTTCAATTAAAGGAGCCAAGTATACGTCGATATCATTCCCCGGTTGTTTGGGTCCAGAAATTAACAGAGACAACATCATAAACTTACGCTTCATACATAACCATGGAGGTAGGTTATAAATCAACAAAATCACAGGCCACGTGCTGTGTTAGATGCTTTGAAGACCATGTGGATTCATTCCATCAGTAGAAAGTGCAAGGCGTAGATTTCTTGACTATATCCCGAATTCAGGATACTCGTGATCAATTTTTGCCCATTGCGGAGAATCTGCAGGGTGTCGAAACTTTCCATCTCTAATTCTTTCATCTGCATGCCATGTCAAGTGTTTTGAATCTTCTTCACTGCGATATATGTGCCTAAATCTTGGTATTATAGGAAAATACCACACGACTTTTGCTGGAGTAGATTCTTTTTTCTTATATCGAGAAACATTGCATTTCGGACACGCCTTTAGTAATTCATATTCATTTCGAAATAAAATGCAATCATTAGGACACGCATGAATCCTTTCATAACTCATACCAATAGAGCACAAAATTCGTTTAGCCTCGTAGGTTCTACTGGGAAGTTCATTATCATCTGGCAACATATCTTTTAAGAGTGTTAGTAATTCTGTGAAGCTTTTATCAGACCATCCATTACTCGCTTTTAAGTTGTACAACTTTAATATCGCCGAAAGTCTTGTGAATTTAGTACAACCATTATATAATGGTTTCTCTGCATCACTCAACAAGCTCTCAAACATTTTAGGACAATCACGAAGATCTTCTTCAACTGCTTTTGCAATCTCCTCAACTCGGTCCGGCTCATATGTATCTGTGTCGAAATCAGTTGAAACATATGTATCTGTGCGGGTGTTTCCATTGATTTTCTCACCATGTCTTATCCAACATGTATAGCTTTGATCAATTCCATACCATACTAAATGTCCTTCCAATTCATCTGCTCTAATGCGTTTTCCAAAACAACATTTTAAACAAGGACAAACGACTCTATTTGGATCTTTTGCATTCATCACTGCAAACTCAATAAACTCCTTCACTCCATTTTCATACTCTTTTGTCAATCGATTGGCAGACATCCATTTCCGGTCTATTTATATGACCTATATATATAAATGCAGTTACACAATAAGCATGATTTCAAGTCTGATATATATGACCTATATATTTATAATACACATATCTTATAATATTGGTCCAAGATTAATTGATTTCAAAACAGAACATATATATCATGAGAACATATCTAATATCATGTAACAATTTATCAGTTTGAATTAGTGACAACAACAAATAAATAAAATAAAGTACCTGAGACAACGTTGATGATCAATTTTTTTTAAAGGAGGAAGAAGGTAAATCAATTTGTAGATGGGCGCACAGGAGGGTTCGCAGGGGAGGGGAGATGAGGGTTCGTAGGGTTTGGACAACGTATTAAATTTGTTTTTTTTTAATTAAAGTGAATGTTTTTTATTTAAAGGACAAGCCTATTACAGCGCTTGTATCAAAAGCGCTGTAATAGGTCATTTGATTATGAGAAAGCGCAAGGCTTTTACAGCGCTTACACAAGAAGCGCTTTAAAATCTATGTAACATAAGGTGGGAGCGCTACATTTTACAGCGCTTGTGTTTAAAGCGCTCACAAAGCACTGTAAGAGGCTATGTGAGAGCGCTTCAATTTACAACGCTTTCTAAAAAAGCGCTGTAAAAGAGTTGTAAACATTATGTACAAGCGTATGTGACCCTATATGACCCTACTACACCGCTTGTAAAAAAAGCGTTGTTGTATCCTCCGTTATTTTTAAAAAATTATACAACAGCGCTTGTATTTAATAAGCGCTGTAAAAGACGCGCTATAAAATGTCATTTTTGGCGTAGTGATAAGTCAATAAAAAGCGTGAATTTGTTGAACTCGTACAATCATCACATCCATTTTTTTTCACTTTTCACAACAAACTTGATGTATATATGAACAATAGTTATAAATAAAATAAAAGAATAAAACACTATTGTAAAAAAAATGAATAAAACATAACCATCAAATTTATATCACAATTGTTTGAGAGAGAAGAATAGTTATGAACGTCGGGAAGTGGGAACAAAAAATTATGGTTCAAATTTCTAATAAAGAGTCTATTTTTAAATAGATGAAATAAAGAGTCTTTCGAACAAAAATATGAGGAGTCTTTTATTTTATTATTACTATATATGTATAAATGTTATATTTTAATTACATATATACATGTTGGCCTATCAGGCCTAATTGGCTTTTTAAAGAGTCTCAGTATGACCTGTTTAAATAAATAAGCTTTTTAAAAAAATTGAGTCTAGTATTTTTAGTAAACGAACTAGGTTGAGTTAGACTTTTAATAAGCCGAGCCATAGGCCTTTGTCGGACGATCTGACCTATTCTCACCTCTATATCAACGTATCTAAAAATAGACATATTATTTTTAGATATGTGGATATTCTATGACGTTTATAAAATTAAAAATTCATTGACAAAGCCACTAACCAAAGACTTATATATGAATCTTGTAATTCGTTTCATGTTAACTAGTAAGAGACCTGTTCATCCACACGAGTTTAAATAATCAGTTCGTAATAAAAAGTTAATAAGACGTAGAAAAATTCCAACAATTATTTATTACAAATATTATTTAAAAATAGGATTAGTTTAAGAATTACAATAGTTGGGTGGAAAATAAAAAGTAAAAAAAACTTTAGTTTTATTGAAACTTGATTTTGAACATGGACAGTGGTGAAATGGCATTTGGGTGATGCTTAGCTGTTGATCATTTGATAAATCTATAGATTTGCTTGGGGTGATTTGATGATGTGTATATTATTTGTTAATTGAAAGTGTAACTTGAAGTCTAATACATAAAATATAAATATTTTTCTTATGATATAGAATATATATTAGATTAAAGTCTTTTCATGTTTTAGGTTAATGGAGTTTATTATAGCATTATTAAATGTTTGAAACATTCTAAAATCATTATTCTTATATAAAATATAAATTTTTGACATAAATGATTTGTTTTTTCCTATTAGATTTAATTTATACCGTGAAAGCTTATTTCTTTTGGATAACAAATGAATTGATCATAATTGAAATTCTAGTATTAAAATCAAATTCTTTTAGTAATTGATTATTGTCATCCAAGTGAGAGATTGTT
Source organism: Cicer yamashitae (assembly GCA_037974755.1). NCBI lineage: Eukaryota > Viridiplantae > Streptophyta > Magnoliopsida > Fabales > Fabaceae > Cicer > Cicer yamashitae. The sequence goes on from JBBPBQ010020322.1 coordinate 14,943,054, forward strand.
AGCTTAATTATTTAATTAATCTATTATAGATGGAAAATAATCAATTATTAAGAATTATTATTAATTAAATTAGGGTTAATCAGTATTAAACACAAAACTATGTGTTGGACTTTTGTTTTTGAATAGACGTCAATCGGTTAATCTAATCCTGAAATCCTAATCTTAATCCTAATTCTAAAACCTAGACGTCAATGAAAATAGTTCACCGTTCATACTTATTTTCTCAACTTAATCCAAAAGATACGTTGTTCGATTCATTCTTATATGTAGATGTGCTATAATTTGTATCAAACTCTGTTAAATTTTAATATGACATAGTTTTTCTGTAAAAAAAGTGTAGAGAATATTGTAGGAACTAGGAAATTGATTTTTTGACATTTACAATGTATAATTTAGAAGGCGGATGTAAAAGACCTTTTTATGTAACAGATTGGAGATTATTATTTTCATCAAAGTATAAGTATGAACTTGAGAGTATTGTCTGGTGAGAGCTTCAAATCACGGTTTAATTGAATAATAAATAAATTAATAAAAACAGTGTTGAACTATGTAGATAGTTAAAATAAAATATAATTTATAAACTAAAATCAATAAACTTTACAAATAAAACTATTAAATAAAAAAATCAATAACAAATAAAGTTAAAAAAATGCATTGATGAAACATAACAAAAAAAGACAAATAATAATTTTAAAATAATGGAACATTTATTCTCAAACAAAATCTCAATACTCTTTTTACTATTACAAAAAAGCCCAATAATCATTTTCAAATAAGCCCAATACTATTCCTAATAGTCTAATACCTATATCCATTACCTTTAAATTGACTTTCCTCCTCCTCCCAATTTATCTTATTATGTTCTCCTTTTTCCAATTCAATTTTGTCTTTTTCACATAAACACAATTTTGTAATTCATTTAATCTTCTATAATTTTGAATTAAGAAAATAGTTTTTTCTTCTTTATATCTCTTTTTCATAAAAGATTCAACCATAACCATCTGAAAAGAATATAATTTTTTGAATCGTGTGGTTTTAAAAAACCACCTCCAGTTCAGTTCAACTCTTGATTTGTTTTGGTTATATAGTATGTTCAATTTTTTTCTCTTGATTTTGGTTGTCCAATTTCCAGCATTAAATCAGCTCATACTACACTTGATTTTTAGTTGAATCGGTCGGTCTAATCTGAATTTTAAAACATTTTCTTAAGGGATGTTCGGATAATTATGGTTTTTTTGTTTTGGTTTTTAAAGTTCATTTTAAAAATAAAATATGTTCGAAAAATAAAATTAAGTTGAGTTTTTATTTATTTTGAAAATAATTTTTCTCTAAAACTCAAATCACAAAGTAGGTTTTATAATTCTTGTTTTGATTTTAACTATTGTAACACACATGACTGTCAATTACTGTTTTAACGATCACATGCCACTACCTTGACCACTGTCGCCGACACCATTGTGGCCACCATTGACCACTATTGACCATTACTCCGACTACTACCGACCATCACCCTGACCACTGTCGACCACCACTTCGATCAACAATGTCGACTGCCACTTCGCTTAACAATGTCAATCACCACTCCGACCACCATTTTGATCATCGTTGACCACTACTGATTACCACTTTGGCCTTCGTTGAACACCACTCCAACCACTTGTCTATTGTCACATTTGACAGGCACCACTTTTAACTACTGTTATTACTGAATTCAACCAATGTTATTACTAAATTTTAAAATAGTAATATTAAATTATTTTAAATATATATATATATATATATATATATATTTCTAAAAAATTTATTTTTTTTAACTTTACATTTTTTTGTTTTCAATTATTTTCAATTGTCATTATTTTTACGCATTAAAAATATTTTTCTAGATAAAAAATAAAAAAATGAAAATTAACTTAAAATTAAAACTCCATTAAAATTAAAAATTGATTTTAATTTTTGAAAATTTCATAACACAAAAATAAAAAATCACCCTATACGGGACCTAAATTTTCATGGCATTGTGAATTTGATTATTAGAGATATGAAGCAGCTAAAAAATAATTAGATAACATTATATTGAATTTGATTTAGTTAATACAATTATGATAAGTTATTCTTCAACTTTATCGCATCCTCGCTCTTTAATTAAAATCATTATCGTAAATATGAGTTGTTAGAAACCAACATGGTAGATAAAAAAAATTAATTTACTCAATTATTTTTATAAAATAAAATTTAAAATATCAAAAATTAAAGTCTAAACATAAACTTAAAAACAAAGAATTTGATATTAAATCAAATAGTAAAATATTTATTTTTAAAATATATAAGGTTTTATCACAAGGGTATTTTTTTCCATTTTATTTAACTTAATAAATTAAAATATATTGAAATTAGAATATTTAAAAATAAAATTACTATTCAAAATTATAAAAATATCAATTTGAATTTATAAAATAAATATAATTTTCTTATGAAATAAATTTTGTCATTTATATATAATATGTTGTATATTTATTTAGCGTATTTAACATAAAAATTAGAATTATTTAGTTACTAACGATTTTTATAACATTTGAAAACATTTATGAGAATATAAGGGTGATTAGTAGCTGAGGAGATGGTAGAAATGTTAAAAAGACACTATAATCAGGATGGATATCCGATTGATATATTGGGATAAGGCATCACAATCGGCTACAAAGATTCCAATTAATAAGTCGAACATTGACGTCAAAACAAACGAATAAACTCGAAGGTGGCGCAAAAAAAACCCAAGAAAATAAACTCTTGAACTTTTAACCTCCATTTGATTAAAATGAATTACAATATATAGAGAAAGTCTCAATCCTAATTTGTCCAAAGACTGTTCGAAAATAAAAACAAAAACAAAATTCTACAGAACAGTTACATTAATTAGACAAAGTTACACAACATGAAAAAAAAGACTGCTCGAAAATAAAAACAAAAACAAAATTCTACAGAATAGTTACATTAATTAGATAAAGTTACACATCATGAA
>JBBPBQ010020322.1:14982266-15002582 GCA_037974755.1 Cicer yamashitae
ACCTAAATGTTAATCCAATAACACAAACGCAGTTATTGGATGGACAAGATTGGTTATAAACCCTAATTGGATTAGAATAAGTCTAGGGAGGTCGAAAATGACCTATATATTCAACCAATGACCCAAACGCACATATTGGATTGACAGGATTGGTTAAAAAGCCAAATTGGATTAGAAGAAGCCTAGGGAGAACGAAAATGACCTAATTATTCAACAAATGACACAAACACACTTATTGGATGCACAAGATTGTTTATAAACCCTAATTGGATTAGAATAAGCCTAGGGAGGACGAAAATGACCTAATTGTTAAACCAATGACACAAACACACTTATTGGATGCACAAGATTGGTTAAACACCCCTAATTGGATTTGAATAAGTTGAAGGATGACGAAATTTACGTAAATGTTAATCCAATGACACAAACATACTTATTGGATGCACAAGATTGGTTAAAAACCCTAATTGGATTAGAATAAGCCTAGGGAGGACGAAAATGACCTAAATGTGCAACCAATGACTCAAACGCACTTATTGGATGCACAAGATTGGTTAAAAACCCAAATTGGATTAGAATAAGCCTAGGGAGGACGAAAATGACCTAAATGTGCAACCAATGACTCAAACGCAATTATTGGATGCACAAGATAGGTTAAAAACCCTAATTGGATTAGAATAAGCCTTGGGAGGACGAAAATTACGTAAATGTTAATCCAATGACACAAACGCACTTATTGGATGCAGAAGATTGGTTAAAAAACCCTAATTGGATTAAAATAAGCCTAGGGATGGCGTAAACGACCTAAATGTTAAACCAATGTCACAAAACACACTTATTGGATGCACAAGATTGGTTAAAAACCCTAATCGGATTAGAATGAGTCGAAGGATGATGAAAATGAATTAAATGTTAATCCAATGACACAAATGCATTTATTGGATGCACAAGATTGGTTAAAAACCCTAATTGGATGAGAATAAGCCTAGGGAGGGTTAAAATGACTTAAATGTTCAACCAATGACACAAACGCACTAATTGGATGCACAAGATTGGTTAAAAACCCTAGTTGGATTAGAATAAGCCTAGGGAGGACGAAGATGACCTAAATGTTAATCCAATGACACAAACACACTTATTGGATGCACAAAATTGGTTAAAAACCCTATATGGATTAGAGTAAGCCAAGGGAGGACAAAAATGACCTAAATGTTAAACCATTGTCACAAACGCTCTTATTGGACGCACAAGATTGGTTAAAAACCCTTATTGGATTAGAATGAGACGAAGGATGATGAAAATGAATTCAATGTTAATCCAATGACACAAATGCATTTATTGGATGCACAAGATTGGTTAAAAACTCTAATTGGATTAGAATAAGCCTAGGGAGAACGAAAATGACCTAATTATTCAACAAATGACACAAACACACTTATTGGATGCACAAGATCGGTTAAAAACCCTAACTGGATTAGAAGAAGCCTAGGGAGGACGAAAATGACCTAAATGTTCAACCAATGACACAAACGCACTTATTGGATGAACTAGATTGTTTAAAAACCCTAATTGGATTAGAATAAGTCGAAGGATGAAGAAAATTACCTAAATGTTAATCTAATGACACAAACGCACTTATTGGACGCACAAGATTGGTTAAAAACCCTAATTGGATTAGAATGAGACGAAGGATGATGAAAATGAATTAAATGTTAATCCAATGACACAAATGCATTTATTGGATGCACAAGACTGGTTAAAAACCCTAGTTGGATTAGAATAAGCCTAGGGAGGACGAAAATTACCTAAATGTTAATCCAATGACACAAACGCAGTTATTGGATGGACAAGATTGGTTATAAACCCTAATTGGATAAGAATAAGTCTAGGGAGGACGAAAATGACCTATATATTTAACCAATGACCCAAACGCACATATTGGATTCACAAGATTGGTTAAAAACCCAAATTGGATTAGAAGAAGCCTAGGGAGAACGGAAATGACCTAATTATTAAAACCAATGACACAAACACACTTATTGGATGCACAAGATTGGTTAAAAACCCTAACTAGATTAGAAGAAGCCCAGGGAGGACGAAAATGACCCAAATGTTCAATCAATGACAAAAACGCACTTATTGGATGCAAAAGATTGTTTAAAAACCCTAATTGGATTAGAATAAGTCGAAGGATGAAGAAAATTACCTAAATGTTAATCCAATGACACAAACGCACTTATTGGATTAGAATAAGCCTAGGGAGGACGAAAATGACCTAAATATTCAACCAATAACACAAACGCACTTATTGGATGCACAAGATTGGTTAAATACCTTAATTGGATTAGAATAAGCCTGTGGAGGACGAACATGACCTAAATGTTAAACTAATTATACAAACGCACTTATTGGATGCACAAGATTGGTTAAAAACCCTAATTGGATCAGACTAAGTCGAAGGATACAAAAATTCCATAAATGTTAATCCAATGACACAAACGCACTTGTGGGATGCACAAGATTGGTTATAACCCCTAATTGGATTAGAATAAGCCTAGGGAGGACGAAAATGACCTAAATGTTAAACCAATTATACAAACGCACTTATTGGATCCACAAGATTGGTTAAAAACCCTAATTGGATTAGACTAAGTCGAAGGATGCAAAAATTCCCTAAATGTTAATCCAATGACACAAACGCACTTATGGGATGCACAAGATTGGTTATAAACCCTAATTGGATTAGAATAAGCCTAGAGAGGACGAAAATGACCTAAATGTTCAACCAATGACACAAACGCACTTATTGGATTCACAAGATTGGTTAAATACCCTAATTGGATTAGAATAAGCCTAGGGAGGACAAATATGACCTAAATGTTCAACCAATGACATAAACGCACTAATTGGATGCAAAAGATTGGTTAAAACCCCTAATTGGATTAGAATAAGCCTAGGGAGGACGAAGATGACCTAAATGTTAATCCAATGACACAAACACACTTATTGGATGCACAAGATTGGTTATAAACCCTAATTGGATTAGAATAATCCTAGGCAGCACGAAAATGACCTAAATGTTAAACCAATGACACAAACGCACTTATTGGATGCACATGATTGGTTAAAAACCCTAATTGGATTAGAATAAGCCTAGGGAGAACGAAAATGACCTAATTATTCAACAAATGACACAAACACACTTATTGGATGCACAAAATTGGTTAAAAACCCTAACTGGATTAGAAGAAGCCTAGGGACGACGAAAATGACCTAAATGTTCAACCAATGACACAAACGCACTTATTGGATGCACAAGATTGTTTAAAAACCCTAATTGGATTACAATAAGTCGAAGGATGAAGAAAATTACCTAAATGTTAATCCAATGACACAAACGCACTTATTGGACGCACAAGATTGGTTTAAAACCCTAATTGGATTAGAATAAGCTTAGGGAGGACGAAAATGACCTAAATGATCAACCAATTACACAAACGCATTTATTGGATGAACAAGATTGGTTAAAAACCCTAATTGGATTAGAATAAGCCTAGGGAGAACGAAAATGACCTAATTAATCAACCAATGACACAAACACACTTATTGGATGCACAAGATTGGTTAAAAACCCTAACTGGATTAGAAGAAGCCTAGGGAGGACCAAAATGACCTAAATGTTCAACCAATGACCAAAACGCACTTATTAAATGCACAAGATTGTTTAAAACCCCTATTTGGATTAGAATAAGCCTAGGGAGAACGAAAATACCTAATTATTCAACCAATGACACAAACACACTTATTCACGAAATTTACGTAAATGTTAATCTAATGACACAAACATACTTATTGGATGCACAAGATTGGTTAAAAACCCTAATTGGATTAGAATAAGCCTAGGTAGGACAAAAATGACCTAAATGTTCAACCAATGACACAAACGCACTTATTGGATTCACAAGATTGGTTTAAAACCCTAATTGGATTAGAATAAGCTTAGGGAGGACGAAAATGACCTAAATGTTAAACTAATGACACAAACACACATATTGGATGCACAAGATTGGTTATAAACCCTAATTGGATTAGAATAAACCTAGGGAGAACGAAAATGACTTAATTATTTAACAAATGACACAAACGCAGTTATTGGATTCACAAGATTGGTTAAATACCCTAATTGGATTAGAATAAGCCTAGGAAGGACGAATATGACCTAAATGTTAAACCAATTACACAAACGCACTTATTGGATGCACAAGATTGGTTAAAAACCCTAACTGGATTAGAATAAGTTGAAGGATGTCGAAAATTACCTAAATGTTAATCCAATGACACAAAGATACTTATTGGATGCACAAGATTGGTTAAAAATCCTAATTGGATTAGAAGAAGCCTAGGGAGGACGAAAATGACCTAAATGTTAAACCAATGACACAAACGCACTTATTGGATTCACAAGATTGGTTAAAAACCCTAATTGGATTAGAATAAGTCGAAGGATGAAGCAAATGACCTAAATGTTAATCCAATGACACAAACGCACTTATTGGATCCACAAGATTGGTTAAAACCCCTAATTGGATTAGAATAAGCATAGGGAGAACGAAACTGACCTAATTATTCAACCAATGACACAAACACACTTATTGGATGCAGAAGATTGGTTAAAAACCCTAATTGGATTAGAATAAGTCGAAAGATGAAGAAAATTACCTAGATGTTATTCCAATGACATAAACGCACTTATTGGAGCCACAAGATTGGTTAAAAACCCTAATTGGATTAGAATAAGCCTAGGGAGGACGAAAATGACTTAAATATTCAAACAATGACAAAAACGCACTTATTGGATGCACAAGATTGGTTAAAAACCCTAATTGGATTAGACTCAGTCGAAGGATGCAAAAATTACCTAAATGTTAATCCAATGACACAAACGCACTTATTGGATGCACAAGATTTGTTATAAACCCTAATTGGATTAGAATCAGCCTAGGGAGAACGAAAATGACCTAAATGTTAAACCAATGACACAGACGCACTTATTGGATGCACAAGATTGGTTAAACACCCCTAGTTGGATTAGAATAAATTGAAGGATGACGAAATTTACGTAAATGTTAATCCAATGACACAAACATACTTATTGGATGTACAAGATTGGTTAAAAACCTTAATTGGATTAGAATAAGCCTAGGGAGGACGAAAATGACCTAAATGTTCAACCAATGACACAAACACACTTATTGGATTCACAAGATTGGTTATAAACCCTAATTGGATTAGAATAAACCTAGGGAGAACGAAAATGACTTAATTATTTAACAAATGACACAAACACACTTATTGGATGCACAAAATTGGTTAAAAACCCTAACTGGATTAGAAGAAGTCTAGGGTGGACGAAAATGACCTAATTGTTCAACCGATGACACAAACGCACTTATTGGATGCACAAGATTGGTTATAAACCCTAATTGGATTAGAATAAACCTAGGGAGGACGAAAATTACATAAATGTTAATCGAATGACACAAACGCACTTATTGGATGCACAAGATTGGTTAAATACATTAATTGGATTAGAATAAGCCTAGGGAGAACGAAAATGACCTAAATGTTCCACCAATGACACAAACGCACTTATTGGATTCACAAGATTGGTTAAAAACCCAAATTGGATTAGAATAAGTCGAAGGATGAAGCAAATGACCTAAATGTTCAACCAATGACACAAACGCAATTATTGGATGCATAAGATAGGTTAAAAACCCTAATTGGATTAGAATAAGCCAAGGGAGGACAAAAATTACATAAATGTTAATCCAATGACACAAACGCACTTATTGAATGCAGAAGATTGGTTAAAAAACCCTAATTGGATTAAAATAAGCCTAGGGATGGCGTAAATGACCTAAATGGTAAACCAATGTCACAAAACACACTTATTGTATGCACAAGATTAGTTAAAAACCCTAATTGGATTAGAATGAGTCGAAGGATGATGAAAATGAATTCAATGTTAATCCAATCACACAAATGCATTTATTGGATGCACAACATTGGTTAAAAACCCTAATTGGATTAGAATAAGCCTAGGGAGGACGAAGATGACCTAAATGTTAATCCAATGACACAAACACACTTATTGGATGCACAAAAATGGTTAAAAACCCTATATGGATTAGAATAAGCCTAGGGAGGACAAAAATGACCTAAATGATAAACCAATGTCAAAAATGCACTTATTGGACGCACAAGATTGGTTAAAAACCCTAGTTGGATTAGAATAAGCCTAGGGAGAACGAAAATGACCTAATTATTCAACAAATGACACAAACACACTTATTGGATGCACAAGATTGGATAAAAACCCGAACTGGATTAGAAGAAGCCTAGGGAGGACGAAAACGACCTAAATGTTCAACCAATGACACAAACACACTTATTGGATGCACAAGAGTGTTTAAAAACCCTAATTGGATTAGAATAAGTCGAATGATGAAGAAAATTACCTAAATGTTAATCCACTGACACAAACGCACTTATTGGAGCCACAAGATTGGTTCAAAACCCTAATTGGATTAGAATAAGCCTATGGAGGACGAAAATGACCTAAATATTCAACCAATGACACAAACGCACTTATTGGATGCACAAGATTGGTTAAAAACCCTAACTGGATTAGAAGAAGCTTATGGAGGACGAAAATGACCTAAATGTTCAACCATTGACATAAACGCACTTATTGGATGCACAAGATTGTTTTAAAACCCTAATTGGACTAAAATAAGTTGAAGGATAATGAAATTTACGTAAATGTTAATCCAATGACACAAACATACTAATTGGATGCACAAGATTGCTTAAAAACCCTAATTGGATTAGAATAAGCCTAGGGATGACGAAAATGACCTAAATGATCAACCAATGACACAAATGCAATTATTGGATCCACAAGATAGGTTAAAAACCCTAATTGGATGAGAATAAGCCTAGGGAGGATTAAAATGACCTAAATGTTCAACCAATGACACAAACGCACTAATTGGATGCAAAAGATTGGTTAAAAACCCTAATTGGATTAGAATATGTCTAGGGAGGACGAAGATGACCTAAATGTTAATCCAATGACAAAAACACCCTTATTGGATGCACAAATTTGGTTAAAAACCCTATATGGATTACAATAAACCTAGGGAGGACAAAAATGACCTAAATGTTAATCCAATGTCACAAACGCACTAATTGGACGCACAAGATTGGTTAAAAACCCTAATTGGATTAGAATAAGCTTAGGGAGGACGAAAATGACCTAAATGCTCAACCAATGACCCAAACGCATTTATTGGATGCACAAGATTGGTTAAAAACACTAATTGGATTAGAATAAGCCTAGAGAGAACGAAAATGACCTAATTATTCAACAAATGACACAAACACACTTATTGGATGCACAAGATTGGTTAAAACCCCTAACTGGATTAGAAGAAGCCTAGGGAGGACGAAATAGACCTAAATGTTCAACCAATCACACAAACCCAGTTATTGGATGCACAAGATTGTTTAAAAACCCTAATTGGATTTGAATAAGTCGAAGGATGAAGAAAATAAACTAAATGTTAATCCAATGACACAAACGCACTTATTGGAGCCACAAGATTGGTTCACAACCCTAATTGGATTAGAATAAGCCTAGCGAGGACGAAAATGACCTAAATATTCAACCAATGACACAAACGCACTTATTGGATGCACAAGATTGGTTAAATACCTTAATTGGATTAGAATAAGCCTAGGGAGGACGAAAATGACCTAAATGTTAAACCAATTACACAAACGCACTTATTGGATGCACAAGATTGGTTAAAAACCCTAATTGGATTAGACTCAGTCGAAGGATGCAAAAATTACCTAAATGTTAATCCAATGACACAAACGTACTTATTGGATGCACAAGATTGGTTATAAACCCTAATTGGATTAGAATAAGCCTAGGGAGAACGAAAATGACCTAAATGTTAAACCAATGACACAAACGCACTTATTGGATTCACAAGATTGGTTAAAAACCAAAATTGGATTAGAAGAAGCCTAGGGAGAACGAAAATTACCTAATTATTCAACCAATGTCATAAACACACTTACTGAATGCACAAGATTGGTTAAAAACCCTAACTTGATTAGAAGAGGCCTAGGGAGGACGAAAATCACCAAAATGTTCAATCAATGACATAAACGCACTTATTAGATGCAAAAGATTGTCTAAAAACCCTAATTGGATTAGAATAAGTCGAAGGATGAAGAAAATTACCTAAATGTTAATCCAATGACACAAATGCACTTATTGGAGCCACAAGATTGGTTCAAAACCCTAATTGGATTAGTATAAGCCTAGGGAAGACGAAAGTGACCTAAATGTTAAACCAATGACACAAACGCACTTATAGGATGCACAAGATTGGTTAAATACCCTAATTGGACTAGAATAAGCCTAGGGAGGACGAAAATGACCTAAATATTAAACCAATTACACAAACGCACTTATTGGATGCACAAGATTGGTTAAAAACCCTAATTGGATTAGAATAAGTTCAAGGATGAAGAAATTTACGTAAATGTTAATCCAATGACACAAACATACTTATTGGATGCACAAGATTGGTTAAAAAACCTAATTGGATTAGAATAAGCCTAGGGAGGACAAAAATGACGTAAATGTTCAAGCAATGACACAAACACACTTATTGGATGCACAAGACTGGTAAAACACCCAAATTGGTTTCGAGTAAGCCTAGGGTGGACGTAAATGACCTAAATGTTCAACCAATGACACAAACGTACTAATTGGATGCAAAAGATTGGTTAAAACCCCTAATTGGATTAGAATAAGCCTAGGGAGGACGAAGATGACCTAAATGTTAATCCAATGACACAAACACACTTATTGGATGCACAAGATTGGTTATAAACCCTAATTGGATTAGAATAAGCCTAGGGAGGACGAAAATGACCTAAATGTTAAACCAATGACACAAACGCACTTATTGGATGCACAAGATTGGTTAAATACCCTAATTGGATTAAAATAAGACTAGGGAGGACGAAAATGACCTAAAAGTTAAACCAATTACACAAACGCACTTATTGGATGCACAAGATTGGTTAAAAACCCTAATTGGATTAGAATAAGTTGAAGGATGATGAAAATTTCCTAAATGTTAATCCACTAACACAAACACACTTATTGGATTCACAAGATTGGTTAAAAACCCAAATTGGATTAGAAGAAGCCTAGGGAGGACGAAAATTACCTAAATGTTCAACCAATGACACAAACGCACTTATTGGATTCACAAGATTGGTTAAAAACCAAAATTGGATTAGAAGAAGCCTAGGGAGAACGAAAATTACCTAATTATTCAACCAATGTCACAAACACACTTATTGAATGCACAAGATTGGTTAAAAACCCTAACTTGATTAGAAGAAGCCTAGGGAGGACGAAAATCACCAAAATGTTCAATCAATGACATAAACGCACTTATTGGATGCAAAAGATTGTCTAAAAACCCTAATTGGATTAGAATAAGTCGAAGGATGAAGAAAATTACCTAAATGTTAATCCAATGACACAAATGCACTTATTGGACCCACAAGATTGGTTCAAAACCCTAATTGGATTAGTATAAGCCTAGGGAAGACGAAAGTGACCTAAATGTTGAACCAATGACACAAACGCACTTATAGGATGCACAAGATTGGTTAAATACCCTAATTGGACTAGAATAAGCCTAGGGAGGACGAAAATGACCTAAATGTTAAACCAATTACACAAACGCACTTATTGGATGCACAAGATTGGTTAAAAACCCTAATTGGATTAGAATAAGTTCAAGGATGAAGAAATTTACGTAAATGTTAATCCAATGACACAAACATACTTATTGGATGCACAAGATTGGTTAAAAAACCTAATTGGATTAGAATAAGGCTAGGGAGGACAAAAATGACGTAAATGTTCAAGCAATGACACAAACACACTTATTGGATGCACAAGATTGGTTAAAAACCCAAATTGGTTTCGAGTAAGCCTAGGGAGGACGTAAATGACCTAAATGTTCAACCAATGACACAAACGTACTAATTGGATGCAAAAGATTGGTTAAAACCCCTAATTGGATTAGAATAAGCCTAGGGAGGACGAAGATGACCTAAATGTTAATCCAATGACACAAACACACTTATTGGATGCACAAGATTGGTTATAAACCCTAATTGGATTAGAATAAGCCTAGGGAGGACGAAAATGACCTAAATGTTAAACCAATGACACAAACGCACTTATTGGATGCACAAGATTGGTTAAATACCCTAATTGGATTAAAATAAGACTAGGGAGGACGAAAATGACCTAAAAGTTAAACCAATTACACAAACACACTTATTGGATGCACAAGATTGGTTAAAAACCCTAATTGGATTAGAATATGTTGAAGGATGACGAAAATTACCTAAATGTTAATCCACTAACACAAACACACTTATTGGATTCACAAGATTGGTTAAAAACCCAAATTGGATTAGAAGAAGCCTAGGGAGAACGAAAATGACCTAATTATTCAACCAATGACACAAACACACTTATTGGATGCACAAGATTGGTTAAAAACCCTAACTGGATTAGAAGAAGCCTAGGGAGGACGAAAATGACCTAAATGTTCAATCAATGACACAAACGCACTTATTGGATGCACAAGTTTGTTTAAAAACCCTAATTGGATTAGAATAAGTCGAAGGATGAAGAAAATTACCTAAATGTTAATCTAATGACAGAAACGCACTTATTGGAGCCACAGGATTGGTTCAAAACCCTAATTGGATTAGAATAAGCCTAGGGAACACGAAAATGACCTAAATGTTAAACCAATGACACAAACGCACTTATTGGATGCACAAGATTGGTTAAATACTCTAATTGGATTAGAATAATCCTAGGGAGGACGAAAATGACCTAAATGTTAAACCAATTACACAAACGCACTTATTGGATGCACAAGATTGGTTAAAAATCCTAATTGGATTAGAATAAGTTGAAGGATGACGAAACTTTCGTAAATGTTAATCCAATGACACAAACAGACTTATTGGATGCACAAGATTGGTTCAAAACCCTAATTGGATTAGAATAAGCCTAGGGAGGACGGAAAAGACCTAAATGTTCAAGCAATGACACAAACCCACTTATTGGATGCACAAGATTGGTTAAAAACCCAAATTGGATTCGAATAAGCCTAGGGAAGACGTAAATGACCTAAATGTTCAACCAATGACACAAACGCACTAATTGGATGCAAAAGATTGGTTAAAACCCCTAATTGGATTAGAATAAGCCTAGGGAGGACGAAGATGACCCAAATGTTAATCCAATGACACAAACACACTTATTGGATGCAACAGATTGGTTATAAACCCTAATTGGATTAGAATAAGCCTAGGGAGGACGAAAATGACTTAAATGTTAAACCAATGACAGAAACGCACTTATTGATGCACAAGATTTGTTAAATACCCTAATTGGATTAGAATAAGTCTAGGGAGGACGAAAATGACCTAAATGTTTAACCAATTACACAAACGCACTTATTGGATGAACATTGGTTAAAAACCCTAATTGGATTAGAATAAGTTGAAGGATGACGAAATTTACGTAAATGTTAATCCAATGCCACAAACATACTTATTGGATGCACAAGATTGGTTAAAAACCCTAATTGGATTAGATTAAGCCTAGGGAGGACGAAAATGACCTAAATGTTCAACCAATGACACAAACACACTTATTGGATGCACAAGATTGGTTAAAAACCCAAATTGGATTCGATTAAGCCTAGATAGGACGTAAATGACCAAAATGTTCAACCAATGAAACAAACGCACTAATTGGATGCAAATGATTGGTTAAAAACCCTAATTGGATTAGAATAAGCCTAGGGAGGACGAAGATGACCTAAATGTTCAACCAATGTCCAAACGCACTTATTAGACGCACAAGATTGGTTTAAAACCCTAATTGGATTAGAATAAGCTTAGGGAGGCCGAAAATGACCTAAATGTTCAACCAATGACACAAACGCACTTATTGGATCCACAAGATTGGTTAAAAACCCTAATTGGATTAGAATAAGCTTAGGGAGGACGAAAATGATCTAAATGTTCAACCGATGACACAAACGCACTTATAGGATGCACAAGATTGGTTAAAAACCCTAACTGGATTAGAATAAGTTGAAGGATGACGAAAATTACCTAAATGTTATTCCATTGACACAAAGATACTTATTGGATGCACAAGATTGGTTAAAAACCCTAATTGGATTGGAAGAAGCCTAGGGAGGACGAAAATAAGCTAAATGTTCAACCAATTATACAAACGCACATAATAGATTCCCAAGATTGGTTAAAAACCCTAACTAGATTAGAATAAGCCTAGGGAGAACGAAAATTACCTAATTATTCAACCAATGACACAAACACACTTATTGGATGCAAAAGATTGGTTAAAAACCCTAACTGGATTAGAAGAAGCATAGGGAGGACGAAAATGACCTAAATGTTCAACCAATGACACAAACGCACTTATTGGATGCACAAGATTGGTTAAAAACCCTAATTGGATTAGACTCAGTCGAAGGATGCAAAAATTACCTAAATATTAATCCAATGACACAAACGCACTTATTGGATGCACAAGATTGGTTATAAACCCTAATTGGATTAGAATAAGTCTAGGGAGAACGAAAATGACCTAAATGTTAAACCAATGACACAGACGCACTTATTGGATGCTCAAGATTGGTTAAACACCCCTAATCGGAATAGAATAAGTTGAAGGATGACGTAATTTACGTAAATGTTAATCCAATGATACAAACATACTTATTGGATGCACAAGATTGGTTAAAAACCCTAATTGGATTAGAATAAGCCTAGGGAGGACGAAAATGACCTAAATGTTCAACAAATTACACAAACGCACTTATTGGATTCACAAGATTGGTTAAAAACCCAAATTGGATTAGAAGAAGCCTAGGGAGAACGAAAATTACCTAATTATTCAACCAATGACACAAACACACTTATTGGATGCTCAAGATTGGTTAAAAACCCTAACTAGATTAGAAGAAGCCTAGGGAGGACGAAAATGACCTAAATGATCAATCAATGACACAAACGCACTTATTGGATGCACAAGATTGTTTAAAAACCCTAATTGGATTAGAATAAGTCGAAGGATGAAGAAAATTACCTAAATGTTAATCCAATGACACAAACGCACTTATTGGAGCCACAAGATTGGTTCAAAACCCTAATTGGATTAGAATAAGCCCAGGGAAGACGAAAATCACCTAAATGTTCAACCAATGACACAAACGCACTTATTGGATGCACAAGATTGGTTAAATACCCTAATTGGATTAGAATAAGCCTAGGGAAGGCGAAAATGACCTAAATGTTAAACCAATTACACAAACACACTTATTGGATGCACAAGATTGGTTAAAATCCCTTAATTGGATTAGAATAAGTTGACGGATGACGAAATTTACGTAAATGTTAATCCAATGACACAATCATACTTATTGGATGCACAAGATTGGTTAAAAACCCTAATTGGATTACAAGAAGCCTAGGGTGGACGAAAATGACCTAAATGTTCAACCAATGACACAAACACACTTATTGGATTCACAAGATTGGTTAAAAACCCTAATTGGATTAGAATAAATTGAAGGATGAAGCAAATGACCTATGTTAATCCAATGACACAAACGCACTTATTGGATCCACAAGATTGGTTAAAACCCATAATTGGATTAGAATAAGCCTAGGGAGAACGAAAAAGACCTAATTATTCAACCAATGACACACTTATTGGATGCACAAGATTGGTTAAAAACCCTAATTGGATTAGAAGAAGCCTAGGGAGGACGAAAATGACCTAAATGTTCAACCAATGACCCAAACGCATTTATTGGATGCACAAGATTGTTTAAAAACCCTAATTGGATTAGAATAAGTCGAAGGATGAAGAAAATTACCTAAATATTAATCCAATTACACAAACGCACTTATTGGAGCCACAAGATTAGTTCAAAACCCTAATTGGATTAGAATAAGTTGACGGATGGCGAAATTTACGTAAATGTTAATCCAATGACATAAACATACTTATTGGATGCACAAGAGTGGTTAACAACCCTAATTGGATTACAAGAAGCCTAGGCAGGACGAAAATGACCTAAATGTTCAACCAATGACACAAACGCACTTATTGGATTCACAAGATTGGTTAAAAACCCTAATTGGATTAGAATAAGTCTAAGGATGAAGCAAATGACCTAAATGTTAATCCAATGACACAAACGCACTTATTGGATCCACAAGATTGGTTAAAACCCCTAATTGGATTAGAATAAGCCTAGGGAGGACGAAAATGACCTAAATGTTCAACCAATGACACAAACGCACTTATTGGATTCACAAGATTGGTTAAAAACCCAAACTAGATTAGACTTAGTCGAAGGATGCAAAAATTACCTAAATATTAATCCAATGACACAAACGCACTTATTGGCTGCACAAGATTGGTTATAAACCGTAATTGGATTAGAATAAGCCTAGGGAGAATGAAAATGACCTAAATGTTAAACCAATGACACAGACGCACTTATTGGATGCACAAGATTGGTTAAACACCCCTAATTGGATTAGAATAAGTTGAAGGATGACGAAATTTACGTAAATGTTAATCCAATGACACAAACATACTTATTGGATGCACAAGATTGGTTAAAAACCCTAATTGGATTAGAATAACCCTAGGGAGGACGAAAATGACCTAAATGTTCAACCAAGGACACAAACGCACTTATTGGATTCACAAGATTGGTTATAAACCCAAATTGGATTAGAAGAAGCCTAGGGAGAACGAAAATGACATAATTATTCAACAAACGACACAAACACACTTATTGGATGCACAAGATTGGTTAAAAACCCTAACTGGATTAGTAGAAGCCTAGGGAGGACGAAAATGACCTAATTGTTCAATCAATGACACAAACGCACTTATTGGATGCACAAGATTGTTTAATAACCCTAATTGGATTAGAATAAGTCGAAGGATGAAGAAAATAACCTAAATGTTAATCCAATGACACAAACGCACTTATTGGAGCCACAAGATTGGTTCAAAACCCTAATTGGATTAGAATAAGCCTAGGGGGGACGAAAATGACCTAAATATTCAACCAATAACAAAAACGCACTTATTGGATGCACAAAATTGGTTAAATATCTTAATTGAATTAGAATAAGCCTAGGGAGGATGAAAATGACCTAAATGTTAAACCAATTACACAAACGCACTTATTGGATGCACAAGATTGGTTAAAAACCATAATTGGATTAGACTTAGTCGAAGGATGCAAAAATTACCTAAATATTAATCCAATGACACAAACGCACTTATTGGCTGCACAAGATTGGTTATAAACCCTAATTGGATTAGAATAAGCCTAGGGAGAACGAAAATGACCTAAATGTTAAACCAATGACACAGACGCACTTATTGGATGCACAAGATTGGTTAAAAACCCCTATTGGATTAGAATAAGTTGAAGGATGACGAAATTTACGTAAATGTTAATCCAATGACACAAACATACTTAAAGGATGCACAAGATTGGTAAAAAACCCTAATTGGATTAGAATAACCCTAGGGAGGACGAAAATGACCTAAATGTTCAACCAAGGACACAAACGCACTTATTGGATTCACAAGATTGGTTAAAAACCCTAACTTGATTAGAAGAAGCCTAGGGACGACGAAAATGACCTAAATGTTCAATCAATGACACAAACGCACTTATTGGATGCACAAGATTGTTTAAAAACCCTAATTGGATTGGAATAAGTCGAAGGATGAAGAAAATTACCTAAATGTTAATCCAATGACACAAACGCACTTATTGGAGCCACAAGATTGGTTCAAAACCCTAATTGGATTAGAATAAGCCTAGGGAAGACGAAAATGACCTAAATGTTCAACCAATGACACAAACGCACTTATTGGATGCACAAGATTGGTTAAATACCCTAATTGGATTAGAATAAGCCTAGGGAGGACGAAAATGACCTAATTATTCAACCAGTGACAAAAACCCACTTATTGGATGCACAAGATTGGTTAAAAATTCTAATTGGATTAGACTCAGTCGTAGGATGCAAAAATTAACTAAATATTAATCCAATGACACAAACGCTAATTTGGATGCACAAGATTGGTTATAAACCCTAATTGGATTAGAATAAGCCTAGGGAGAACGAAAATGACCTAAATGTTAAACCAAAGACACAGACGCACTTATTGGATGCACAAGATTGGTTAAACACCCCTAATTGGATTAGAATAAGTTGAAGGATGACGAAATTTACGTAAATGTTAATCCAATGACACAAACATACTTATTGGATGCACAAGATTGGTTAAAAACCCTAATTGGATTAGAATAAGCCTAGGGAGGAAGAAAATGACCTAAATGTTCAACCAATGACACAAACGCACTTATTGGATTCACAAGATTGGTTAAAAATCCAAATTGGATTAGAAGAAGCCTAGGGAGAACGAAAATGACCTAATTATTCAACCAATGGCACAAACACACTTATTGGATGCACAAGATTGGTTAAAAACCCTAACTGGATTAGAAGAAGCCTAGGGAGGACGAAAATGACCTAAATGTTCAATCAATGATACAAACGCACTTAGTTGATGCACAAGATTGTTTAAAAACCCTAATTGGATTAGAATAAGTCGAAGGATGAAGAAAATTACCTAAATGTTAATCCAATGACACAAACGCACTTATTGGAGCCACAAGATTGGTTCAAAACCCTAATTGGATTAGAAGTAGCCTTGGGAGGACGAAAATGACCTAAATGTTCAACCAAGGACACAAACGCACTTATTGGATTCACAAGATTGGTTAAAAACCCAAATTGGATTAGAAGAAGCCTAGGGAGAACGAAAATGACATAATTATTCAACAAACGACACAAACACACTTATTGGATGCACAAGATTGGTTAAAAACCCTAACTGGATTAGTAGAAGCCTAGGGAGGACGAAAATGACCTAATTGTTCAATCAATGACACAAACGCACTTATTGGATGCACAAGATTGTTTAAAAACCCTAATTGGATTAGAATAAGTCGAAGGATGAAGAAAATAACCTAAATGTTAATCCAATGACACAAACGCACTTATTGGAGCCACAAGATTGGTTCAAAACCCTAATTGGATTAGAATAAGCCTAGGGGGGACGAAAATGACCTAAATATTCAACCAATGACAAAAACGCACTTATTGGATGCACAAAATTGGTTAAATATCTTAATTGAATTAGAATAAGCCTAGGGAGGATGAAAATGACCTAAATGTTAAACCAATTACACAAACACACTTATTGGATGCACAAGATTGGTTAAAAACCCTAATTGGATTAGACTTAGTCGAAGGATGCAAAAATTACCTAAATATTAATCCAATGACACAAACGCACTTATTGGCTGCACAAGATTGGTTATAAACCCTAATTGGATTAGAATAAGCCTAGGGAGAACGAAAATGACCTAAATGTTAAACCAATGACACAGACGCACTTATTGGATGCACAAGATTGGTTAAACACACCTATTGGATTAGAATAAGTTGAAGGATGACGAAATTTACGTAAATGTTAATCCAATGACACAAACATACTTAAAGGATGCACAAGATTGGTAAAAAACCCTAATTGGATTAGAATAACCCTAGGGAGGACGAAAATGACCTAAATGTTCAACCAAGGACACAAACGCACTTATTGGATTCACAAGATTGGTTAAAAACCCTAACTGGATTAGAAGAAGCCTAGGGAGGACGAAAATGACCTAAATGTTCAATCAATGACACAAACGCACTTATTGGATGCACAAGATTGTTTAAAAACCCTAATTGGATTGGAATAAGTCGAAGGATGAAGAAAATTACCTAAATGTTAATCCAATGACACAAACGCACTTATTGGAGCCACAAGATTGGTTCAAAACCCTAATTGGATTAGAATAAGCCTAGGGAAGACGAAAATGACCTAAATGTTCAACCAATGACACAAACGCACTTATTGGATGCACAAGATTGGTTAAATACCCTAATTGGATTAGAATAAGCCTAGGGAGGACGAAAATGACCTAATTATTCAACCAGTGACAAAAACCCACTTATTGGATGCACAAGATTGGTTAAAAACCTTAATTGGATTAGACTCAGTCGTAGGATGCAAAAATTAACTAAATATTAATCCAATGACACAAACGCTAATTTGGATGCACAAGATTGGTTATAAACCCTAATTGGATTAGAATAAGCCTAGGGAGAACGAAAATGACCTAAATGTTAAACCAATGACACAGACGCACATATTGGATGCACAAGATTGGTTAAACACCCCTAATTGGATTAGAATAAGTTGAAGGATGACGAAATTTACGTAAATGTTAATCCAATGACACAAACATACTTATTGGATGCACAAGATTGGTTAAAAACCCTAATTGGATTAGAATAAGCCTAGGGAGGAAGAAAATGACCTAAATGTTCAACCAATGACACAAACGCACTTATTGGATTCACAAGATTGGTTAAAAATCCAAATTGGATTAGAAGAAGCCTAGGGAGAACGAAAATGACCTAATTATTCAACCAATGACACAAACACACTTATTGGATGCACAAGATTGGTTAAAAACCCTAACTGGATTAGAAGAAGCCTAGGGAGGACGAAAATGACCTAAATGTTCAATCAATGATACAAACGCACTTAGTTGATGCACAAGATTGTTTAAAAACCCTAATTGGATTAGAATAAGTCGAAGGATGAAGAAAATTACCTAAATGTTAATCCAATGACACAAACGCACTTATTGGAGCCACAAGATTGGTTCAAAACCCTAATTGGATTAGAAGTAGCCTTGGGAGGACGAAAATGACCTAAATGTTCAACCAATGACACAAACGCACTTATTGGATTCACATGATTGGTTAAAAACCCTAATTGGATTAGAATAAGTCGAAGGATGAAGCAAATGACCTAAATGTTAATCCAATGACACAAACGCACTTATTGGATCCACAAGATTGGTTAAAACCCCTAATTGGATTAGAATAAGCCTAGAGAGAACGAAAATGACCTAATTATTCAACCAACGACACAAACACACTTATTGGATGCACAAGATTGGTTAAAAACCCTAATTGGATTAGAATAAGTCGAAGGATGAAGAAAATTACCTAAATGTTAATCCAATGACACAAACGCACTTATTGGATCCACAAGATTGATTAAAACCCCTAATTGGATTAGAATAAGCCTACGGAGGACGAAAATGACCTAAATGTTCAACCAATGACACAAACGCACTTATTGGATGCACAAGATTGTTTAAAAACCCTAATTTGCTTAGAATAAGTCGAAGGATGAAGAAAATTACCTAAATGTTAATCCAATGACACAAACGCACTTATTGGAGCCACAAGATTGCTTCAAAATCCTAATTGGATTAGAATAAGCCTAGGGAGGACGAAAATGACCTAAAAATTCAACCAATGACAAAAACGCATTTATTGGATGCACAAGATTGGTTAAATACCTTAATTGGATTAGAATAAGCCTAGGGAGAACGAAAATGACCTAAATGTTAAACCAATGACACAGACGCACTTATTGGATGCACAAGATTGGTTAAACACCCCTAATTGGATTAGAATAAGTTGAAGGATGACGAAATTTACGTAAATGTTAATCCAATGACACAAACATACTTATTGGATGCACAAGATTGGTTAAAAACCCTAATTGGATTAGAATAAGCCTAGGGAGGAAGAAAATGAACTGAATGTTCAACCAATGACAGAAACGCACTTATAGGATTCACAAGATTGGTTAAAAATCCAAATTGGATTAGAAGAAGCCTAGGGAGAACGAAAATGACCTAATTATTCAACCAATGACACAAACACACTTATTGGATGCACAAGATTGGTTAAAAACCCTAACTGGATTAGAAGAAGCCTAGGGAGGACGAAAATGACCTAAATGTTCAATCAATGATACAAACGCACTTAGTGGATGCACAAGATTGTTTAAAAACCCTAATTGGATTAGAATAAGTCGAAGGATAAAGAAAATTACCTAAATGTTAA
>JBBPBQ010020322.1:15019455-15030189 GCA_037974755.1 Cicer yamashitae
ATTAGAAGAAGCCTAGGGAGGACGAAAATGACCTAAATGTTCAACCAATGACACAAACGCACTTATTGGATGCACAAGATTGGTTAAAAACCCTAATTGGATTAGAATAAGTCGAAGGATGAAGCAAATGACCTAAATGTTAATCCAATGACACAAACGCACTTATTGGATCCAGAAGATTGGTTAAAACCCCTAATTTGATTAGAATAAGCCTACGAAGGACGAAAATGACCGAAATGGTCAACCAATGACACAAACGCACTTATTGGATGCACAAGATTGTTTAAAAACCCTAATTTGCTTAGAATAAGTCGAAGGATGAAGAAAATTACCTAAATGTTAATCCAATGACACAAGATTGGATAAAAATCCAAATTGGATTAGAAGAAGACCTAGGGAGAACGAAAATGACCTAATTATTAAACCAATGACACAAACATACTTATTGGATGCACAAGATTGGTTAAAAACCCTAATTGGATTAGAATAAGCCTAGGGAGGACGAAAATGACCTAAATGTTCAACCAATGACACACACGCACTTATTGGATTCACAAGATTGGTTAAAAACCCAAACTGGATTAGAATAAGCCTAGGGAGAACGAAAAAGACCTAATTATTCAACCAATGACACAAACACACTTATTGGATGCACAAGATTGGTTAAAAACCCTAACTGGATTAGAAGAAGCCTAGGGCGGACGAAAATGACCTAAATGTTCAATCAATGACACAAACGCACTTAGTGGATGCACAAGATTGTTTAAAAACCCTAATTGGATTAGAATAAGTCGAAGGATGAAGAAAATTACCTAAATGTTAATCCAATGACACAAACGCACTTATTGGAGCCACAAGATTGGTTCAAAACCCTAATTGGATTAGAATAAGCCTAGGGAAGACGAAAATGACCTAAATGTTCAACCAATGACACAAACGCACTTATTGGATGCACAAGATTGGTTAAATACCCTAATTGGATTAGAATAAGCCTAGCGAGGACGAAAATGACCTAAATGTTAAACCAATTACACAAACGCACTTATTGGATGCACAAGATTGGTTAAAAACCCTAATTGGATTAGAATAAGTTGAAGGATGACGAAATATACGTTAATGTTAATCCAATGACACAAAGATACTTATTGGATGCAGAAGATTGGTTAAAAACCCTAATTGGATTAGAAGAAGCCTTGGGAGGACGAAAATGACCTAAATGTTCAACCAATGACACAAACGCACTTATTGGATTCACAAGATTGGTTAAAATCCCTAATTGGATTAGAATAAGTCGAAGGATGAAGCAAATGACCTAAATGCTAATCCAATGACACAAACGCACTTATTGGATCCACAAGATTCGTTAAAACCCCTAATTGGATTAGAATAAGCCGAGGGAGAACGAAAATGACCTAATTATTCAACCAACGACACAAACACACTTATTGGATGCACAAGATTGGTTAAAAACCCTAACTGGATTAGAAGAAGCCTAGGGAGGACGAAAATGACCTAAATGTTCAACCAATGAGACAAACGCGCTTATTGGATGCACAAGATTGGTTAAAAACCCCAATTGGATTAGAATAAGTTGAAGGATGACGAAAATTAACCAAATGTTAATCCAATGACACAAAGATTCTTATTGGATGCACAACATTGGTTAAAAAACCCTAATTGGATTAGAAGAAGCCTAGGGAGGACGAAAATGACCTAAATGTTCAACCAATGACACAAACGCACTTATTGGATGCACAAGATTGGTTAAATACCTTAATTGGATTAGAATAAGCCTAGGGAGGACGAAAATGACCTAAATGTTAAACCAATTACACAAACGCACTTATTGGAGCACAAGATTGGTTAAAAACCCTAATTGGATTAGACTCACTCGAAAGATGCAAAAATTACCTAAATGTTAATCCAATGACACAAACGCACTTATTGGAGCCACAAGAATGGTTCAAAACCCTAATTGGATTAGAAGTAGCCTTGGGAGGACGAAAATGACCTAAATGTTCAACCAATGACACAAACGCACTTTTTGGATTCACAAGATTGGTTAAAAACCCTAATTGGATTAGAATAAGTCGAAGGATGAAGCAAATGACCTAAATGTTAATCCAATGACACAAACGCACTTATTGGATCCACAAGATTGGTTAACACCCCTAATTGGATTAGAATAAGCCTAGGGAGAACGAAAATGACCTAATTATTTAACCAACGACACAAACACACTTATTGGATGCACAAGATTGTTTAAAAACCCTAATTGGATTAGAATAAGTCGAAGGATGAAGAAAATTACCTAAATGTTAATCCAATGACACAAACGCACTTATTGGAGCCACAAGATTGGTTCAAAACCCTAATTGGATTAGAATAAGCCTAGGGAAGACGAAAATGACCTAAATGTTCAACCAATGACACAAACGCACTTATTGGATGCACAAGATTGGTTAAATACCCTAATTGGATTAGAATAAGCCTAGCGAGGACGAAAATGACCTAAATGTTAAACCAATTACACAAACGCACTTATTGGATGCACAAGATTGGTTAAAAACCCTAATTGGATTAGAATAAGTTGAAGGATGACGAAATATACGTTAATGTTAATCCAATGACACAAAGATACTTATTGGATGCAGAAGATTGGTTAAAAACCCTAATTGGATTAGAAGAAGCCTTGGGAGGACGAAAATGACCTAAATGTTCAACCAATGACACAAACGCACTTATTGGATTCACAAGATTGGTTAAAATCCCTAATTGGATTAGAATAAGTCGAAGGATGAAGCAAATGACCTAAATGCTAATCCAATGACACAAACGCACTTATTGGATCCACAAGATTCGTTAAAACCCCTAATTGGATTAGAATAAGCCGAGGGAGAACGAAAATGACCTAATTATTCAACCAACGACACAAACACACTTATTGGATGCACAAGATTGGTTAAAAACCCTAACTGGATTAGAAGAAGCCTAGGGAGGACGAAAATGACCTAAATGTTCAACCAATGAGACAAACGCGCTTATTGGATGCACAAGATTGGTTAAAAACCCCAATTGGATTAGAATAAGTTGAAGGATGACGAAAATTAACCAAATGTTAATCCAATGACACAAAGATTCTTATTGGATGCACAACATTGGTTAAAAAACCCTAATTGGATTAGAAGAAGCCTAGGGAGGACGAAAATGACCTAAATGTTCAACCAATGACACAAACGCACTTATTGGATGCACAAGATTGGTTAAATACCTTAATTGGATTAGAATAAGCCTAGGGAGGACGAAAATGACCTAAATGTTAAACCAATTACACAAACGCACTTATTGGAGCACAAGATTGGTTAAAAACCCTAATTGGATTAGACTCACTCGAAAGATGCAAAAATTACCTAAATGTTAATCCAATGACACAAACGCACTTATTGGAGCCACAAGAATGGTTCAAAACCCTAATTGGATTAGAAGTAGCCTTGGGAGGACGAAAATGACCTAAATGTTCAACCAATGACACAAACGCACTTTTTGGATTCACAAGATTGGTTAAAAACCCTAATTGGATTAGAATAAGTCGAAGGATGAAGCAAATGACCTAAATGTTAATCCAATGACACAAACGCACTTATTGGATCCACAAGATTGGTTAACACCCCTAATTGGATTAGAATAAGCCTAGGGAGAACGAAAATGACCTAATTATTTAACCAACGACACAAACACACTTATTGGATGCACAAGATTGGTTAAAAACCCTAATTGGATTAGAATAAGTCGAAGGACGAAGAAAATTACCTAAATGTTAATCCAATGACACAAACGCACTTATTGGATCCAGAAGATTGGTTAAAACCCCTAATTGGATTAGAATAAGCCTACGAAGGACGAAAATAACCTAAATGTTCAACCAATGACACAAACGCACTTATTGGATGCACAAGATTGTTTAAAAACCCTAATTTGCTTAGAATAAGTCGAAGGATGAAGAAAATTACCTAAATGTTAATCCAATGACACAAACGCACTTATTGGATGCACAACATTGGTTAAATACCTTAATTGGATTAGAATAAGCCTAGGGAGGATGAAAATGACCTAAATGTTAAACCAATTACACAAACGCACTTACTGGATGCACAAGACTGGTTAAAAACCCTAATAGGATTACACTCCGTCGAAGGATGCAAAAATTACCTAAATATTAATCCAATGACACAAACGCACTTATTGGCTGCACAAGATTGGTTATAAACCATTATTGGATTAGAATAAGCCTAGGGAGAACGAAAATGACCTAAATATTAAACCAATGACACAGACGCACTTATTGGATGCACAAGATTGGTTAAAAACCCTAACTGGATTAGAAGAAGCCTAGGGCGGACGAAAATGACCTAAATGTTCAATCAATGACACAAACGCACTTAGTGGATGCACAAGATTGTTTAAAAACCCTAATTGGATTAGAATAAGTCGAAGGATGAAGAAAATTACCTAAATGTTAATCCAATGACACAAACGCACTTATTAAAGCCACAAGATTGGTTCAAAACCCTAATTGGATTAGAATAAGCCTAGGGAAGACGAAAATGACCTAAATGTTCAACCAATGACACAAACGCACTTATTGGATGCACAAGATTGGTTAAATACCCTAATTGGATTAGAATAAGCCTAGGGAGGGCGAAAATGACGTAATTATTCAACCAATGACAAAAACGCACTTATTGGATACACAAGATTGGTTAAATACCTTAATTGGATTAGAATAAGCCTAGGGAGGATGAAAATGACCTAAATGTTAAACCAATTACACAAACTCACTTATTGGATGCACAAGATTGGTTAAAAACCCTAATTGGATTAGACTCAGTCGAAGGATGCAAAAATTACCTAAATATTAATCCAATGACACAAACGCACTTATTGGCTGCACAAGATTGGTTATAAACCCTAATTGGATTAGAATAAGCCTAGGTAGAACGAAAATGACCTAAATGTTAAACCAATGACACAGACACACTTATTGGATGCACAAGATTGGTTAAAAACCCTAGTTGGATTAGAATAAGCCTAGGGAGGACGAAGATGACCTAAATGTTAATCCAATGACACAAACATACTTATTGGATGCACAAGATTGGTTAAAAATCCAAATTGGATTAGAAGAAGCCTAGGGAGAACGAAAATGACCTAATTATTCAACCAATGACAGAAACACACTTATTGGATGCACAAGATTGGTTAAAAACCCTAACTGGATTAGAAGAAGCTTAGGGAGGACGAAAATGACCTAAATGTTCAATCAATGACACAAACGCACTTAGTGGATGCACAAGATTGTTTAAAAACCCTAATTGGATTAGAATAAGTCGAAGGATGAAGCAAATGACCTAAATGTTAATCCAATGACACAAACGCACTTATTGGATGCACAAGATTGGTTAAAACCCCTAATTGGATTAGAATAAGCCTAGGGAGAACGAAATTGACCTAATTATTCAACCAACGACACAAACACACTTATTGGATGCATAAGATTGGTTAAAAACCCTAATTAGATTAGAATAAGTCGAAGGATGAAGAAAATTACCTAAATGTTAATCCAATGACACAAACGCACTTATTGGATCCACAAGATTGGTTAAAACACCTAATTGGATTAGAATAAGCCTACGGAGGACGAAAATGACCTAAATGTTCAACCAATGACACAAACGCACTTATTGGATGCACAAGATTGTTTAAAAACCCTAATTGGATTAGAATAAGTCGAAGGATGAAGAAAATTACCTAAATGTTAATCCAATGACACAAACGCACTTAATGGAGCCACAAGATAGCTTCAAAACCCTAATTGGATTAGAATAAGCCTAGGGAGGACGAAAATGACCTAAATATTCAACAAATGACAAAAACGCATTTATTGGATGCACAAGATTGGTTAAATACCTTTATTTGATTAGAATAAGCCTAGGGAGGACGAAAATGACCTAAATGTTAAACCAATTATAGAAACACACTTATTGGATGTACAAGATTGGTTAAAAACCCTAATTGGATTAGAATAAGCCTAGGGAGGACGAAAATGACCTAATTATTCAACCAATGACACAAACACACTTATTGGATGCACTAGATTGGTTAAAAACCCTAACTGGATTAGAAGAAGCCTATGGAGGACGAAAATGACCTAAATGTTCAATCAATGACACAAACGCACTTATTGGATGCACAAGATTGGTTAAAAACCCTAATTGGATTAGAATAAGTTGAAGGATGACGAAATTTACGTAAATATTAATCCAATGACACAATGATACTTATTGGATGTACAAGATTGGTTAAAAACTCTAATTGGATTAGAAGAAGCCTAGGGAGGACGAAAATGACCTAAATGTTCAACCAATGACACAAACGCACTTATTGGATTCACCAGATTGGTTAAAAACCCTAATTGGATTAGAATAATTTGAAGGATGAAGCAAATGACCTATATGTTAATCCAATGACACAAACGCACTTATTGGATCCACAAGATTGGTTAAAACCCCTAATTGGATTAGAATAAGCCTAGGGAGAACGAAAATGACCTAATTATTCAACCAATGACACAAACACACTTATTGGATGCACAAGATTGGTTAAAAACCCTAACTGTATTAGAAGAAGCCTAGGGAGGACGAAAATGACCTAAAAATTCAACCAATGACAAAAACGCATTTATTGGATGCACAAGATTGGTTAAACACCCCTAATTGGATTAGAATAAGTTGAAGGATGACGAAATTTACGTAACTGTTAATCCAACGACACAAACATACTTATTGGATGCACAAGATTGGTTAAAAACCCTAATTGGATTAGAATAAGCCTAGGGAGGAAGAAAATGACCTAAATGTTCAACCAATGACACAAACGCACTTATTGGATTCACAAGATTGGTTAAAAACCCTAATTGGATTAGAATAAGTCGAAGGATGAAGCAAATGACCTAAATGTTAATCCAATGACACAAACGCACTTATTGGATCCACAAGATTGGTTAAAACCCCTAATTGGATTAGAATAAGCCTAGGGAGAACGAAAATGACCTAATTATTCAACCAACGACACAAACACACTTATTGGATGCACAAGATTGGTTAAAAACCCTAATTGGATTAGAATAAGTCGAAGGATGAAGAAAATTACCTAAATGGTAATCCAATGACACAAACGCACTTATTGGATCCAGAAGATTGGTTAAAACCCCTAATTTGATTAGAATAAGCCTACGAAGGACGAAAATGACCGAAATGGTCAACCAATGACACAAACGCACTTATTGGATGCACAAGATTGTTTAAAAACCCTAATTTGCTTAGAATAAGTCGAAGGATGAAGAAAATTACCTAAATGTTAATCCAATGACACAAGATTGGATAAAAATCGAAATTGGATTAGAAGAAGCCTAGGGAGAACGAAAATGACCTAATTATTAAACCAATGACACAAACATACTTATTGGATGCACAAGATTGTTTAAAAACCCTAATTGGATTAGAATAAGCCTAGGGAGGACGAAAATGACCTAAATGTTCAACCAATGACACACACGCACTTATTGGATTCACAAGATTGGTTAAAAACCCAAATTGAATTAGAATAAGCCTAGGGAGAACGAAAAAGACCTAATTATTCAACCAATGACACAAACACACTTATTGGATGCACAAGATTGGTTAAAAACCCTAACTGGATTAGAAGAAGCCTAGGGCGGACGAAAATGACCTAAATGTTCAATCAATGACACAAACGCACTTAGTGGATGCACAAGATTGTTTAAAAACCCTAATTGGATTAGAATAAGTCGAAGGATGAAGAAAATTACCTAAATGTTAATCCAATGACACAAACGCACTTATTGGAGCCACAAGATTGGTTCAAAACCCTAATTGGATTAGAATAAGCCTAGGGAAGACGAAAATGACCTAAATGTTCAACCAATGACACAAACGCACTTATTGGATGCACAAGATTGGTTAAATACCCTAATTGGATTAGAATAAGCCTAGGGAGGACGAAAATGACCTAAATGTTAAACCAATTACACAAACGCACTTATTGGATGCACAAGATTGGTTAAAAACCCTAATTGGATTAGAATAAGTTGAAGGATGACGAAATATACGTAAATGTTAATCCAATGACACAAAGATACTTATTGGATGCAGAAGATTGGTTAAAAACCCTAATTGGATTAGAAGAAGCCTTGGGAGGACGAAAATGACCTAAATGTTCAACCAATGACACAAACGCACTTATTGGATTCACAAGATTGGTTAAAATCCCTAATTGGATTAGAATAAGTCGAAGGATGAAGCAAATGACCTAAATGCTAATCCAATGACACAAACGCACTTATTGGATCCACAAGATTCGTTAAAACCCCTAATTGGATTAGAATAAGCCGAGGGAGAACGAAAATGACCTAATTATTCAACCAACGACACAAACACACTTATTGGATGCACAAGATTGGTTAAAAACCCTAACTGGATTAGAAGAAGCCTAGGGAGGACGAAAATGACCTAAATGTTCAACCAATGAGACAAACGCGCTTATTGGATGCACAAGATTGGTTAAAAACCCTAATTGGATTAGAATAAGTTGAAGGATGACGAAAATTAACGAAATGTTAATCCAATGACACAAAGATTCTTATTGGATGCACAACATTGGTTAAAAAACCCTAATTGGATTAGAAGAAGCCTAGGGAGGACGAAAATGACCTAAATGTTCAACCAACGACACAAACGCACTTATTGGATGCACAAGATTGGTTAAATACCTTAATTGGATTAGAATAAGCCTAGGGAGGACGAAAATGACCTAAATGTTAAACCAATTACACAAACGCACTTATTGGATGCACAAGATTGGTTAAAAACCCTAATTGGATTAGACTCACTCGAAAGATGCAAAAATTACCTAAATGTTAATCCAATGACACAAACGCACTTATTGGAGCCACAAGATTGGTTATAAACCCTAATTGGATTAGAATAAGCCTAGGGAGAACGAAAATGACCTAAATGTTACACCAATGACACAGACGCACTTATTGGATGCACAAGATTGGTTAAACACTCCTAATTGGATTAGAATAAGTTGAAGGATGACGAAAGTTACGTAAATATTAATCCAATGACACAAAGAAACTTATTGGATGTACAAGATTGGTTAAAAACCCTAATTGGATTAGAAGAAGCCTACGGAGGACGAAAATGACCTAATTGTTCAACCAATGACACAAACGCACTTATTGAATTCACTAGATTGGTTAAAAACCCTAATTGGATTAGAATAAGTCGAAGGATGAAGCAAATGACCTATATGTTAATCCAATGACACAAACGCACTTATTGGATCCACAAGATTGGTTAAAACCCCTAATTGGATTAGAAGAAGCCTAGGGAGAACGAAAATGACATAATTATTCAACCAATGACACAAACACACTTATTGGATGCACAAGATTGGTTAAAAACCCTAAATGGATTAGAAGAAGCATAGGAATGACGAAAATGACCTAAATGTTCAACTAATGACACAAACGCACTTATTGGATGCACAAGATTGTTTAAAAACCCTAATTGGATTAGAATAAGTCGAAGGATGAAGAAAATTACCTAGATGTTAATCCAATGACACAAACGCACTTATTGGAGCCACAAGATTGGTTCAAAACCCTAATTGGATTAGAATAAGCCTAGGGAGGACGAAAATGACCTAAATATTCAACCAATGACAAAAACGCACTTATTGGATGCACAAGATTGGTTAAAAACCCTAATTGGATTAGACTAAGCCTAGGGAGGACGAAAATGACCTAATTATTCAACCAATGACACAAACACACTTATTGGATGCACTAGATTGGTTAAAAACCCTAACTGGATTAGAAGAAGCCTATGGAGGACGAAAATGACCTAAATGTTAAACCAATGACACAGACGCACTTATTGGATGCACAAGATTGGTTAAAAACCCTAATTGATTTAGAATAAGTTGAAGGATGACGAAATTTACGTAAATATTAATCCAATGACACAAAGATACTTATTGGATGTACAAGATTGGTTAAAAACCCTAATTGGATTTGAAGAAGCCTAGGGAGAACGAAAATGACCTAAATGTTCAACCAATGACACAAACGCACTTATTGGATTCACCAGATTGGTTAAAAACCCTAATTGGATTAGAATAAGCCTAGGGAGGACGAAAATGACCTAAATGTTAAACCAATGACACACACGCACTTATTGGATGCACAAGATTGGTTAAACACCCCTAATTGGATTAGAATAAGTTGAAGGATGACGAAATTTACGTAAATGTTAATCCAATGACACAAACATACTTATTGGATGCACAAGATTGGTTAAAAACCCTAATTGGATTAGAATAAGCCTAGGGAGGACGAAAATGACCTAAATGTTCAACCAATGACACACACGCACTTATTGGATTCACAAGA
This sequence comes from Cicer yamashitae, assembly GCA_037974755.1. Taxonomy (NCBI): domain Eukaryota; kingdom Viridiplantae; phylum Streptophyta; class Magnoliopsida; order Fabales; family Fabaceae; genus Cicer; species Cicer yamashitae. The sequence continues at coordinate 15,029,993 of JBBPBQ010020322.1, forward strand.
TTGGTTAAAAACCCATATTAGATTAGAATAAGCCTAGGGAGAACGAAAATGACCTAATTATTCAACCAATGACACAAACACACTTATTGGATGCACAAGATTGGTTAAAAACCCTAACTGGATTAGAAGAAGCCTAGGGAGGACGAAAATGAACTAAATGTTCAATGAATGACACAAAAGCACTTAGTGGATGCACA
>JBBPBQ010020322.1:15030403-15057167 GCA_037974755.1 Cicer yamashitae
GATTAGAATAAGCCTAGGGAGAACGAAAATGACCTAATTATTCAACCAATGACACAAACACACTTATTGGATGCACAAGATTGGTTAAAAACCCTAACTGGATTAGAAGAAGCCTAGGGAGGACGAAAATGAACTAAATGTTCAATGAATGACACAAAAGCACTTAGTGGATGCACAAGATTGTTTAAAAACCCTAATTGGATTAGAATAAGTCGAAGGCTGAAGAAAATTACCTAAATGTTAATCCAATGACACAAACGCACTTGTTGGAGCCACAAGATTGGTTCAAAACCCTAATTAGATTAGAATAAGCCTAGGGAAGACGAAAATGACCTAAATGTTCAACCAATGACACAAACGCACTTATTGGATGCACAAGATTGGTTAAATACCCTAATTGGATTAGAATAAGCCTAGGGAGGACGAAAATGACCTAAATGTTAAACCAATTACACAAACGCACTTATTGGATGCACAAGATTGGTTAAAAACCCTAATTGGATTAGAATAAGTTGAAGGATGAAGAAATATACGTAAATGTTAATCCAATGACACAAAGATACTTATTGGATGCACATGGTTGGTTAAAAACCCTAATTGGATTAGAAGAAGCCTTGGGAGGACGAAAATGACCTAAATGTTCAACCAATGACACAAACGCAATTATTGGATTCACAAGATTGGTCAAAATCCCTAATTGGATTAGAATAAGTCGAAGGATGAAGCAAATGACCTAAATGCTAATCCAATGACACAAACGCACTTATTGGATCCACAAGATTGGTTAAAACCCCTAATTGGATTAGAATAATCCTAGGGAGAATGAAAATGACCTAATTATTCAACCAACGACACAAACACACTTATTGGATGCACAAGATTGGTTAAAAACCCTAACTGGATTAGAAGAAGCCTAGGGAGGACGAAAATGACCTAAATGATCAATCAATGACACAAATGCACTTAGTGGATGCACAAGATTGTTTAAAAACCCTAATTGGATTAGAATAAGTCGAAGGATGAAGAAAATTACCTAGATGTTAATCCAATGACACAAACGCACTTATTGGAGCCACAAGATTGGTTCAAAACCCTAATTGGATTAGAATAAGCCTAGGGAGGACGAAAATGACCTAAATATTCAACCAATGACAAAAACGCACTTATTGGATGCACAAGATTGGTTAAAAACCCTAATTGGATTAGAATAAGCCTAGGGAGGACGAAAATGACCTAATTATTCAACCAATGACACAAACACACTTATTGGATGCACAAGATTGGTTAAAAACCCTAACTGGATTAGAAGAAGCCTAGGGAGGACGAAAATGACATAAATGATCAATCAATGACACAAACGCACTTATTGGATGCACAAGATTGTTTAAAAACCCTAATTGGATTAGAATAAGTCGAAGGATGAAGAAAATTACCTAGATGTTAATCCAATGACACAAACGCACTTATTGGAGCCACAAGATTGGTTCAAAACCCTAATTGGATTAGAATAAGCCTAGGGAGGACGAAAATGACCTAAATATTCAACAAATGACAAAAACGCACTTATTGGATGCACAAGATTGGTTAAAAACCCTAATTGGATTAGAATAAGCCTAGGGAGGACGAAAATGACCTAATTATTCATCCAATGACACAAACACACTTATTGGATGCACTAGATTGGTTAAAAACCCTAACTGGATTAGAAGAAGCCTATGGAGGACGAAAATGACCTAAATGTTAAACCAATGACACAGACGCACTTATTGGATGCACAAGATTGGTTAAAAACCCTAATTGATTTAGAATAAGTTGAAGGATGACGAAATTTACGTAAATGTTAATCCAATGACACAAACATACTTATTGGATGTACAAGATTGGTTAAAAACCCTAATTGGATTTGAAGAAGCCTAGGGAGAACGAAAATGACCTAAATGTTCAACCAATGACACAAACGCACTTATTGGATTCACCAGATTGGTTAAAAACCCTAATTGGATTAGAATAAGCCTAGGGAGGACGAAAATGACCTAAATGTTAAACCAATGACACACACGCACTTATTGGATGCACAAGATTGGTTAAACACCCCTAATTGGATTAGAATAAGTTGAAGGATGACGAAATTTACGTAAATGTTAATCCAATGACACAAACATACTTATTGGATGCACAAGATTGGTTAAAAACCCTAATTGGATTAGAATAAGCCTAGGGAGGACGAAAATGACCTAAATGTTCAACCAATGACACACACGCACTTATTAGATTCACAAGATTGGTTAAAAACCCAAATTGGATTAGAATAAGCCTAGGGAGAACGAAAATGACCTAATTATTCAACCAATGACACAAACACACTTATTGGATGCACAAGATTGGTTAAAAACCCTAACTGGATTAGAAGAAGCCTAGGGAGGACGAAAATGAACTAAATGTTCAATGAATGACACAAAAGCACTTAGTGGATGCACATGATTGTTTAAAAACCCTAATTGGATTAGAATAAGTCGAAGGCTGAAGAAAATTACCTAAATGTTAATCCAATGACACAAACGAACTTATTGGAGCCACAAGATTGGTTCAAAACCCTAATTAGATTAGAATAAGCCTAGGGAAGACGAATATGACCTAAATGTTCAACCAATGACACAAACGCACTTATTGGATGCACAAGATTGGTTAAATACCCTAATTGGATTAGAATAAGCCTAGGGAGGACGAAAATGACCTAAATGTTAAACCAATTACACAAACGCACTTATTGGATGCACAAGATTGGTTAAAAACCCTAATTGGATTAGAATAAGTTGAAGGATGAAGAAATATACGTAAATGTTAATCCAATGACACAAAGATACTTATTGGATGCACATGGTTGGTTAAAAACCCTAATTGGATTAGAAGAAGCCTTGGGAGGACGAAAATGACCTAAATGTTCAACCAATGACACAAACGCACTTATTGGATTCACAAGATTGGTCAAAATCCCTAATTGGATTAGAATAAGTCGAAGGATGAAGCAAATGACCTAAATGCTAATCCAATGACAGAAACGCACTTATTGGATCCACAAGATTGGTTAAAACCCCTAATTGGATTAGAATAATCCTAGGGAGAATGAAAATGACCTAATCATTCAACCAACGACACAAACACACTTATTGGATGCACAAGATTGGTTAAAAACCCTAACTGGATTAGAAGAAGCCTAGGGAGGATGAAAATGACCTAAATGATCAATCAATGACACAAACGCACTTAGTGGATGCACAAGATTGTTTAAAAACCCTAATTGGATTAGAATAAGTCGAAGGATGAAGAAAATTACCTAAATGTTAATCCAATGAGACAAACGCACTTATTGGAGCCACAAGATTGGTTCAAAACCCTAATTGGATTAGAATAAGCCTAGGGAAGACGAAAATGACCTAAATGTTCAACCAATGACACAAACGCACTTATTGGATGCACAAGATTGGTTAAATACCCTAATTGGATTAGAATAAGCCTAGGGAGGACGAAAATGACCTAAATGTTAAACCAATTACACAAACGCACTTATTGGATGCACAAGATTGGTTAAAAACCCTAATTGGATTAGAATAAGTTGAAGGATGACGAAATATACGTAAATGTTAATCCAATGACACAAAGATACTTATTGGATGCACAAGATTGGTTAAAAACCCTAATTGGATTAGAAGAAGCCTTAGGAGGACGAAAATGACCTAAATGTTCAACCAATGACACAAACGCACTTATTGGATTCACAAGATTGGTTAAAAACCCTAATTGGATTAGAATAAGTCCAAGGATGATGCAAATGACCTAAATGTTAATCCAATGACACCAACGCACTTATTGGATCCACAAGATTGGTTAAAACCCCTAATTGGATTAGAATAAGTTGAAGGATGACGAAAATTACCTAAATGTTAATCAAATGACACAAACGCACTTTTTGGATCCACAAGATTGGTTAGAAATCCTAATTGGATTAGAATAAGCCTAGGGAGGAAGAAAATGACCTAAATATTCAACCAATAACACAAACGTACTTATTGGATGCACAAGATTGGTTAAAAACCCTAATTGGATTAGAATAAGTTGAAGGATGACGAAATTTACGTAAATGTTAATCCAATGACACAAAGATACTTATTGGATGCACAAGATTGGTTAAAAACCCTAATTGGATTAGAAGAAGCCAAGGGAGGACGAAAATGACCTAAATGTTAAACCAATGACACTAACGCACTTATTGGATGCAAAAGATTGGTCAAAAACCCTAATTGGATTCTAATAATCCTATGGAGGACGAAAGTGACCTAAATGATAAACCAATATCACAAACGCACTTATTGGATGCACAAGATTAGTTAAAATTCCTATTTGGATTAGAATAAGCTTAGAGAGGACGAAAATGACCTAAATGTTCAAGCAATGACATAAACGCACTTATTGGATGCACAAGATTTGTTAAAAACCCTAATTGGATTAGAATAAGCCTAGGGATGATGAAAATGAACTTAATGTTCAACTAATGACACAAACGCAATAATTGGATGCACAAGATTGGTTAAAAACCCTAATTGGATTAGAATAAGCCTACGGATGACGAAGACGACCTAAGTGTTAATCTAATGACACAAACTCACTTATTGGATGCACAAGATTGGTTAAAGACCCTAATTGGATTAGAATAAGCCTAGGGAGGACGAAAATGACCTAAATGTTCAACCAATGACACAAACGCACTTTTTGGATGCACAAGATTGGTTAAAAACCCTAATTGGATTTGAATAAACCTAGGGAGGAAGAAGAAGACCTATATGTTTATCCAATGATACAAACGCACTTATTGGATGCACAAGATTGGTTAAAAACCCTAATTGGATTAGTATAAGCCTAGGTAGGACGAAAATGACCTAAATGTTTAACCAATGACACAATCGCACTTATTGGATGCACAAGATTGGTTAAAAATGCAAATTGGATTAGAATAAGCCTAGGGAGGACGAAAATGACCTAAATATTCAACCAATGACACAAACGCACTTATCTTTACATAAAAAAAAAAAATTATGATTAAATAATTATGTACTTTTTTTTTATTATTTTTATATTTACAACAACTAATTTTATAAAATACTTATATTTTAATCAATTAACTTCTTTTTTTATAAGCAAATGTTAGTAAATAATTATGTTAACATTTTGACATCTTTTCAAATGTTTGCATTCTGAGCTTTTGACTCTTTCACTCATTTAACTCTTAACACAAATCAGTTTTCTGCTATAAACTATCAACTACTTTTTCAGCCAATTAACTTTCGATATTAGTTAATTTATGACATAAAAATCTTATTTCTTGTGAAGTGAAATGTAAAAGTGTATATCTCATTTTTTATTAAAATATATAAGATTTACTAGGTTAATCTCTAAATTATCCTTGAGTCATTTTCCTACTAATTATTATTTATGAGGGTATTAAGGTATTTGCATTCAAAACATTTATTGCTGATTTGAGACAAGTGGTCCCACTTTTTTTTTCTTTTTCTTTCTCTATTTTCCTTCCCCTTTTAGGGATTTTGTTATGTATATCCCACTTTTGTTTTTTTATTTTCAAAATACCCCACTTTGAAAAATATATACGTGAATGCCCTCTTTTTTTTTTTAAAGTAGGAGGTCGCTTCCCCAGGGAACGATCAGCTGAAGGAAAATTTTTCAAATGTTAATAGGAGGTCGCTTCCCCAGGGAACGACCTATAACTAACCCGACATAATCCGCATTTTCTTGGTACTCTCTCTATAGTGTCCATTTCTGTTCTCATGTGTTTGCTCTTTGGACGACCTTTCTTGACTCTCTGCATTAGTGGATTGTGACACACCTTAACACCTTCATATTGTGGCCAATATCCTTCGTTTGGTATGGGTTGGAACGCTTCATCGTAGACTTTTAGTACTGTTTCCACCTTGTACACATCAGGTATAAGGCTCCAATAATTATATTTTATGCTAGAACATACTGCTATCACATGCGAAAAACGCATATGTTTAGCTTGATATTTCCCACAATCGCACCACTTGTTAGAAAGGTTTACACTGAAATGACCAATGGGCCGCCCTTCTCTTACAACTACTGTCTCGTGGACCATGAAACTATGGTTGCTCCGATCAAAACTATCCACCCTATGACTATTGGATTCACTTATTTCCAATGACACAAACGCACTTATTGGATGCACAAGATTGGTTAAAAACCCTAATTGGATTAGAATAAGTCGAAGGATGACGAAAATTACCAAAATGTTAATCCAATGACACAAACGCACTTATTGGACGCATAAGATTGGTTAAAAACCCTTATTGGATTAGAATAAGTCTAGGGAACACGAAAATGACCTAAATGTTCGACCAATGACACAAACACAGTTATTGGATGCACAAGATTGGTTAAAAACCCTAATTGGATTAGAATAAGTCGAAGGATGAAGAAAATGACCTAAATGTTAATCCAATGACACAAACGCACTTATTGGATCCACAAGATTGGTTAAAAACCCTAATTGGATTAGAATAAGCTTAGGGAGGACGAAAATCACCAAAATGTTCAACCAATGGCACAAACACACTTATTGGATGCACAAGATTGGTTAAAAACCCTATTTGGATTAGAATAAGCCTAGGGAGAACGAAGATGACCTAAATGTTAATCCAATGACACAAGCGCACTTATTAAATGCACAAGATTGGTTAAAACCCTAATTGAATTAGAATATGCCTAGGATGGACAAAAATGACCTAAATGTTCAACCAATGACACAACGCACGTATTGGATACACAAGATTGGATAAAAACCCAATTAAGATTAGAATAAGCCTAGGGAGGACGAAAATGACCTAAAGTTTCAACCAATGATACAAACACACATATTAGATGCACAAGAATGGTTAAAAACCCTAATTGAATTAGAATATGCCTAGCCAGGATGAAAATGACCTAAGTGTTAAACCAATGAAACTAACGCACTTATTGGATGCACAAGATTGGTTAAAAACCCTAATTGGATTAGAATAAGACGAAGGATGACGAAAATTACCTAAATATTAATCCAATGACACAAACGCAATTATTGGATGCACAAGATTGGTTAAAAACCGTAATTGGATTAGAATAAGCCTAGGGAGGACTAAAATGACCTAAAAGTTCAACCAATGACACAAACGCGTTTATTGGATGCACAAGATTGTTTAAAAACCTTAATTGGATTAGAATAAGTCTAGGGAGGACGAAAATGACAAAAATGTTAAACCAATGACAAAGACGCACTTATTGGATGCACAAGATTGGTTAAAAACCCTAATTGGATTAGAGTAAGTCAAAGAATGACGAAAATTTCCTAAATGTTAATCCAATGACAAAAACGCACTTATTGGACGCACAAGATTGGTAAAAAAAACCCTAATTGGACTACAATAAGCCTAGGGACGAAGAAAATGACCTAAACGTTCAACCAATGACACAAACGCACTTATTGGATGCACAAGATAGGTTAAAAAACCTAATTGGATTAGAATAAGCCTAGGGAGGACGAAAATGACCTAAATGTTAAACCAATGACACAAACGCACTTATTGGATGCACAAGATTGGTGAAACACCCCTAATTGGATTAGAATAAGTTGAAGGATGACAAAATTTACGTAAATGATAATCCAATGACACAAACATACTTATTGGATGCACAAGATTGGTTAAAAACCCTAATTGGATTAGAATAATCCTAGGGAGGACGAAAATGACCTAAATGTTCAACCAATGACACAAACGCACTTATTGAATTCACAAGATTGGTTAAAAACCGAAATTGGATTAGAAGAAGCCTAGGGAGAACGAAAATGACCTAATTATTTAACCAATGACACAAATACACTTATTGGATGCACAAGATTGGTTAAAAACCCTAACTGGATTAGAAGAAGCCTAGGGAGGACGAAAATGACCTAAATGTTCAATCAATGACACAAACGCACTTATTGGATGCACAAGATTGTTTAAAAACCCTAATTGGATTAGAATAAGTCGACGGATGAAGAAAATTACCTAAATCTTAATCCAATGACACAAACGCACTTATTGGAGCCACAAGATTGGTTCAAAACCCTAATTGGATTAGAATAAGCTTAGGGAAGACGAAAAGGACCTAAATCTTCATCCAATTACACAAACGCAATTATTGGATGCAAAATATTTGGTTAAAAACCCTAATTGGATTAGAATAAGCTTAGGGATGACGAAAATAACCTAAATGTTAAACCAATGACACACACGCACTTATTGGATGCACAAGATTGGTTAAAAACCCTAATTGGATTAGAATAAGTTGAAGGATGACGAAATTTACGTAAATGTTAATCCAATGACACAAAGATACTTATTGGATGCACAAGATTGGTTAAAAACCCTAATTGGATTAGAAGAAGCCAAGGGAGGACGAAAATGACCTAAATGTTAAACCAATGACACAAACGCACGTATTGGATGCACAAGATTGGTTAAAAACCCTAATTGGATTAGGATAAGTTGAAGGATGACGAAAATTACCTAAATGTTAATCCAATGACACAAACACACTTATTGGATCAACAAGATTCGTTAAAACCCCTAATTGGATTAGAATAAGCCGAGGGAGAACGAAAATGACCTAATTATTCAACCAACGACACAAACACACTTATTGGATGCACAAAAGTGGTTAAAAACCCTAACTGGATTAGAAGAAGCCTAGGGAGGACGAAAATGACCTAAATGTTCAACCAATGAGGCAAACGCGCTTATTGGATGCACAAGATTGGTTAAAAACCCTAATTGGATTAGAATAAGTTGAAGGATGACGAAAATTAACGAAATGTTAATCCAATGACACAAAGATTCTTATTGGATGCACAACATTGGTTAAAAACCCTAATTGGATTAGAAGAAGCCTAGGGAGGACGAAAATGACCTAAATGTTCAACCAATGACACAAACGCACTTATTGGATGCACAAGATTGGTTAAATACCTTAATTGGATTAGAATAAGCCTAGGGAGGACGAAAATGACCTAAATGTTAAACCAATTACACAAACGCACTTATTGGATGCAGAAGATTGGTTAAAAACCCTAATTAGATTAGACCCAGTCGAAAGATGCAAATATTACCTAAATGTTAATCCAATGACAGAAACGCACTTACTGGATGCACAAGATTGGTTATAAACTCTAATTGGATTAGAATAAGCCTAGGGAGAACGAAAATGACCTAAATGTTAAACCAATGACACAGACGCACTTATTGGATGCACAAGATTGGTTAAACACTCCTAATTGGATTAGAATAAGTTGAAGGATGACGAAATTTACGTAAATATTAATCCAATGACACAAAGATGCTTATTGGATGTACAAGATTGGTTAAAAACCCTAATTGGATTAGAAGAAGCCTAGGGAGGACGAAAATGACCTAATTGTTCAACCAATGACACAGACGCACTTATTGAATTCACCAGATTGGTTAAAAACCCTAATTGGATTAGAATAAGTCGAAGGATGAAGCAAATGACCTATATGTTAATCCAATGACACAAACGCACTTATTGGATCCACAAGATTGGTTAAAACCCCCAATTGGATTAGAATAAGCCTAGGGAGAACGAAAATGACATAATTATTCAACCAATGACACAAACACACTTATTAGATGCACAAGATTGGTTAAAAACCCTAAATGGATTAGAAGAAGCATAGGGTGGACAAAAATGACCTAAATGTTCAACTAATGACACAAACGCACTTATTGGATGCACAAGATTGGTTAAATACCTTAATTGGATTAGAATAAGCCTAGGGAGGACGAAAATGACCTAAATGTTAAACCAATTACACAAACGCACTTATTGGATGCACAAGATTGGTTAAAAACCCTAATTGGATTAGACTCAGTCGAAGGATGCAAAAATTACCTAAATGTTAATCCAATGACAGAAATGCACTTACTAGATGCACAAGAATGGTTAAAAACCCTAACTGGATTAGAAGAAGCCTAGGGAGGACGAAAATGACCTAAATGTTCAATCAATGACACAAACGCACTTAGTGGATGCACAAGTTTGTTTAATAACCCTAATTGGATTAGAATAAGTCGAAGGATGAAGAAAATTACCTAAATTTTAATCCAATGACACAAACGCACTTATTGGAGCCACAAGATCGGTTCAAAACCCTAATTGGATTAGAATAAGCCTAGGGAAGTCGAAAATGACCTAAATGTTCAACCAATGACACAAACGCACTTATTGGATTCACCAGATTGGTTAAAAACCCTAATTGGATTAGAATAAGTCGAAGGATGAAGCAAATGACCTATATGTTAATCCAATGACACAAACGCACTTATTGGATCCACAAGATTTGTTAAAACCCCTAATTGGATTAGAATAAGCCTAGGGAGAACGAAAATGACCTAATTATTCAACCAATGACACAAACACACTTATTGGATGCACAAGAATGGTTAAAATCCTAACTGGATTAGAAGAAGCCTAGGGAGGACGAAAATGACCTAAATGTTCAACCAATGACACAAACGCACTTATTGGATGCACTAGATTGGTTAAAAACCCTAATTGGATTAGAATAAGTTGAAGGATGACGAAAATTACCTAAATGTTAATCCAATGACACAAAAATACTTATTGCATGCACAGGATTGGTTAAAAACCCTAATTGGATTAGAAGAAGCCTAGGGAGGACGAAAATTACCTAAATGTTCAACCAATGACACAAACGCGTTTATTGGATGCACAAGATTGTTTAAAAACCTTAATTGGATTAGAATAATTCTAAGGAGGACGAAAGAGACCAAAATGTTAAACCAATGACAAAGACGCACTTATTGGATGCACAAGATTGGTTAAAAACCCTAATTGGATTAAAGTAAGTCAAAGGATGACGAAAATTTCCTAAATGTTAATCCAATGACAAAAATACACTTATTGGATGCACAAGATTGGTAAAAAAAAACCCTAATTGGACTAGAATAAGCCTAGGGACGAAGAAAATGACCTAAACGTTCAACCAATGACACAAACGTACTTATTGGATGCACAAGATTGGTTAAAAACCCTAATTGGATTAGAATAAGCCTAGGGAGGAAGAAAATGACGTAAATGTTAAACCAATGACACAACGCACTTATTGGATGCACAAGATTGGTTAAAAACCCTAATTGGATTAGAATAATCCTAGGGAGGACGAAAATGACCTAAATGTTCAACCAATGACACAAACGCACTTATTGAATTCACAAGATTGGTTAAAAACCCAAATTGGATTAGAAGAAGCCTAGGAAGAACGAAAATGACCTAATTATTTAACCAATGACACAAACACACTTATTCGATGCACAAGATTGGCAAAACCCTAACTGGATTAGAAGAAGCCTAGGGAGGACGAAAATGACCTAAATGTTCAATCAATGACACAAACGCACTTATTGGATGCACAAGATTGTTTAAAAACCCTAATTGGATTAGAATAAGTCGACGGATGAAGAAAATTACCTAAATCTTAATCCAATGACACAAACGCACTTATTGGAGCCACAAGATTGGTTCAAAACCCTAATTGGATTAGAATAAGCCTAGGGAAGACGAAAATGACCTAAATCTTCATCCAATTACACAAACGCACTTATTGGATGCAAAATATTTGGTTAAAAACCCTAATTGGATTAGAATAAGCCGAGGGACGACGAAAATAACCTAAATGTTAAACCATTGACACAAACGCACTTATTAGACGCACAAGATTGGTTAAAACCCTAATTGGATTAGAATAAGTTGAAGGATGACGTAAATTACCTAAATGTTAATCAAATGACACAAACGCACTTGTTGGATCCACAAGATTGGTTAAAAATCCTAATTGGATTAGAATAAGCCTATGGAGGAAGAAAATGACCTAAATATTCAACCAATGACACAAACGTACTTATTGGATGCACAAGATTGGTTAAAAACCCTAATTGGATTAGAATAAGTTGAAGGATGACGAAATTTACGTAAATGTTAATCCAATGACACAAAGATACTTATTGGATGCACAAGATTGGTTAAAAACCCTGATTGGATTAGAAGAAGCCAAGGGAGGACGAAAATGACCTAAATGTTAAACCAATGACACAAACGCACTTATTGGATGCACAAGATTGGTTAAAAACCCTAATTGGATTAGGATAAGTTGAAGGATGACGAAAATTACCTAAATGTTAATCCAATGACACAAACACACATATTGGATGCAAAAGATTGGTCAAAAACCCTAATTGGATTATAATAATCCTATGGAGGACGAAAGTGACCTAAATGTTAAACCAATATCACAAACGCACTTATTGGAGCCACAAGATTGGTTAAAAATCCTAATTGGATTAGAATAAGCCTAGGGAGGAAGAAAATGACCTAAATATTCAACCAATGACACAAACGTACTTATTGGATGCACAAGATTTGTTAAAAACCCTAATTGGATTAGAATAAGCCTAGGGATGATGAAAATGAACTTAATGTTCAACTAATGACACAAACGCACTAATTGGATGCACAAGATTGGTTAAAAATCCTAATTGGATTAGAATAAGCCTAGGGATGACGAAGACGACCTAAATGTTAATCTAATGACACAAACTCACTTATTGGATGCACAAGATTGGTTAAAGACCCTAATTGGATTAGAATAAGCCTAGGGAAGACGAAAATGACCTAAATGTTCAACCAATGACACAAACGCACTTATTGGATGCACAAGATTGGTTAAAAACCCTAATTGGATTTGAATAAGCCTAGGGAGGAAGAATTAGACCTATATGTTAATCCAATGACACAAACGCACTTATTGGATGCACAAGATTGGTTAAAAACCCTAATTGGATTTGAATAAGCCTAGGGAGGAAGAAGATGATCTAATTGTTAATCCAATGACACTAACGCACTTATTGGATGCACAAGATTGGTTAAAAACCCTAATTGGATTAGAATAAGCCTAGGGAGGACGAAAATGACTTAAATGTTTAACCAATGACACAAACGCACTTATTGGATGCATAAGATTGGTTAAAAATGCAAATTGGATTAGAATAAGCCTAGGGAGGACGAAAATGACCTAAATGTTCAACCAATGACACAAACGCACTTATCTTTACATAAAATAAAAAAAAAATTATGATTAAATAATTATGTACTTTTTTTTTATTATTTTTATATTTACAACAACTAATTTTATAAAATACTTATATATCAATCAATTAACTTCTTTTTTTATAAGCAAATGTTAGTAAATAATTATGTTAACATTTTGACATCTTTTCAAATGTTTGCATTCTGAGCTTTTGACTCTTTCACTCATTTAACTCTTAACCCTAATCAGTTATCCGCTATAAACTATCAACTACTTTTTCAGCCAATTAAATTTCGATATCAGTTAATTTATGACATAAAAATCTTATTTCTTGTGAAGTGAAATGTAAAAGTGTATATCTCATTTTTTATTAAAATATATAAGATTTACTAGGTTAATCTCTAAATTATCCTTGAGTCATTTTTCTACTAATTATTATTTATGAGGGTATTAAGGTATTTGCATTCAAAACATTTATTGCTGATTTGAGACAAGTGGTCCCACTTTTTTTTTCTTTTTCTTTCTCTATTTTCCTTCCCCTTTTAGGGATTTTGTTATGTATATCCCACTTTTGTTTTTTTATTTTCAAAATACCCCACTTTGAAAAATATATACGTGAATGCCCTCTTTTTTTTTTAAAGTAGGAGGTCGCTTCCCCAGGGAACGACCAGCTGAAGGAAAATTTTTCAAATGTTAATAGGAGGTCGCTTCCCCAGGGAACGACCTATAACTAACCCGACATAATCCGCATTTTCTTGGTACTCTCTCTATAGTGTCCATTTCTGTTCTCATGTGTTTGCTCTTTGGACGACCTTTCTTGACTCTTTGCATTAGTGGATTGTGACACACCTTAACACCTTCATATTGTGGCCAATATCCTTCGTTTGGTATGGGTTGGAACGCTTCATCGTAGACTTTTAGTACTGTTTCCACGTTGTACACATCAGGTATAAGGCTCCAATAATTATATTTTATGCTAGAACATGCTGCTATCACATGCGAACAAGGCATATGTTTAGCTTGATATTTCCCACAATCGCACCATTTGTTAGAAAGGTTTACACTGAAATGACCAATTGGTCGCCCTTCTCTTAGAACTACTGTCTCGTGGACCATGAAAGTATGGTTGCTCCGATCAAAACTATCCACCCTATGACTATTGGATTTACTTATTTCCAATTTCATAAAACTTATGGAAGTTTCTGTGTATACCTCACCAGAAGCTAAAATTGATGCGTGTCGTTTTCCCATGGTTGGAAACAGTGTCCCTGTTTTAAAATAAGTTGATTGGACCAAAGTTGTGATGGGAAGGTTGTGCGGGCCTTTTAATAATGCGTTGATCGACTCCACAAGATTAGTTGTCATCTGACCCCAACGACTACCTCCATCGAATGCTTGAATCCAATCTTGTCGAGGTATGTTGTCTAACCATTTCAAAGCCTCCGGGTTTACTATGTCGATTTCTCTGCGGTAGTATCGATATGTAGGCTCATTGATCGAGTAACCTGTATTGAAATAGTAGACAATTATATAAATTAAGAATGAAATTACTAAAAATTACACTAATTATAAAAGTTAAGAATGAAACTATTACCCATAGAAATAACTTTTTTCTTCAAAGCATTGTCCTTAAATTCCCTTGCAAAATTTTGTGAAATATGTCGGACGCAGAACATATGCTTTGACGGAGGATCTTGCCACCCATTATTCGGATTATTATAAGCATTCTTAATGGATTCATGTCTATCTGAAATCAAACAAATGTTGGCTCGTGGAGTGACGTATTTTCTCAAATTTCTCAAAAAGAAACTCCAACCCTCTTTTGTCTCACCTTCCACAATAGCATAAGCAATAGGAATTATGTTGTCATTCCCATCCCGTGCAACTGCTACCAATAGAGTTCCTTTGTACTTGTCGTACAACCAAGTCCCATCAACTTGTACTCTTGGTTTGCAGAATTGAAATGCAGATATGCACGGAACAAAAGCCCAAAATAGTCTATGAAAAATCCTTATCCCACGTATCAAATTATTCTCATGATAAGCTGGGATGGTTTCCATTTCAATTTTGGTTCCTGGAGCAAATGTTTGCATAACCAACAACCATTGTGGGAGTTGATTGTAAGATTCTTCCCAATTACCATAAATTTGTTCGATCGCTTTATTTTTCCCATCCAGGCCTTTCTATAACTAACTGTGTAGTTGTATAAAGCACGAATCTGAGCAATAATGACCTTCACTTTAATTGAAGGATCCACTTTCACAACTTGCATTATGCTTGTACATATCATGTTAGAATCGAGCTTCGTATGATCTTGTGACAATGCAGAATTTGTGCATGTATGAGGCACATTCAATTTACCAATAACCTACAATTCACTTTTTTTGCGTTTTGAAGCTCTACATCTAAACAAACAATTTGGATTTGAACAATAAATAACATACCTTTCTAAATCTGATTTTTGTACCACAAAATTCAATGATTGTTTTAAATGGTAACGCTTGATTGCATGTACGCATTCATCTTTGTTTTGAAACTTCATTCCAACTGCAAGAGTTCCATCTACTGTTGGGACTTCGTTAATGAACAAGTGATCAATTTCACTTGATTGCTCTTGAGTATCTAAATTGATGCTCTTCAGGTGAGATGGTGGATCGAAATCAGGTAGGATAGTTTGATCTTCTGCTTCCATATGTTCGTCAACATCAATGTCATCATCAGAATTATCAGATGATTCATCGAAGTATGTTTCATCCTCTTCACTATAATCACTTTATTCTTCCTCGTTGATACTATATAAGACACTAAGGGGAAGATCACATTGTGGACTTGTTGGAGGAGATTGATGATAGAGTTGAAAACTTTCTGAATGAGTTGGTTCTAATTGGGTAGAATATGGTTCATAGTGTTGTGATGGTTCATAGTTTTGTGATGGTTCATGGTGTTGTGATGGTTCATAGTGTTGTGATGGTTCATAGTGTTGTGATGGAGAAATTGGGTAGAATATGGTTCATAGTGTTGTGATGGTTCATAGTTTTGTGATGGTTCATGGTGTTGTGATGGTTCATAGTGTTGTGATGGAGAATATAATTCGGGTTGATGAGGTATGTTTGACGTTGATGGTTGATCAATGTTTGTTGATGGAGGACCAGACTCAAAGGTAACATATAACTCGATGGTGCCGAGTTGTGACCACTGTGCATAAACATCAAACATCAACTCAACATCTTCGTCGTCGCAAATCTTCATCAGTTTAAACCTTGTTGTATTTTCACCAAAGAACACAAGGTGCCGATAAACTATATCAGTTATCGTGACGCTGTCATCGAGCTTTAGCTTTTTTCTAATGACATTATTTAGAAGAGCAAGGTCGCTTCCCGAATGTACTTTGAACGCCTTTTTATAGTCACTTACGAATGTTTTACCTTCAACTCCATCGACAATTGAACCATTGTAATAAACAATACAAATTACTTGTTGAGCAGCCATGATTAAGTGATTGATTAAGTATGAAATGGTATAAGGTATGGTGAGATAGAAGGTGTGGTGAGATAGTGTATGTTTGTTTTCTATTTATAGAAGGTATAAGGTGTTTGAAATATTGAAGGGAATAATTTCATTGGTCGAAAACAAATCACAAGGATTGCCTTGCATGGATCATCTACAACCGTTGATAACTTTTATTCAACGGACGAGATTAAATATTGAAGGGAATAATTTCATTGGTCGAAAACAAATCACAAGGATTGCCTTGCATAGATCCTCTACAACCGTTGATAACTTTTATTCAACGGACGAGATTAAATATTGAAGGGAATAATTTCATTGGTCGAAAACAAATCACAAGGATTGCCTTGCATGGATCATCTACAACCGTTGATAACGTTTATTCAACGGCTCAGATTAAATAATCGTTGCCTTGCAGAAGTCGTGGCCTGGTGAAGCGACCTCCTAAAGAGGTCGTGGCCTGGGGAAGCGACCTCCTAAAGAAGTCGTGGCCTGGGGAAGCGACCTTCTGATGAAGTCGTGGCCTGGGGAAACGACCCCCTGAACGCATTTGAAATCGTTCCTTGAGGAAGCGACCTATAAATACATGTTTCCTCCAATGTTTTACTCACAACTTCTTCACTTATCTTCCAACCTTTTACTCACAACTTCTTCACTTATCTTTACATCATTCCTTCATACATTCAAAGTTATCAAAAATTCGAATTTTTATCATGGAACTATCAACAAATCACAGAGTTGAAATCAACTACGTTAAAGCATTTGTAAGTATTTAAATATTTTATTTTATTTTATTTTATTTTTTATTTTTTAGTTTTTTAGTCTCATTAATTATTTTATTTTATTTATAATTATTTTATTCTCGTTATTAATTTTATTTTTGTTATATGTTATTAATTTCAGTCACCCTTAACGGATAAACTAAAATGTCAAGGGCATGTTAACAAAAAACCAAATGATGCCATATTACCATATTTGCAAGCAGCTGGCTTCGGCGAAGTGATCAAACTCGAGAATTATAAAATAGATGTCGTCCTGATTACTGCTATGGTTGAGAGATGGAGACCTAAAACTCACACGTTTCATCTTCTAGTAGGTGAGTGCACAATAACTTTGGAAGATGTATATTATATTTTAGGATTAAATGTTTCTGGTTTACCTGTTAGCGGTTCAAATTTTGTGCACGTTAAAGAAGTTTGTCAAGATTACCTAGGAGTTATCCCACCTGAGGGAGCAACAAAAGGTAATTCTATTAAATTAAAGTGGCTCAAGGATACGTTTGACAATGTTGGTGAAAATGCATCTGAATTAGAAAAACAAGCATCGTGTCGAGCATATATCCTACGTATGATCGGAGGGTTATTGATGCCTGACAAATCCAACAACCGTGTACATTTAAAATATCTTTCAGGAGATTTAAATAAAGCATCACAATATAGTTGGGGTTCAGTAGTTTTAGCTACACTTTACAGAGAACTATGTCTTGCAACAAAACTGGGCATTGTTGTTAATATCTATGGGAGGATGTGCATTGTTGTTGCAAAACTGGGCATAGTATCACTTGTCATGTGTCACTCTAGAATCTATGGGAGGATGTGCATTGTTGTTGCAAAACTGGGCATGGTATCATTTGTCATGTGTCACTCTAGAATCTCCCAAACCATGGATATTTCCACTTGCACAAAGGTAACTATATTATTTTTATATTATTTTTTCTTTTTTTTAAAACCAATTACTTACCATATTACTAATTTTATTATATTTTATATTATTTTTTCTTTTTTTAAAACCAATTGCTTACCATAATACTAACTTTATTATATTTTTTATTTTTGTTATATTCGACAGATTTAATTCTGGTGGTTTAAATTTTGCTAAAGTTCCTCATAACGACGTGGAAGGATACCAAAAAACAATTGATCACATGACAGTTGAGCAAGTAATATATTCATTCACATTTATTTGAACTTTTTAAATATTTTATTTTTTATACTTGTTATAATTACTTTAGCTTATTTTTTACATTTCAGTTTTATTGGAGACCTTATCTCGGGTTCCAACATGAAGTTTCCGAAGAAGAGATGGTCACTTGGACTGCATGTACTTATCTACTCTGTTATCATATTGTTCAAAAACATCAGACAGAGTCACACTTCAGTTCGGTTTCCATCAACAAATACCACAACCACCAGAAGACATGAAAATGTACCATGAGATCGACATGAGGCATCAGATTGATGATAATTGGAACTAGGTTTGGAGAGAAGAAATTAAACATTGGAACGAGCGCCAGAATTACGTGTTGCAAGGTAACATCGTACAAGGTCTTTTATGTCATAGCACAGAATATATGATTTGGTTTAGACAACACACCAAATTATTTATATCTGTAGAACAATATCTCCGTGATCCCCGTTTACAACCGCCGTCATATCCTCATGTGCAATCGACCTTCCAATCAACCCCACAACAACAAAACACAGCAGGACCGTCTTCATCATCACCTCACCAACACGTCCGTACTGAAGTTCCATGTTATGATCCACCACCGACGTATTACGTTCCGTTGGTGCCAGAAATACCAACCCCCGGTTATCCGATAGAAAGTGGACTTTTCTATAATTTGTTTGGAACTCAGTGCACAACTCCTGAGTCGGCTTATGCTGTGTTTGATTCGATGTATAATCCTCAGTCCGAAAATTTAATGGAAGCAGGTGGCAGTGGTTCTAACCCACCTACAACTTACATTGAGGAAAATGTTCAAAATCAGGATGAACCGGAAGAACCGCAACTCGTTCAGAGAGCTAGACGAGTTCAACGACATCCTAGATGTGGGACTGGGGGTCATTTAGGTGGACATAATTGATAAAATTTTTAAAATAACTATTATTCACAAGACAAACTCTCACTGTTAAAAATTTCAAAATAATTACATGAAGGGAAATCAATATTAAATATGCATATTAACGCAACAAAATTTTAAAATTTTTCCTTTGATGGATCCTTGCGAATGGTCATGAATCAGGAACTATGCAATTATCTCTTGTAGCGTAGAATCTTTACAGACAAACGTTGAAGAGAATCACGAACATTACTCAAACAACAACATATCTACGTAGTCCACACGAACAAACATCAAATAAGAGCAGCCTCAGTTTTAGTGCTAGTTGATGAGTGCTGATAGAGAACGTCTAGAGTTTTTGTTTCTGATTGCATTTCTTCAATTTTGTATAAAGGTTCTATTTATAGACCCTTATACTAACCTAGCACACTTGTAGGTTCCCGTAACGTTAATAATAATATTAAATTATCTCTTTAATATTACAAACAATAAACTCTATATAGCAATACATCACTGCTACCCAAGTGACCATAATGTCTTGTGCACAATTACCCTTTTCCCCTTACATCTATATCGAACATAAGACATAGTGTGTGTCATCCTTGTATAGTTCAATACTACATTTCTTGATACCCGAGTATACTTCGTAACAACAAATAAGATCAATATCTCATATTAATTTAATTCAGTACGACCATGCATTTTACACTCATATTATGTAAAGGGGCCACCGATATTGCTCTTGCTATGTAAGAGCAAAAAATCTCATCTAGTTCACTCATGTCCTCACTCGTATTGAACTATTATACACGGGATAAATTCTCATTGATAAAAAAACTCAAAATAACTATCATACACGGGACAAACTGTCATTGATAAAATTTTTTTAATCATAAATTAGAGTACAAGAGTATTACATCTAGACATCTCAACTATGTTGGTATCTCTAAGTAAGGCTGTCAATTTCATAAGCCCACTAATTATTGTCCCCAGCCCACATGTTGGAAGGGCAAAAAATGTCATAGTTTATTAGGCCCCAAAAAGGATAGACCCCAAAACCAAAAAGCCCATAAATTTTTGTGGGCTTAGGGGGCCTATGGGTCCACTTTTCAAAACATAATCGATAATTCAAAATTTTTTTTCTCAAAAATTTTTCGATAAAAAAAATTTCGATTTTTTTTCTGATAAAAAAGATTTACAATTTTTTTTTCTCGAAATTTTTTTGATTCAAGAAGAAAAATGGATGTTTTCAAGAAAAATAATTTTTTGAATTTTCTCACAAAATTTTTCGAGAAAAAAAAATGATTTAAAAATTTTTTGGAGAAAAAAATATTTTAGATTTTCTTGAGAAATTTTTTCGATATTTTTTCGAGAAAAATAAATATCGAAAATTTTTCAAAAAAAAATATCTCAATTAACAAAACATTTGGCATATAAGCCCCCTGAGCCCCCTCACTTAAAGCCCACAAAAAATAATGAAATAATAGGGGTATAATATTAGGGGCTTAGTATGAGATTTTTGAGAGAAGGCCTGAGACTTTGGGACTTTATTGACAGGTCTACCTCTAAGCACTCATCTATCATTTGCAACACTCCAACAATTGTATTAATATTTAATAATGATAAACAAAATAAAACTTGGGGGGCTAAAGCAATACCTAATGAAACAATGAAATTTGAAATGCCTAAATGGTTCATTAAAATCCCCTTCTTGAAAACTCTAATGGGATAAAGCCAAAGAAGAGTGAAAAAACGTGTAGTAATTGACAACAACTGATACCAAGTCATTAACAAAATTGAAAACTAGGAGGCCCTACTCTATTACGAAATAAGTATTTTTTGATACAAGGAGGCATAAAATTCCACAAATGGAAATCACTTATAAAAAGAAACCTACATTAAGTAATTTATCTGCATAACTATTGTCTTCTTGATAATATACATGACAAGTTTTCACTCATTAAAATTTTCAAAATAATTATAATACATGAGACAAATTATCAGTTATAAAAATTTCAAACTAACTCACACACACAAAATAAATTTTCAATTATGAGATTGAACTTCATACACAAGACAACTTCTCATTGATAAATATTTTAAAATCACATTCATATACAACACAAATTTGTCATTGATAAGATTGAACATTTAATAAGTTTTGTATCTACAATTTTACTATTCATATTTAGAAGTATGTACTCATTTACACTCTAACAAAGACATAATAAATGAAGACTGTTCATATTTAGAAGTAGTTTTTCAAAAGAAATATACAACACTTTAACAAGAGATATTATTGATCTCGCCAAACTATCAAATCAATACAACCCCATGTGACTCGTCCGAATGCAGAAGATACTTTACATGTAAAAATATAAAGGCTAAATTACATGTAGCCTCGATTTAATGATTTGATCTCTAAATAAATTGAAATAATCGAATTGATTAGCCGAATTATAGTTAAGAGATGAAAACCAAACAACTCATAATAAAAGGACAAAAATGAAATCAGAAAATAGTTAAGGGACAAAATAGTAATTTAACCATGGTAAGTGGATCATGGGTAACCCCAATTCCATGTGACTTTGCTTGATCGTTTCTGTAATTTCTTCATCTTCACGAGAAACACACAGAGAACAGAAAAGAGTAAAAGTAAAACCCTAATTCGTTTGTTTTGCATCTGCTACCAACCTACAACCGACGCTTCAATTTTTCTATACGGTAATCCTCTCTTCATCAAATCATTATTTTTTTATAATTTTTTTCTTGCTTTCGCAATCTTCTTTTGGCACCCTAATGTTTTTTAATTAATTGATTAGATGCTGATTTGGTGATAAAGTAGTTGATTGTTAATTACTGACATTGTATAATACCTAGTGATTTCTTCGTATTGTTGTTCATTTTGTTTTAGGATTTAAAGGAGGTACACTGTCAAAGAAATATTAGATTACTATCTTTGAATTAAAAACCGTATAACATAATGTGACAGATTGAATTGTTATGATGTAACGACAATGTAAAATTGTTTTACACCATCGGTGTGCTACCTTTAAATTCTTGTTTTAGGATTTAAAAATGCAAAGGTGGTGTTAAATTATTTTACACCGACAACTCCTAATAGCTCGTCACGTCAAAAAAATATTGAATAACTATCTTTGATTTTAAAACTATATAATATAATGTGACAAATTGAATTGTTATGATTGGACGGCATTGTTAAGAGTTTTCACACTGTCATTTAGTCATAATTGTTTGATTTTTACCATAACTACCTCTAAAGTCATTTCCATGCATGAATTGTTGTGATGTGAAATTTATTTACATTGATGATGTCTGACAATCAAAATCTTGTAAAAAATGTGAATTTTTCAAATCTGATTATTTTTATTTATATTTAGGGTGTATTACTGCTTTTGAAATAACTAACCCATTTTGCATAATTGAAAATTCGACCACATGCCTAATTTCATACATTTCTTCATCAAAAAATGTCGTGAATTTTTGCTTTTGGGTAAATGAGGTTTCTGTTGAAATTATTTGCTCTTGGTAAGTTTCAGAAGTGTTGAGGGTTGCAAGGGAAAGTGATTGTGATGTATGAAAATCTGAAGTTGTTCATCTTTCTTGCATCCTTAGGCCTTGTTAGTTATTGCAAATTGAATGATGCATCTTTTCTTGGCTAAGTGATGATTGTATATGAAGCACAAACACAAACATCAAACACGAGGCATAACACATAGATAGTGTAGGTGTTGTGTGACTTGTTGGTTGCGCTTTCAATTTGAAGTGTCGGTGCTATGTATTGTACACAATGATACTGCATTTCATTGGACTGTATCAAAGATGTAAAGACTTGACGGTTATGGTTGATTTTTCATATGCAGGACAATGCACATTTGATGCTCCGGACTTTAGGTTGAAGTTCTTCACTTGCCGTGTTTGCTGTCATGGTATGTTCAATGTTTGATCTCTTTAACTATATATTTTATTTATGTGCTATTTGATTTAATATACTATAAATACTTGTCTGGATGGGCATAATATTGTGCTGTCCTTAACTATATCTTTTGTATAGAAAAGGGAACATGTAATGTAAGTGTAAACTAGTTTGACACTGACGTTCAAACAAAATCTTGTCTTTGACAATTATTTTTATAATGAGGTTATAAAATGGGCTTATATGAGAATACAATGAGTACTCATTGAATGTCAGTGTAAAATTAATTTACATCGACAGTGCATCACTATTAAACTCTTCAGTAAAATCCGACAAAAGTATGTATTTTGGTACAAGAAAAACTTCTATATTAGACTGAAGAATATATTGCAAAAATAATGACAATACTTCCTCATTAACAATACAGCAATAGCAGAAGAGTATATCCCATCTCCGATATTACTTTGAGATGAATTTATATTTTGAAATTGTTAGAATTTACTTAACATGATAGTATCTAAAATTGATCTGGTGGATTTTGATATTTCCCATCACATTGTATTCTGGCACTTATTTTTATGTATTTCTGAATGCAGGATCCTAATGGTTCTATTGATGATAAGTGTGAAAATAGACTGTACATTGGCAATCTTGATCTCAGAATTACAGAGTTAGTTTCACCAATCCCCCAACACAGCTTAATTTTTTTTTCCCGTCAAATGGTAACATGTGTTCTGAAGGCTTTATTAACAAATAAAAGATGGCAAGTATGTATTGAAAGTATATGTAATGAACACTTTCTATTTCTTGATGTGTTTGGATTTCAATTGAAAGAGCTCAAATACACGAACTTACGTTTGAGTTCCTTAGCACTGAAATTCAAGCACATTGTAATCATTGCCATTGAAATTGGTAGTAGGAATCAAGTTTTCAAATCGCGGTAACTATTGTATTCGTGTTGCAATCCTTGATATTGTGTGAATCACACTCAAATGTCGATTTGGCCTCAATTGTGGTTTCAAAGAGATCAAAAACCTAGATGTCACGGCGGACACGGACAAACCTTTATTTAAAACCTTGACAGAAGCCTCACCCTCAGTTTCCTTGTATTTCGTGCATATTCTTATCCTCTACTTTTGTTTCCATCATTTTCCAGAGCTTCTCTACTCAAAATGTTTTCTCCTTATGGAAAGATTGTGACCGAGGATTTCCTGTGGCACACCCGTGGCCCGAAACATGGCGAACCACGGGGTTTCGCTTTTATCCAGTATAGCACAAAAGAGGTACGTCGATGACATTCTTGTTTTACTTTCACATTCAAACAATTCCTGATTTCCATTATTAAAGTGAGAATGCAGGAAGCAAAATTAGCCAAGGAGAAAATGCATGGGAAGTTAGCTTGCGGCCGGCCATTAGTTGTTCGTCTTGCGAGTGAGAGATACGCCCTGGAAACAACAGATAGCTCTAAAAAAGCAGCAGGTGAAGGGCACAAGTTGCATCTCACTGGTGGCTCGGGACAGACAAGTCGCAGTGCGAAAATAGCTGCAATAAAGAACAAGCTGAAGTCTTTAGAGGAGGATAACTCTAAGACCAAGAAACAGAAGAAGAGTGACTATATGTTGAATCAATAGTGTTATTGTACAATATGTTGAATTAGGGTAAAATTCAGAAACTTATAATATTGAATGTCACGAAGTTGTTAGTAACACCATTTAATTGCAATTCATATATATTTTCATTTAGCTCTTTTTTTTCTTTCTTTTCAACTTAGATATGAAGCAAAAGTTGGAACTGTGTGTAAATTCTTTTTTACTTTAAAATTATGTATTGATTAAGATATCTAATTTGTGGTGGAAACTGCAATCTTAATTATAAATGGAGTGGACTGTTGTTTTTCTGAATGTAAAAATGAAACGGGAAGGATTTAGTTGAGCTTAGAAATTCAGTGTAATGATTGTTTATGTTATGTTATTTTATTTATTATTGGGCTGAACTCTAGTTTACTAGAGTTGTTTTTATCTCTAAAATTCCACGTTTTTCATTCACAATTGAGTACATGGATTATATATTTAATAGTATAAATGAAATTATTATGAATTTATGATATGTTTGAATTTGTGGTATAAAGTGGAATGAAGTAGCCCTTTTATTGGATTTTTTTTTTGGACTGAAGTATAATAAGGTAGCATCCTTTTTTTAAAACCTAGTTAATCCATCTCATTCCTTGAAGTGATTGTGATCTAAAGCAGTTAGAGACATTTTTTAAGGTTAAATTTTGGAGTTAGGAGGGAAGTGCAATCGAGGATAATTCATCACTTTAGATTAATTGTGTGTGCCTAAAAACAGAGATTTGAAGGTGTTTAACCTGATTTCGAAAAAGTAGATTAATTGTGTCTAAAAAATGTTTTTAATACATTAATATTACTCAAATAATTTATTTTCCCACTAATCCACAATAATTAGGATCTTTAACTTCAATAGATGCCCCAAAATATTCCTATAGAGTAGACTCTCCGAATCCGTTATAGACTAATTTTCAAGTAGACAAGATTACATCTAATTATTTTTAATTAAGATTGAGCTACAAACATCATGTTTATACCACCAAGAAATGTTTCTACTTTCTAATCATATTATTTGAACACTTAAGCATTTTTTTAGTTAAGCGTGAAGTTTCAACACTTCAAAATATTCTTTTGAGATACGTGTGTAAGAAAGTTAGCTACATTCAATTATTTTTTTATAGACATATAATTGATGGAATTTCAAATGGAGTTGTATTTCAAAATTTTTTCATGGGAGACTATCAAAACAGACATAGTTAAATATTATAAAAAGAAATTATTGTGTAGTTCTAATAAATAAAGAGTTTAGTTTGCACATATTGTTGTTTGTGTAAAAAAATTTACACTTCAATCACATCTCACTATTTAAGTATTTATGGAGATATTTTATAAACAATCATGTCAAAATGACATTATAGAGTAATTTGATTAGATATATGAGTAAAATATATAATTTTTTTTCTTTTTTAATAATCTAAAATGATCAAATAACTAACGAACGTGATATTAACTTTAGGGACATATACTCTTACGTTAGAATGACAAATAATTAAATAAATACTCATATAACGTACTTACCATGCTTTTGTACGTTTTATAATTTATTATGTATAATTAAATTTAATCTTTTTGACTGAAATTATTAAGTTTCTTTTTTCTTTTTACGGATTATTATTATTATTACTATT
>JBBPBQ010020322.1:15058630-15068716 GCA_037974755.1 Cicer yamashitae
ATAACAAATGAAAATAAAAAACTTATACTATTTTTAAGTAAATTTTCATAAAAATTATTTTTAAAAATGTAAAATAAAAATCTCTTTTTTATAATATTAAACAAACTGGCATATATGACTTAAAAATAATTTTGGTCCTTTATCTTTTACCAAATATTCGTTTTGGTATTTTATCTTTTTATTTATTTATTTATTTTGGTACTTTACCTTTTATAAGTGATGAATTTTACTCATTTTCATCCTAACTCTTTCAGATAATTTTATAATTATTGTCTTGAACTATTAAGATCAAATCTTGAATTAATTGTAAAGTTAAGTATGCAGTTTTAATAAAGATAAAAGAAAAATACAGTCAACTCTAAACTCTGAAAAATGTCATGTTTCAAAGTATGCAAGAATTTTTTTTTCAAGTACAAACATTTTATATGGTTAAATTGATGGTTTTTTTAAAAGAATATTATACTGAATACATATTAACAATTGTTAGAAGGGATTCAATGATCGATATTCTTATTATTGTGATTGTGACAAAGACTAAAATACACAATTTATAAAAAATAAACGACCAAAATGAATCATAATAAAGATAAATAACCAAAACAAATATTAGATAAAAGATAAACTACTATTAATTTACACCAAAATATATTAATAATTAATATTTAAAAATATTTATATCGAAAGGATGATTTTTCAATTTATATAATATTAAAATTTAAAAATCAGTTGATATAGAATATTTCAATGTTAATCTGTATGACGTGTTTGTTTATCCTTGAAAAAGAGTCATATAAATATATGAGGATAACAAGCCGTTCAAAAACCTGAACCATCAGAATCTACATTCACCAATGGCTGTCCTAAAAACACCAGCTGTCACTGTTCTCTCTCCATCACGGCCAATAAAATCATGCCACGTATCATTACGCCAGCATTCTCTCCGCCACAATTCATGTTCGCTGCAACCTCATCAAAAAAGCACTATCACAACAACAACAACCTCGTATCTGTCGAAGGAATCTGGTTTAAGTCGAAGTGTTAATGTTGCGGTGAGGTCACAGCTGAGATATCCTATCATATCCCCTGATGATCACTGGGGTGTTTGGTCAACTATCTTTAGCATTGGCGCTTTTGGTCTCTGGTAATTTTTATTCATTTTCCTAACTCCATTTCTATCTAGTTGCTTGAGAAATTGGAATATAAACATTGGAAAAAGACTAGGAGAGTGTTTGGATTGGTGATATAATGTAGAATTGAGTGAAATGGAATATGATAGACGTTATAGATTTGGGTTTAAATAGTTTTTATGCTGAAAATTGATCACGACGTATCATTAGAAATGTCAATCACGAATGTGAGATCATTAAAAACATTTGACTTTTAGATAATTTTTTTTAAAGTCATACTCATGATTGATTATGATATATGAAGAGAAGTGGCCTCGGGCCACTTCTAACAAGACCTCAAATTTATAGGACACCAAAAAATAAATTTATAGTATATAAAAATATTATAGTAAAAAATTAACAAAGTTCGAGGGGTTGATGTTTCTTCTTCTCAAACTCTAGATCTAAAATTCTAAATTTAAAAAGATGTATAAAAAATATTGGACTCTTTTAGCCGTAAAAAAATGATTGACTCTTTTAAAATACATCAATCTTTGCCGATTCTAACAAATTGAATTGATTAAATTTTTTAGTAGACAATGAGAATTTCTGAATTTTAAAATTGAATTAGATAAAAAGACTAATCCGAATTACTTTGTGAAAACATTTCGTGAAATACAAGGTCGGAGAAGACTAAAATTGGGAGAATGGTGAGTGCTGCATTAGTGAGCACATTAGTTGGACTTGCAGCAAGTAATCTAGGAATTCTTCCACATGATGCACCTGCATATTCCATTGTCTTGGAGTTTCTTTTACCACTTACTATTCCATTGCTATTGTTTGGAGCAAATTTGCACCAAGTGATTCGTTCGACTAGCACACTTCTCTTAGCTTTCTTACTCGGGACAGGTGATTCTATCTATTTACCTATCTAGTTATCTGTTTATCTATGATCTTCTATTGATAAAAAAATAGCGGAATTTCACATTTTTGTTTATCTTTTTCCACTCATATCTGTCTAATCTCGTTCGAGATGTTGGGATCTTTTTATCTATTCTAAGAAAAGTCATTCGATAATGACACATGACATAATTTCACATCTTTATTTTTTCGCTATGTTTTCCTTACATACGTACAATCTTGCATGGAATCTTTACTAGTATATATTCAATAAGAACTTCATGTATCCCTCTATCTTTTCTATGATTTTAAATTGCAGTTGTGATTATGCTGCAAACTTATATGTTGTCCTAAAATACAGACAAATTCAGCTGCAATTGCAATTGTGATGTTGCTACGAAAACTTTTAAAATCGTTATATTGCAACCGTGGTTGCAGTCTGTAATTTAGAACTATGATATTTCCATTATCAAAGATTCACTACTCTAGCTACTTTTTGTGGTCTTTGAATATTTTGAAGAATATATGGTTATCTCATATAGATACTTTTATCAAGGAGTGAATTTCATGAACAAAGTTAAACTTAAATTGGAGACTTTATAATTGATTTTAATTTGTATTCTAAAACTGATTCTGATGTTGTGGATTGCAGTTGCTACTGTGGTTGGCACTCTAGTGGCATTTCTTTTAGTGCCTATGAGATCTCTTGGTCCTGACAACTGGAAAATAGCAGCAGCTCTCATGGGTAGCTATATTGGTGGATGTAAGTGCTTATACCAATTGCTATTATTTTTAGGGACTATTATTTTTAGTTCTCTCATGAAGCTATAAAGAATAAGCTTGATGCTTAGTCCCCAAAATAAGTTAACCAAATGTAAACTAACATAGGGGACGAAGCATTTGTATACCATTGATTGAATATTTGATGCCGCACCGACACATCAAATTAAAGACGTGTCTGATGTCCGACAGGTCGGTACACCAAAACATGTGGTTATATCCAATCACTGCTATTTTTTCAAATTATTATTGGTATCTATATGTCAGTGTCGTGTCTGGTGTCAGTGCTTAGTAGTTTGTTATAACCACATATGTTTGTTGATTTTTAGAAGTGTAAAAAATTGAATGAATTTGATTTGACCCTTGAATGTTGATTGTTGTAGCTGTTAATTATGTTGCGATTTCAGAGGCGCTTGGTTTGTCTGCATCAGTTTTAGCCGCAGGAGTTGCAGCAGATAATGTTATCTGTGCTGTTTATTTTATGATGTTGTTTGCATTGGCTTCTAAAATACCTGCTGAGACTGCACCACCAACCACTGCTGGTACAATTTTCCTCAAACACTATTCTAATTCTAATACAAGCTCTTCCTTCTTTCCTTTTCTATGTGCTTGAGACAGAATTTTATGGAATGAATATTTTATTTCAATGCATTGAGATTACAAAAATATAGGTGTTAATCATATGACAACACAATAGTCCTATATGTATTGAAATTACAAAAATATCTGAGTGGTCTTATGTTACTAGTTTTACGAACTAAATTGACAAACGGAAGACACATTTTAGAATCTGATTAATTAACAAAAGACAAATTAGAAGATCAAACTGACTAACGAAAACTATATTCGGAGATATTTTTGTAATTTTTTATACATTCATGAATCATGATGATCTATAATGACACTGTCCGACATATTCAAGGACCAAAATTACTACTTTCTCTTATTTATTTATATAGTGAAAGTAATATATCGAGAGTAAACTACCATTTTAGTTTTTGAAAATGTAGGGTGCTCTCATTTTGGTCTCAGACTTAGCTAAAAACTTAAATTAGTTTTTGAATCATCAAAATAGTCTCTGAAAGATGCAACTTATTATCATAAAAGTCCCTGAAAGATAGAACTTAATGTCAAAATAGTCTTTGGCCGTTATAACATTAAAGACTAATCTGTGACAGAAGTTTTGATGATTTAAGGATTAATTTTGATTTTGACTTAGCCAAAGACTAAATTGACAGCACCCTAGGAATAAAATGGGGTTTGAGCCAATATATTGATGATGAAGAAGCTATTCATTTCTCTTGCCTATGTAAGTTTATGAGTAATGTTTGCAGATAATGCAATGCATATTATGAAGTCAGATAATCAAGGAAACATGCCTGTGTTGCAGACAGCTACAGCAGTTGCTACATCATTTTTAATATGCAGAGCTGCCACATACTTCACAAAACTTTATGGTATCCAAGGAGGAACTCTTCCAGGTGTAACTGCAATCATAGTCATTTTAGCAACTCTTCTCCCAAAGTTGATTAGTCCCCTAATACCTGCTGGTCATATTGTTGCCTTGGTTTTGATGCAGGTAAACAAATAACTTTTGCACTTCTATTTTGCTTCATGTTTCGCTGATACTTTTGATAGAAGGCACGTTTCATTGTTCGACACATGTCAGTATCCAACAGCGACACGATACTGATGTATTGATAAAATTCAATTAGTTCATTTTTCA
This sequence comes from Cicer yamashitae, assembly GCA_037974755.1. Classification (NCBI taxonomy): domain Eukaryota; kingdom Viridiplantae; phylum Streptophyta; class Magnoliopsida; order Fabales; family Fabaceae; genus Cicer; species Cicer yamashitae. The sequence continues at coordinate 15,063,143 of JBBPBQ010020322.1, forward strand.
AAATATTTTAGTGTCATCGTGTCTGGTTTCCGTGTCAGTATCAGTGCTTTATAGATTATGAGTATAAAATCCTCCCTCCGGTCTTAAATATAAGCAAAAGTATGGTCAAAGAAAGTTGATGTATTTAGTCTAAAATTTTGCTTATTTTAATAAGAGATGTAACATTATAAATTTATCTGTCATATCAATTAGCTAATGAAATGATACAACAACAACCAAGCCTTGTAACAACACATATATTACATGAATCAAACGACACCATATATTCTAATTGATATAATATTTTGTAAAAATTTAAGCATCATGTGGCCTATGATGATATTTAACATGAGATGTAATAGAATATACAAAATATTGATATTAAATATAAAAGTGAGAAAAATAGAGATAATTTTTGTATTGATCAAGTGAAAAATATTATTATAATAATTGGCACAATGAACCTTAAACACTCAAATTAAAACAATTAATTTTTAATTATAATAACTAACTAGTTACTAACACCTAATTAGAGTGACTAACTTGTAACTAATTTTACGTATCTAATAAGACGTATATATTTCTCAGGTATTTTTTGTGGTGGTTGGAGCAAGTGGAAGCATACTAAATGTAATCCAAACAGCCCCAAGTATTTTCTTGTTTGCTTTAGTTCAAGTAACTATCCATCTTCTAATTGTTCTTGGATTAGGAAAGTTATTTAAGCTTGATTTGAAGCTTTTACTTATAGCATCAAATGCTAATATTGGAGGCCCTACAACAGCTTGTGGTATGGCTAAGGCTAAAGGATGGGAATCTTTAGTTGTTCCTGGAATTCTTACAGGCATTTTTGGTGTTTCAATTGCAACATTTTTAGGTATTGGTTTTGGATTAATGGTTCTAAAACACTTGTAGGAATTATAATTATAATTTCTAATGTTTAATTAGATGCTTACAACAACTAATTGGAAGTTATGTTGCTAATAGTTTCAAGGTACTATTTGACAAAATTTACTCATAATTTTTATTTAACTTTTTGTTGTGATCCATCTTGAACTTTATCGAACACACAACTACGATCGGCCTCGTGAATATTCGTTTGTAGCATGTCACAAGAAAGATTTTTTTCGTAAATACTTCTTTGTATTCTTTGTATTGAGAGAATTTAATTTAAATTTGAAGAAGGACATGTTCTACAGTGGACCACCTTAATGGTGGACCAGTACTTAAAAACTCATCTAAAACTCTAACAATGATTGATTACCGTCTTCGAAAGTAGGAGTTATAACCTTCCTCGTCCTTATAGCTAAGACAATGACCTAATTTGAGTCAATTTGAAAACACAAGGAAAAATTAATACAAGTTAAGTATTGAGACACATTTATTTTTATTAAAATGACATCAAGCAGGAGAAGACCAAAACCGTGTTGAAATTTCGAAGAGTTTTTAACTACAAATTTGTAGTAAACACCTATCAAAGAGGACCGGAGTAAAATTTTCTAGTAAAATTTGTATTACAAGCAAAAAAATATATGAAAATGAATGAATCAATCGATATTGAAATACAATTGCCCTTTCCAAAATTGTGTTTAACATAAGCCTAAAATATTGAAGGCGGCATAAAGGTTCAAAACATTTTCCCTTGCTTCCAAGGAAGAAGAAGATAAAATAATATACTATTCGGATTGTCAAATATGAAGATTCAACAGCTTGAACAAATAACTAAATAAATTCATATAAATTACAAGTAAAATGATTTCATGGAAGAAAATGAATTGAAGACTAAAAACAAGAAATTGAAACAAAATTTCTAAAACGGGCACCTTTCATTTCAAAGATATCACACAATATCGACCATATTTCCCAGCATATTATTGCAACCTCAAAATTTACATGTAAATGTAACCACGATCGCAATTGCAATTTAGAATTATGTTAATGAATACAATAAACCATAGACAATATGTCCATGAAAACAATCGTAACAAAATGCTGAGGAGCATGCATACATAATGAATGAACTGCAATGCAACATAGGTTGGAGATAAAGCATCAAACAATAATATTACGGTCATCAAAGTTTGTTGGAGACATTGCATATATTATTATGTCTAAACACTTGAATTTTGGGTCTACAGCTCACTCCGACACATGACAATGTAAAAAACATAGGACAACGACATCATAAATGATGAATTTCATAAATTTAACAGTCAAATCAAAAGTTTTTATTGAGTAGATTAATTTTATAATTTTTTATAAAATTTTTAAAACTATTTGATACTTAATTAAATAATTTCAAATGAACGTATAATAAATTTTAAAAAAAATATAAGTAAATATCAATGGCTAGATTACATAGCTATGAATATCAGATTTAAATAAAATTTTGTATGTTTAATTATTAATATATTATGTCAATAACTGAGGTGGATTTGAGTTGCTTTTACATGATATAAAGATCTAATCAAGTGATTTCTTCAAATAAAGTGACAAAATAAAATGGAAAAGAAAGAAACAACATGAATTAGATTGAAAAGATGAAGAAAGCGCCACAACCAAGGATGATTGATAAGCCAATGAGGAATCGCCACAAAGGTAAAGAAGTCATTGATAAGATTCAATCAAGTTATAATCCAAGAACTCAAGAAGGAGATCTAGCTCACTCACCATTCTCATTAGAAAAAGTCTAATTCATTTCAAACTTGTCCATAATGAGACTGTTACAAGTATTTAAAGAATTATTCACTATATTCCTAAAATAGGCCAAAAGCCAAATCTCTATATCCATATTGGACTTACATCACTTAACTAAAATAAAACTAAAATTATTACAATTCAAATTAACACAAATAAAACTAAAAACTAAATATTATTTATTTTCGCTCATAATTAGCTCATTTTAAGTCTTTATCATATAGCATGCGTTACTTGTCCCTATTTGATTTCGATTGTCATACTCTCTTGTGGCATACGACCCTAATACAAGAGGAACAAATCTTGGAGGGAGACCATATGGGGGTATCACCACATTTGGTCTTTGAATTTTTGAATTCAAAGATGGTGGGTTATTATTAATCTGACTAATAATTGGATTCGAAGGTAATTTTCCAAGGCATATGTGATCAACATTATGAGACACATACTCTCTTGGTGTCGTCATTCACATTATCACTATTCTGACTAATATTACTGTTGGGAGAATTAGCATTTCTCCGTCTCTTATTAACCATTTCTACACTAATCCTATTACAACACAAATGACACTTACTATCTATTGAGACAAAATCCCAAATTAAGTATTTTGAGGATAAACAAACAGTTAGTTAATCACTAATCCTGATTCTAATTATGTTGCTATTTAACTTGTGTTTATAAGTGATTTATTTAAAGATAGGTGATCAAATACATTCATACAAAAATCAATGATCTCACCATGAAAGAAATCAAGAACATCATGTCTTACTTGAACTGGAGATTGATTAGAAGAACATTTTGGTTGTATAAAAGGATATTCTGGTTTATAAAAGAACATTCTGATTATTCTCTTTTAAAGACAGAATTAAGACAAAACATTCTCCACAGTCCAAACCTCAAGTTAAAGAGTATCAAGAATTCTCAAATCAATAATCAAGCCTAGAACTCGAGCTGAAGGCCAAAAGAATAAAAAAGCTCCCAGATCGATGACCAAATTGATGAGCTGTGAGAAAGGACACGGGTACAATGTTGCTGCATCTTTTTGCATAAAGCTCAACATGCTTGTGAGATAAAAGACTGATATATCACAACCATTCAATCACTCATCCATGTTTTTCATAAAACACAGAACCAAGAACATTATGATTTTATAGAAGAATATTCTGGACCAAATAGCACATGTGTTTAATAGAGTTCAATTTGAATCAACAACTTGTAGAGGTTAGTAACGACTATATTGAGCCTTTTTAACCATCTCCTCATCTATAAAAGGAACATCAAGGAGAAGGAAATAGTAAGAGTTTTTAAGGCAATCATTTCATACTTAAACAATCTTCTCCAATTCTCTCTTATTATATTCAATGATCACTTTATTGAGTTATTGCAAATAATCAATCTCAAACAAGTGTTGAGTAGATTTTGATCATAAACTCTTTTATCATACACATTATTTGTAATTCAAGTTTATCTCTTTTTCAGATAGTTTGAGTATGTTGTAAAAAATTCTTTCAAGGTTAAAAGGTGAATTTTGAAATTGATCAAGAAAGATATTGCGAAAGCACATTAGTGGAAAATATCACATATTGTGAGAACTGAATGTGGCCCACCTTAGGTGAACCAAGATATATCATTGTATGATCTTTTTATCCTTATTTATTTTTCACTTAATATATATCACCTAAAAATAATCTGTTTTATTATTTATGTTTAACTCATCCAGAACATTCTGAACTTTCTGTTTGTAATCAAAATTGATATTGAGTTAATTTGAATTAAATTCAAAATTAAGATTTTAAAAAAGGATCGCAATTCAAACTCCTGTTCCTTATGATTGATATTGCTACTTCACTATCTTTAACTTCGTCTCACTAGGCGTGCGAATTTGTTGACAGTGAATTTGAAAACCTCAACAAATAAATTCGAAGATCAATCTAAAACTCGAATTAGATTCTTACGGGGTCTAAGTTGATATATTTATAAAATCAATGCATTAGTTATAAAAGCCAAAATAAAAATTGCATAATAATAAACAAGAAAAATAAAATTATAAGAAAGAAATAGTTGAATTAACTAAAAATATTAATATATATTAATATTCGAAAAGCCAAGTAAATTGATAATTCGAAAAACCAAACAAATTGATATTCATGTCACTTGTTCAAAATTTAATCCTTCAATCTTCTCTTTTATATAATTATTTTCATAATTATTTTCATGCTGACTTTTTATTCAAATTCTAAAATTGAATTGTTGAATTTTACATATAAATATGTAAGTAATAAAATAATAATTAACCATTGACTTTATAGCAGCATTCGAAAAGTGGCATTTGTGGGTGAAAAAGGTAAGCTTTCTTCCCCTGCTTTTCTTTTAGGTGACATGTTGGCGGTGAATGGTGGTTATCATTTCAGCTCATCAAATCCAACATTCTCATTCACAATTCATTTTTACTTTTATTAATTCTCCCATATTTCATAATTGTGGTATCATCATCATTAGAGTGCGTAAAATATATAATTAATTAGATTATATAAATAAATTGTATTACATTGTTATTAAAAAATTTAAATTAATTAAATAGATTATGAATTAGATAATAAATTTAAAATATATCAGTTATCCAAATTTAATTAAAAAATTAATTTAACAATTTTTAAAATTCTTTTATTAAAAAACGTAGCTCCAAATCAACATAAGAATAAAAATAATTTTTTGAATTTGTTGAAGTCTCAAAAAAAATTATTTTTACTGAACCGTCTGAGTATATATATATATATCCAAGAACTTATTCGTTTTCGATCTAGAATGAAATATTATTGTTGCTATATTGTTAAATATGATTAAATATGTATTTTATAATTTTAATTTACATTTAATTTTACTGGTGCTATTTTAAAATTG
>JBBPBQ010020322.1:15068835-15133121 GCA_037974755.1 Cicer yamashitae
ATTGAAATTCTCGCTATTTATTTTTATTCACTCTTGTTCAAATAACATTGTATTCGATTGTAAAATATTATAATGTAATGTTCTTCTATCATTATTTGTCAATCCATTGATTTTTCTTTTTATCATTGTTTGTTATTATATAATTTTTACATCATGAACAAGCAGTGAGATAAATCAACTTCTTTAAAGTTTAACAATTTTTTAAAATCAATTTTTTAAAAATTTACTGAAAAATTGTTTTTAAAACCAATTTTATAAAAATTCACTAAAGTACTTGTTTTAAAAATTCATTTTAGTAAAAATATAATTCATTGAAAAATTAGTACGAAATCGGTTTTAATTAAAAATCAGTTTAAAATCGATTGAAAATAATAAACCAATTTAAATTTATTAACTCATTTCAAACTAGTTTGGAATTGAGCTGAAATTAATTTGAAAATTAACCGATTTTTATGAAAGTAGTTTTCCTAGACTGAATTAAATCATTAATATGGTCTAATTCAATTTAATATTTAGACCATAAGCACCCCTAATCATTATTGTCATTAATCTTCTATACCGGCAAGGCAAAAAAAAAATATATAGCTTATGGTTTATAAGATATAAGATATGTTTAAAACTTATGGTGTTTTTTTGATAAACTACTTGAAGTAGCTTTGGATTTATAGTTTATAGCTTATTATTTTCTTTGTCAATATTACTCTTATTATTTTAGCTAAAATTATTTTTTATCTTTTATAATTTAAAATGATTTAAAGTAAAACAATCTATACAAAATATGCGCAATATATTAATATCAAAAATTAATTATTAATTAAAAATATTATTAGAGAGAAATGGTTTCTGTAGATTAATTTCCTATTTATATTTCTCAGTTATTTTATTGGCGTACTTGTTCCATTCTTTAATTGTCATTTTAGATTATAAAACATATTTTATATAAACAAATCTATAACAACACTCATTTTGGGACTCTATATTTACCCTCCAGCAAGCCATTGTTGCTTGTGGCCACTATTGCTTCCTAAATATAGTTTTGTATTTATGGTCATGTGTTGGTCTATAAGATACTCTGCCCCTTGAAGTTTAGGTTATAGCACTACTAGAAATTTGAGTTTTACCTGCGGATTTTCCTGCGGAGTTAAGCAAACAATCCGCAGGAACACACGTTACCTGCGGATTTCTTGGCGGAACCATATTCCCACGTAAAACCTTCGTGGATAATTGTTTCCTGAGGATTTCTGAATCCGCTGGTACAATACCTGCGGATAAATCCGCAGGAAAAGTTAATAAAATCCGCAGACAATTTTAAACTAACTCAAGGCTTTTTCTTACGACGTTTTATACAGAAATATCTGCAGCACTGTCCTACAAATATGGTTCGCATACAAATCCGCAGGTATATCCACCAAAATACATTTCGCATGAAATTCCGCAGGTAATTTCGTATTAAAGTTATTTTTAAAGAAAAATCCACGGATATGTGCTTAAATTTCCACAGTAATCGAGTTTTTTTAATTTTTTTTATTTATATGAAAACTTCAACTAAAAGTATATGAAAACATTATTATAAATACATTTGTTAAATATTTAATATTAGTCTTTAATTGAAATACTATTGTAATACTTAGAAACAAAATTTATATCATGTTTACAAATCAGAATTAAATATTAATTAAAGCTAATTAAAGCATAATCCAACTATTGTGATACTTCTAAACAAAATTTATATCATGTTCGCAAATGATAACTAAGTATTAATTAAAACATGATCTAAAAAAAACTAAGTATAATCAAGTACATGATACAACTAAATTAACAAAATAAAAACAAATACTACTCAATGTGATCACTACCAATGTCATAATCCTCACTATCTTCGTCAGTTTCATTGTTAGGATGTGCTGATGAACTTGGACGAGAAGAAGATCCAACAAATCCTAAATGTTGCATCAGAAAAGTTAAATTTCTGTTGGTCTCGGCCATCTCTTTTTCTTGTCGTTGCAATTGTTGCTTCATCAACAATTTTTCTTGTTCCTGCTTTTGCAACGATTCATTTAAAGCTTGAACTTGACTTCTCAAAGCATCAACCTCTAAATTAACCTCTGAATTAGAATGCATTGTTGGCTGATTTGGAATCAATGTTTTGGATATAGATCCAAGACCAAATATTCTCCCTTTCTTTCTCCCAACTACATCCACCCATATATCAATATCAGATGGCATATCTTTGTTTGGTTGACTATCAGCTTCGTCCTCTCCCGGAACAAAAGTTGAAGCTTCAGAAGATAACTCAAGCTTTTTGTTTTCAAATTTCTCCTGCAAGAAAATAGAAAATTTGAGGCATAAATGTTTTTATATAATCCGAATTACTAACTAATTTTTGGAACACACGTAGTACATTAAAATAATACTTAAGATGATGAGCTTACATAAGCAGCTTCGGCATGAATTTCGACCCAGTTTTTATCTTTAGTACGATGAGTACGAAAATAAAAGTCACTAAATGTTGGGTCTTCCCCTTTCGTCTCCTTCTGTAAAAAAAAAGTATATCTTAATTTCATTAAATTTTAAATATAAAATAGAAAAGTAACAATACCATTCTTTTCCAAACCACCCGATGAGGAATTGATCCGCCTGTGTGAAGAGATGCACCATCCATAGAATTGCAATTTCTTTTGTTTATCTCAGATTTATAATTTATTTTTATTAACTAATGCCATTGAAACTCAGACTTGGAACTTAAAGCATTCTACTACCAGTAAAAAAAGTCAGCCTTGGAACTTAAAGCATTCTACTAGATGACATGACACAAGTGTGGAAATAAATTTATCTACATTATGATTTCTCTTTGCATTGGCATCACTAATTGTCATTCTCATGCAGCTAATAATTGTTAGCAGACTTATAAATCACATTAGAGAAAGAAGTCAATGATGTTACTCAACTATGAAACTTATTGCATCCCAAAGTGATAGATGAAAGGTTTAAAGGGCTTTAATAAATTATTGACAGCAAAACTTATCAACAAAAGCCATAAATTATGGTTCACTATATTTCAACCGTGTGATGATCAGTTAGATCTAAATTAGAAACAAATAAAACATAGTGAGTAGTACTAATCAAATAATGTACTAATCAAAAGGAACTCATCTGCAAGATCAATTAAGTAATGACCTGGCCAGTGATGTAGCTGGAAGCTTGATTAAGGGCCAAGAATTCCACCAGCCCAACAACTTCTTCTGGTTGACCATATCGTCCTGAATCCAATGCGAAAATAATAAGTTAGGTAGTTGACATCTCAATAAATTACAACTTTAATGAAATATTTCCTGTGTTCACCTAATGGAATTGTCTCCAAAATCTTTTTCTCAATGTCTTTTCCTAACTTAGCAGTCATGTCAGATGCAATAAATCCTGGAGCAACGGCATTAACCTTGCAAGAAAAACAGGGTTTTAGCTATACTCATTAATTGATATTATCAGGAAGAAATGCATAATTTTAGAAAATTACAGTGATGCCTCTGCTAGAATATTTCTTTGCAACAGTTTTTGTCAGGCCAATTACTCCTGCTTTTGCAGCAGCATAATTGGCTTGTCCAACATTGCCAACCAAACCAACAACTATTGCAATATTGACTATCCTTCCCTGCAAAAACACAAGTATCAACATTTGAAAGCAGAGAGCTTGGCAACAGATAACTGTCATCTTGCAAGTCATGAAATAAAGGGAGCAATGGAATAACTACTACAAAAATTAGAATTAAACTTGGGCATTACAAAAAATAATTATTGACAAAAAAAACTTATACTGTAGGAGCAATTAATGACGTTAATAGTCCATTATTCCTAAATAGGAAAACTTATTACTCCAAGGATTCCTATAAAAATAATCATATAAAAGGAAGGAAAAAAGAATAAATTGTTGTCACCTTCTTGTTCTTCATCATAACCTTACCAGCTGCCTGGAAAAAATGAACAATCTCAGATCCAATTTAAAAGAAAAGGAAAAACTTATACTTAACACAAACTTATTCTGAACATATTCACCTGTGTGCAAAGAAAAACACCAGTGAGATTTAGATCGATAACCTCCTTCCACTGAGATTTCTTCATTCTCATCAACCATCTCTAGTTATTCCTAAAACCATAAAATCTTTACTTTGAGTATGAGGGTAAAGAGAGAGGGTAGCACAACCACAATATTTTTTCAACTTACCTGCATTGTTTATCAAAACATCAACAGTTCCCCAAGCATCCACTGCCTACAGATGTGAAAGTCATAAAGCAGCAAAGGTAGAATAAGATCAATCTAATAATTCAATAGTAGCTGCTCACAGTTTTAATCATAGAGTTCACATTACATAAGTATCTGGACATTATTTAAATTGTAGCAATCAAATGAAAATACTTTATAACTTTAAATTTAAATATAGCACCCTTTTCCTGGACCCATTCCATTTGCAGCTTCATGCTTCCCACAAGCAACATCCACCTGATATGGAATAGAACAAATACAACTAGTTCATAACTTCTAGATGAGTTAAAATAAAAAACCATACAGAAATATACACACACCGCACTTTGAGGATCAGCAAGCATGGAAAATGTGACATCGCAAGATGCTGGTACTTCCTCAGGAGATGATTTATATCTGCAGAACAAATTAGAATGTGAAGAACTAGTAAACATCCTGTGCAACAATATTGCACATGGTTTCACATTCAGGTGGTCAAGGCATATTAATCAGAAGTAAACTAAAGAATAAAATTTGGATGAATTTCTTTTAAAAAATTGAAAAGAGGAAAATTATTATTTAATAAAGTGAACTAATTACCCTTTTACAATGATCACCAACAGAATTTGAAGTATGTCTCTTGAAATTTACAAAATCAAACTCTTACTACTGAGTTGACACACACAATGAAATTTGAATTAGAATCTACTACTACTAGTACTATTATAAAAAATAAAAAATGCATTAGAGAAACTATTAGTAGGTTAGTTAATAGAATAGTATGACAATATAAAGATATATACCTAGCTTTGATGAGATTTTGTGCCATAGGGGAGCCCATGATTCCGAGTCCCAAAAAGCCAACACGTGGAGGTGTCTGAACCCTTGAAAGCAAGAGTGTATGTGTTTATTTAAATGTTGAGATGAATTGAAAACTGGCACTCCAACTCCAATAACACAAATACCACATGCTTCGGCCCCGAACCTCATTATCAATCTGACCTTTGAGATCCTATCAATGAAAACTCTTCACATGGCTTAACCTAAGATGCATACATTACAGACTTAGCAGATTGTTTCCCTGACGTAGATCCACAACAAGCTTTGTATTTCTTTTTTGAACCAAACGGGCAGACCTTGTTTCAAGGAATCTTCCTAATAGAACGAGAAGCAAGAACAACAAACCAGAATGTCAAAGGATAGGATAGTATTAGAACAGTGTTTGTGAATGCGAACAACATATTGATTTTGGATCACCTAACCAACTCAAAGGCAATTAAAACACCAACAAATCACAATACAAGAAGAAAAATAGAAAGAAAACCTTGTCATTTTGTTGGAATGTGATTTTATCATTGGTTTTCCTGGAGCTATTGTTTGATTCATCATTAGTGTTGTCCTCTACAATGTTTTCTTTGTGCTTTTCACGATTCTCATTTACATCACAACATGCACATTCCAGGAGTCATCGACGATACCTGAAAATCTGAAGTCAACTGAAGCTTACGATTCTCAAAATAATATTGCTTAAACCGATCCTTTAACCCTAATGTCTGATGAATATGATAAGCTTTATACAACGGAGTCAAATCAAATCCTAAAACTCCACCGCCGTTACTGTTTCCGTTACCGTAACCGTCATCTCCGGTTCCCGCAGAGATTGCATCTTCATCCTCTTCCTCCAAAGCATAAATGCAATCCCTAACACTGAGCCTACTCTGTTCCTTCGCCTGGCGCTGTTTGATACTGAGATCCTCTTCTCTCTGTCTTGCCGATGAAGCTTGACCAATTGCCAATTGACCTAAATTGCGACTCACAACACGGATCTCAACTAACCAGTCACCAAACTCTTTGTTCACTTTTCGACGACGCCGTTTTATCCAAGAAATTTCTCTCGATTGTATCAACGCACTTGAGCGCCATGTAGAAGTTGTCACCGGAAAGGTGACGGTTAGCGCAGGAGCAAACTTCCATAAGGTGAACACACGCTTCGACTGATTCGATTGCAAGGTTAACGTTCTTCGAACATTTCGCGTTTCGACGAAGGAGTCGAGGGAGGAAAGGAGAGGACGAGCGACAGATTGGAGTTTGGAGTTGGAATCCGAGAGTGATGACTTGAGGGATTCGACGTCGGAGAGGAGGGATTTGAGGTCGTCGACGGCGAGGATGAAGTCTTGGTAGTGTGCTTTGCAGACTTCTTCGATCTCGGATTCTTTAGAGCGGGCGAAGTGCTTGAGGTGGTGTTGAAGGCTCTCTGGTTTGCCGGAAGCGAAAGCTTTGCGGACGAAGGAAATCGAATTGTTACCGGAGAAGAAAAGCGATTTCTGAGAGGGAAAATGGAAAAACGATTTCACTTTAACTGGAACTGTGGAAAAATTTCTGAGAGGGAAGTAAGGGAAATGGGTTTAATGAAACATGAGATAAATGGGAAGAAAGGGAAAACTATTTTCTACTTTCTGAAGATTTTCGTACATTTAATTTTTTTTACAAAAGAGTATAATAATTTTAGAAATAGTGACACCTTAACTGTAGGTAAAATTAGTTTTAGTGACGGATAAAAAAACATCACAAAATCTGAGTGTCACAGTAGATACTTTTTTTTGTAGTGACATTTAAAATTAATATGTTTTATTATTATCAAATTAAATTATTAATAATTAAATAAATGTCATTTATTAACAAAATTGACTATATTTTAGATTTATTGTCATCAAATTTGTATGTTTTATCTTTTGAAATTAATTTGAAATAAAGTAAAAACCAGAACATCCAATTTAATATCATAAAAAATCACAAAATGCACATTGCATTAATGAAACTGAGTCAAAATATTCATATTACCAATACAAATTTGATAATATTGTAGAATTTGTCTTACTTTTTTATTATGTTTAAAAAACAATTTTCCTTTATTTATATAAAAATAGAAACATAAAATATATATTATTTAAATAAAAATAAAAACATAGATATTTCATGTTGGGCAGGTTCGGGTGCCAAATAGATATCAACACCCCTCCCCGCCCCATAATTTTAATTTCAAGGCAAACCCACACCTAATCAAATCGAATTTTCTCCTATAAATAAAGATGTGTTCGGGTAGATATAGCGGGTGCGGATTATATTGTCATCTCTAACTGTGGAACTTGTCTTACTTTTTTAATTTACTTTTTTAATTTGTTTAAAAAACAATTCTACTTGATTTATATAAAAATAAAAACTATTTCATTTATATAAAAATAAAAACATAAAAATTGGCCTGCATTTGCTGCGGAATTTGCTGCAGAGATTTCCTCGAAAATTTATTTAATTATGATAGATAAAAATTTATTGATATTGATAGATAAAATTTTAATTATGAAAATAATTTATTTAATTACTAAGTTCAAAATTAAATATATAAATTTTCCAAAATTCTTAATTCATTGAATTTAATAGACACTATATATACTATAAAATTTAAAAATTAAAATAATATTACTAGCGGGGGAGAGTTCGTTTCTACCATGAATACTGCGGATGCGAATTATATGTTTATCCTAACCGTGAAACATATCTTACTTTTTTAATTTGTTTAAAAAAAAATTCAACTTTATTTATATAAAAATAAAAACTACTTTTTATAAAAACATAAAAATTGGCATAAAAATTTACCTGCGGAATTTTCTAGAGAAACAACACTAGTAGAGTTTGCTGCGGATTTTGCTACGGACGTTTCATGCGGAATTTTACCGCAGATAAATCCTAAGGAAAATGATGAATTTTGCTGCGGAGACGTGATCGAATGTAAATCCCTAGCAAACAAAAACTTTACCTGCCATTTTCCAGTAGTGTAGTACTACTCAGAGCAGGGTATCATGGTCGTCAAACTTTTATAATTTTTTTTAATATTAGTATAATTTTTGACTTTATATGATTGTTTTAAGAGATTACATATACAAGATTCATAAAATGATAGATTAAATGATTTTTTTATATTGAAGATGAGATTGTTGAAAAAGTTTACTTTAAATATATAATAATTGACGATTTTAATTTTTTAAAATAACGACCTACAACTTCAAAAATAAAAATAAATTCTTTTTATATTTGTTTGACAAATTAACTTTAAATATATTATATAGTTTTATAAATTTTTTGTAGATGTTATACATTGAAAAATTTATATTTTTTTAAATTAAATTATACTTTTATATTGATCCCAACGCTTAATTTTTGATCCCGTCCCTAATACTAATTTAACCTAATTGTCCTTCTCAGAATAATAGTATAAATAAAATAATTGCCTTTCAAAAGTAACGTATTACCAAATTTTATGGGAATCTTGCTGTTTTATTACTATAATAATTATAGTAAAGTAACTTACTAGCCTGTGTTAGAAGAAAGATCATATTCCTCTAGCAACTATCCATGCAAGGGCCCATGTAAAAAAGAAATATGTTTTTAATTTTCAACAAAGTTTTGACTTTAGACCCACACCAATAATGCTAGCTATACAAAATACCTTTAAAAGATACATCCAAGGAAATATTTTGATTCCTAGATAGAAAAGATTTTAAAATTAATAAATCTTTTCTCTTTCTTGTGCATAAATAATTTAATGAAAATGTCATGTGATGAAACTCTCAGCAATTTTTTACGAAAAGTTTTCAAATTTAAAGTGAACATCCATCAGAATCCACATTATAAGTTTAGAAGTTTAAAACAACTTTTAAAAATGAATTTTTTTTTTTTAACTGAAAATGAACATTTTATAAATGCGAAATGATAACATAAGAATTGTGAATCTTACAAAAATAAATCAAAAACTTATTAATTACACATATTACAAAGATGATTAAATGTAGTTATCATTTATGATTTTTAATATATACAATAAAATTGTTTTTTAATTGCTATCCATAAAAATAGTGGCATACTTTGTTTAAATCAAGAGGGTTAGATACAAATTATAACATATTTAAGTATCAAGAAAATTTTAAATGGTGTATCTTTAAGATTCGAGGTTGATAAAGAATTTTAAATGGTGTATCTTTAAGATTCGAGGTTGATAAAGAATGAACGGTGAACTACTCTCATTACTGTCTAGAGTTTAAAATTACAATTTGATAATAAAGTTAACCGTCTAATTGAATAATGATTATATAGCTAAACAATTGAGGACAAGGACCTCTCGTTGAGCTTAACAGAACGATCTAACTCATCACGGTACATTCAACAACAAAAGTTCAACACATAATTCAATAATTAATCTTAATTAACTATAATTTTATCAATAATAATTCCTAATAATTGATTATTGTCAATTCATAATTGATCAATTAAATAATTAATCCATCATACTTTGGATTTGAAATGTGGACAGAAGATAATTTTTTGACACTTTACCGACTAAACTAATATATAACTATAACAAAATTTGTAGATTTGTACATTTGGAGGCTTTTTTTGTTTATTAAATAAATCCTATTTTAGAGGCCTCAAACTCTTGCTTTAGTGGCTTGGCCCCAGCACCCATTCAAGTATTCTACTTCAAATGTTTTTTCCCCACCCATATAGGGCTGAAAAACTAACCAAACTAAGTCGAACTTAGTTCGAGATTTGAATTAATAATTAAATCATTGAAATCACTCACAAACAAAATCAATTGAACTTGAGGTGAAAATTGAGTTCTTTAACTAAATGAGTTGAACTTGTGTTATACATTATTTGACTCGTTTGATTCAATGAAGAATACTAGTCACATATGAAAGAGATATAGTAATTCACAATCATGAAAAGCAAAGAACTAAGAAAGTTTTTAAAAAGTAACTTCATTAGAACATAAATTGACAATACAAATTGAGGCCCATAAAATACATACTGTTTCGTGTCCCTAGTCATAATGAAGTAAAGAGCTCTATGTATATATAATATAAAATTAGATACATAAAAGGTACACGTCTTATGGCCTCTGTCATGTGGATAAGAGAGATAAAATAAAAATGCATCAACACTAACAAAGCAACCAAAGGTGATGTAACTAAGTGATCTCAAATCTAGAAATTAGATTATTTTGATGTAACTAAGTGATCTCAATAATTCTTCACACATTAGGTGATTTTGAAATTTAAAAAAAAAAAAAAACATACACATCATTGAAAAATACTTTGAAAAACATACATCGTGAAAATTTTCAAAAATTGCATTTAAAATTAGTTTTCTTAACCATGATTTGAATCACATATATCATGATTCAAATCATTTTTGTAAAATTATGTAGATTCTAATCACCTCTTTGTTGATTCGAATCACCTTCTTAAGAGCTGCATTTATAATGGTTTAGAACAACACTTCTTAAATCATGATTCAAATCACATTAGTAAAATTATGATGATTGGAATAACCACTAAGTTGATTTGAATCACCTTATAGTTTATGTCTGTTTTTAATGCATTAGAAGTAATTTTTCATGTTAACACTGAAGTAGCAATATCAATCACAAAGAAGGTGGGTTTGAATTGTGATTTTCCTTTTTTAAAATGTTAATTCCTATTTTCAATTTATACTAATTCAAGATCAATCTTGGTTACTCATAAAAATTCAAAACGTTCTTGGTTAGTTAAAAATAAGTGAAACAGATTATTTCTACGTGATTAGTGATAATGAGTGATAAATTATAAAGAAAAAGGATAAGAGAATCACACAATGATGTATCCTGGTTCACCCAAGGTGGGTTACGTCTAGTCCTCACAATTTGTGAGTTTTTCCACTAATGTGGTTCACAAAGAACGATCTTGCTTTCACGCAATCTTCCTTGATCACTTTTGATTAGTTAAAGCATTCACTTTTAAACCTTGAAAGAATTTTTACAATTACCTTTCGCTCCATAAAGGATGCTTACAAGTTACCTTTTTAAACAAAAAGGATTTTTACAATACACTCAAACTATCTTAAGATATAAATTTGAGTTTCAAATTGTGATAGAAGGTTGTAGGATAAGAATCTATTTATGAATGATTATCAATAATAACTCAATAAAGAGATCCTTGAATATAGTATAAGAGAATTGGAGCTTTTGTTTGATAGAAGAGCTTTTAGTAATGAATTGATTGCTCTGAAAACTCTTGCTATTGTCTTCACCTTGATGTTTCTTTTATAGACATAATGAAGGTTAGATAAAGCTCATTATAGCCGTTACTGATATGTTTGAAGTGATAATAGACATGTCTTCGATTTAATCCAGAATGATCTTTCTTTGCAACCAAAACGTTCTTGGTTTTGTGTTTGAATGAACATCGTGACTGAGGACTTAACAGCTGTCTTGGTGTTAGTTTACTGTCTTGCACGCATGTTGGGCTTTCTGCAAAAGGTGCAGCATCAGTGTCCTTTTCATCCTTGTTGTCCTAGTTGTACTTATTCATAGCTCATCAATTTGGAGATTGATCTGGTTGTGGTTCTTGATGTTGTTTTTCTTCTTTGGGACTTTAGCTAAACTTTTGGGCTTGATCGTCGTTCTGAGTAGCCTTAATATTCGTTTCACTTAAGATCTAGACTTTGGAAAATGATTCATCTCACTTTTATCTTTAAAATGAATTATCCAAAATGATCTTTATATACCAGAATGATACTCTTGTAAACCAGAACGATCTTGGTTTTCCCAGACGAATATTCTTATAAACGAGAATGATATGTTATGCACCAGAATGATCTTGATTTGCCCAGACTGATCTTGTCATGAATTTTCAATTTAGTTAAGACATGATTAAATTTGATTTATATCATGCTGTGATCATTGATTGTTGTATGAATGTACTTGATTACCTATCTTTGAATAATACACTAAAAAACACAAGTTAAATAGCAACACAATCAGAATCATGATTAAAGATTTAATTAACTTGTTTGTTTATCTTCCAAACACTTGATTTATGACATAGCCTCGACAATATCCCCCTTTTGATGATGACAAACATGTTAATTAGATTTTAATTTTGATTCTGAATATGATATTATGCAGAGTGCAAAAAAAAAAAAAGAGCTCTCCCTCAATTTTTGCATCTATTAACAAATAACTTTGAACCAAAATATATCTTCTTCATTAATGAAAAAAAAGTGTTCTTACATATGGTTTGAAATAAAAAAAAAATTAAAGCATAGAAGTACATAATGAAATCAAAAATACTTCTTAAATCTAATGACTGTTTCTCCCCTTTTGTCATAGCAAAAAGTGTTGGGAGGAATCCAGAGAGAAAACAGCTTCAAAATAACAACCATGGAGAAGACCCATCAGAGGATGAAGAAATAGAGGGCCTGGGTAGATCAAGGAAGGTTGGAGGCAGATTAGGAAGATATGGTTCCAGTCCCAGTTTGGGAGCTAGCTGAGTAGCCATCCAATCCCTTAGGATTGCATTCTCTCTATCTTGATGGACTTGCCTATCGATGATAGTTTGAAGGGCTGTAAAAATCATGGGAATATCCTTACGAGGTTTTGAAGTTTCCTTCTCTAATTTTGAGCATTTTGGATAACGAGGGTCTTCATCCATATGCTGAGAAGCTGGAGAAGTCTGTCTAGGAGAGGGAACAACTATTGTGCGAAAGGAAGACAAAGTGGCAAAAGCTGAGCCAACAGTGGGGAGAATGTTGGACATGGACTGTGCCTGAGGAATTGAGGAACCATAAAGATCCATATCTGGAAAAGCAAGGTATTTGTTGATGTCAAACAAGGAAGATAAGAATTTTTGTGGTGAGACAAAGGCCGAAGGCATTTGAGATGTTCTGTCAAAATGGATTTGGGAACAAATATGACTGTGAAGTATTGGATTTTGAAGTGATTGTGGTGTTGGAATACCAAAACAGGAGGATTTGTGAGTGTGATGGAGTGAGATAGAATGGTAGTGAAAGGAATAATGTTTTGCTGAAATGGAGAACGTTCTTGAGGAATGTTAACTTCAAGGTTATGATTATTTGGGTTTAAGGATGTTTTTCTTTCAGAGCGCTTTCTTTTGTGGGAACCAAGAGAGAAAAGTGATTGTTCTTGATGGATGTACAAAGTTGTTGGAAGCAATGAATCTTTCTTCATGTGGGAGATGTTTTTGGAAGAGAATTTGGAAATTTTGGTGATGGATTATTCATTTTCGAGAGGGGCATTGAAATATTTGAAAATTTTGGTGAGAACTATGCCATATGGAATATTAATTCTTTTGTAATCTTGATTGGGGGAGGCAATCATGTTTTGGATGATGATATATGGAAGGTTGAGTTTTTAGCAATGGAGCAGGTGATAAGTGACTAGGGCATCGTTGTCGCTTGAGCTTTGTAGTAGAATGCACGAATGACTTCTGGATAGAAAGAGTTTGAAATTTCCAGTAACTCCGATCAGCTAAGAGCATTAATGTGTTGTTTGATTGAGACTCCTTCCAATTGAAGGTTATCAAACATAAAGACTCGACCAATGCCAATAGGTCTTTTAGCTCACTTGTCTTGAAAGATCTTCTGATATTTGGATGAGAGCAGAGATGGGATAAGAATTTTCAAATTTTTTTTCTTAGGAGGTTTGCGTGAAGAACATTTTTTGTGGAGTTGAGCTTGGTAGAGAACGTTCTAGTGGAATAGGTTTAGATGGAGAACGTTTTGCACTTGTGTTTTTCTATGCAAGCTTTTTGAGGTTTTTTCAATTTTTTTGTTTGGCCAAAACAACGAGATAAAGTGGAGGATGATTTTGCTGATTTTGAGGGTGACTTTGTTGGCATATGTTGAGAAAAGGATTTGGATTTCTTAGGTGGAGTTTTTGAAAGGAGAAAGAAACGTTTTATAGATTTTGCTGGTGAAGTGGATGGTTTGGAGGATTTTGGTGTTGGAGCAGAGTGTTCTGATGATTTTGAAGCAGATGGCTTTGATGATTTTGTTGGTTATCTTCGTGATGATTTTGGTGGTGACTTTTATGATGATTTTGAACCAAAGTCATCGTTTAAGATGATATAGATTATTGTGTCCACACTCTTGGATTGCTTGGAGCTACCAACTCCTGCCATGATTCTTATTGACCTTTGTTTTGTTGGAGGATTGTTAGATTGGGTTTTTTGAGGTTTTTCTGGAGATGTGGTGGTGCTTGACTGGTGTTTGAGAGAATACACTAAAAGAGAGGAGGGAGTACGGTGGTGAGAGGGGCCAGAGAAATAGGAGGTGGACTGGTTTCTGGAGATGACGAGAGATAGTCAAAAATAGTGTTTTCTGATGGAGAAACTTCTTGAGGGATATGTCTTGGTGGTGGAAATGGTGATCGAGAAGGAGATGGTGAGGGAGATGGAGTTTTAGGAGTCGGATTTTTTTTACAAAAGCTTTGGTGCGAGCCATCCTTTTGAGAGAAAATAGGAGAAGGAATTGAGACTAGATTAGTAGAAGATGAGAGTATGGAGGTTTTGATGAAATATGGCGAAGCAGATTTTTGGGAAGAGATGAGGGAGAGAGTGACACGCAAAATTATAAAGGAGTGGATGGTTGAGAAGTGACTAGGGATATTGGGAAGGAGGAAAGTAGGTTATGATGAGGTTATGGTAGCCGTTTTTGAAAGAAATAAAAGGTCGTTACATGTCTTTTTGTGTGATTTTTTGTTGTTGAAACTTTTAAGCTTCACTTGGATTAACACGAAGACTGATGTGAAGAAGAAAGAATGGAGAATGTTCTTCGCATTGGCCAGAACAATCTGGTCATGCTTTACAAAAAAGATAGTTTGGATTTTTGATGATTTTTAATTTCTCCTTAATAAAATTAATATTATCTTCAACAAGAGGTTTAGTAAAGATGTTAGTAAGTTAATTTTGTGTCAACAAAGATTAATTCAAATTCCTTTTTGTTAACATGATCCCTAATAAAATGGTGTTTTATTTCAATGTGTTTTGATCTTGAATGGGTTTTTTGATAGATGTATTGCACTTGTGTTATTACAATAGATTGTAACATTTGTATAACTTACATAGAATTGAATTTGTATTATTCAACTTCAGTTGTTGATAAGGCAACGGTATTTTGTTTTCTACATGACTAACTTATTAGAGCTTCTCCAAGAAATTGACATGTACCACTTGTGCTTTTACGTTCAATTTTATCCCTAGCATAATCAACATCACAATAGGCTTGCAACTGGAGCGAAAGTTTCATCATAATCAATACCTTCTTGTTGGTTATTTCCTTGAGCCACCAGTCTTGCTTTGTTCCTTATCACTTTTCCTTCTTCATTTAGTTTGTTTCGAAATACCCATCTTGTACCAATAATTGTTTGATTTTGTGGACTTGGGACAATAGTCCATACTTGATTCTTTTCAAATTGGAGAAGTTCTTCTTGCATTGCCTCAACCCATGAGTTATCAACTATGGCATATGTGATTGATTTTGGTTCCATTTGAGAGATCATTTCTATGTTGTTGTTGTTGTTGTCATTTTTAAAAGATATTTTTGTTCTAATGCCTTCAGATGTGTTTCCTAGGATTTGATTTTGTGGATGATCTCCTATTATTTTCCAACTTCTTGGAGGAGTTTGAAATGGAGATTGATGACCAATCTCGTATTTCTGAGGAACGATATGCTGTTGTTGCTCATATTGTTCTTCTTGTTCATCATCGATCTTTTGTATATCAAGATAATCAAATTCATCAAATAATACATGCATACTTATCTCCACAGTTTTTCTTCTTATATTATATATGTGATAACCTTTGGAATAAGTGGAGTAACCTAAGAAAATGGTTTTATCTAATTTAGCATCAAACTTTCCTTGATTGTCTTTGTTATTTAAGATATAACATTAACAACCAAAAATATGAAAGTATGAGATATTTGGCTTTCTATTTTTCCATAATTTATAAGGTGTTTTGTTGATAATTTTTCTTATTGATACATGATTTAAAATGTAACAAGAAGTGTTGATTGCTTCAACCCAAAAATCTTTTTCAACATTTGATTCTTCCAAGATTGTTCTTGCCATTTCTTGTAATGTTCTATTCTTTCTTTCAAATATTCCTACCTGAGATCCCATAATTCTTTGGAAAGTTTCAGTTGATTTAATAAAATTTGACAAATCATTTTTAAGATACTGAATTTCTGTTTTGAGCAGAACATTCTCCTTTTGAATTGTAGAATGTTCTTGACATTCAGATTCTTCAAATGTTTTAAACTGAGACTTCTGCAAACTTTGAATGATTTTTTTGGGTTCATCATTCATAGCTTGGACTTTCTCTTTTTCTTTGTAAACTTGTTCTTTTAATGAGCCACATTTCTGAGCAAGAAAGTTTGAGTCATTTAACAAATTATCAAATTCTTTTTTCATTTGTTCACACAAAGGACATAGTTCAGAAATGATTACCTTATCGTTTTCTGAGTTTCCCATTAGGCACATGTTGGCTTCTTCATTTTCTTCTGTGTATGATTCTTTTGACCATCCCAAGTGACCATCATGGTTTTTTCTTGAATGGAAATCTTTTTGGTGTCTTTTCTTTTAATTGACATTTAGGTTTATAATTTCCTAGTTTGTTGCACCTATAACATGTAATTTGACTCTTATCTATTTCTATTTTAGAGTTTTTCCTTTTGCTTGGAAAACTTCTTTTGATCTGATCTCTTCTTCTCATCATTCTTTGAATTTTTCTTGTAAGAAGAACTACTTCTTCATCAACTTTTTCTTGACCAATTTCTGTTGAGTCTTCTCTTTTGTCTTGTTGTGAAGATGTGATTTCTTGAAGCTTTTGTGATGCTTTTAAGGTTATTACTTTGCCTTTCTTTGCTGGTTTATCCTCTTGCAGTAATACTTCATGTGCTCTTAAAGTTCCAATGAGTTTTTCCAATTCAAGTATCTCAAGATTCTTTGTTTGACTTATGGTTGTGACCGTTGGCCTCCATATGATGGAGAGACATCTCAGAATTTTTCTCACTCTATCTAGGACTGATTATGCCTTACCAAGATAGCACATTTCATTTACTATGGTTGTAAATCTTGAGTACTTTTCATCAATGGTTTCTCCTTCATTCATCTCAAATAGCTCAAACTTTCATACACCAATATCAGTTCTTGTTTCTTTGACATGGCTTGTTCCTTCCTGATGTGTTTGTAATGTATCCCATACTTTTTAAGCCGTATCACATTCATCAACTTTTTCGCTTTCCTCCCTACTCAAAGCATAAGAAAAAATAATTAAGCTTTAGAATTTAGAAGTATCTTAGCTTTGTCTTCTGTTGTCCAGTCTGCTTCTTTCTTTCTAGCAGATGTCGAATCACTTTGATCAACTCTTGGTATAAAGTTTCCATCTATTATGATATGCCACATTCATGTATCCTATGATTTAAGGAATAGTTCATCTAACTTTTCCAAAATTAGTAGCATGTACCATCAAAGTAAGGCGTTCTATTTGATGATCCTCCTTCAACGATATACTTAGCTTTTGACATTGCTTCCTGAATCTTTTCCTCTAACACTTGTTAAGTGTTTATCCTTAGAGGTAGGCTTTGATGCCAATTTAAGTAGCAATATCAATCACAAGAAAGGGAGGTTTGAATTGTGATTTCCCCTTTTTAAAATATTAACTCCCGCTTTCAATTTATACTAACTCAAGAATTGTCATGGTTACTCATAAATATCCAAAACATTCTTGGTTAGTTAAAATTAAGTGAAACAGATTATTTCTACGTGATTAGTGATAGTGAGTGAGAAATAATAAAGAAAAGGGATATGAGAATCACACAATGATGTATTCTGGTTCACCCAAGGTGGGTTACATCCAGTCCTCACAATTTGTGAATTTTTACACTAATGTGCTTCACATAAGAACGATCTTTCTTTCACACAATATTCCTTGATCACTCTTGAGCAGTTACAAACATTCACCTTTCATCCTTGAAAGCATTTTTACAATTACCTTTTAGTCCAGAAAGGATTTTTACAAGTTACCTTTTTAAACAAGAAAGATTTTTACAATATACTCAAACTATCTTAAGAAACAAATTTGAGTTTCAAATTGTGATAAAAGATTGTAGGATTAGAATCTACTCAACACTTGTTTGAGAATGATTATCAACAATAACTTAATAAAGAGATCCTTGAATATAGTATAAGAGAACTATAACTTTTGCTTGATTGAAGAGTTTTTCTTCAAGTATGATTGTTTTAATAATGAATTGATTGCTCTGAAAACTGTTGCTATATTCGTCACCTTGATGTTTCTTTTATGGATATAATGAAGGTTAGAGAAACCTCATTATAGTCGTTACTGATATGTTCAGAGTGATGATAGACATGTGTTCTATTTCATACAAAATGTTCTTCCTTTGCAACCAAAACGTTGGTTTTTTATTTGAATGAACATCATGACTGAAGACTTAACAGTTGTCTTGGTGTCAATTTACTATCTTGCACGCATGTTGGACTTTCTGCAAAAGGTGTAGGATTAGTGTCCTTTTCATCCTTGTTGTCCTAGTTGTACTTATTAATACCTTATCAATCTAGAGATTGATCTTGTTGTTGTTCTTAATGTTGTTTTGCTTCTTTGGGACTTTAGCTAGACTTTTGGGCTTGATCATTGTTCTGAGTAGCCTTGATATTCGATTCACTTAAGATCTGGACTTTGGGAAATGATTCAATTCACTTCTATTCTTATAACGAATTATTCAAAATGATCTTGATAGACTAGAATGATATTGTTGTAATCCAAAACGATCTTGTTTTGCCTAGACTAATATTATTATAAACTAGAATGATCTGTTATGCACCAGAATGAACTTGATTTCCCCAAACTGATCTTGTCATCAATTTCCAGTTTAGTTAAGACATAATTTACTTTGATTTATATCATGGTGTGATTATTGATTGTTGTATAAGTGTACTTGATTACCTATCTTTGAATAATACACTAAAAAACACAAGTTAAATAGCAACACAATCAAAATCATGATTAGAGATTTAATTAACTTGTTTGTTTGTCTACTAAACACTTGATTTAGGATTTTGCCTCAACAAACACTATAAATACTCTTCTTCAACCTTCATTCTAACCTAACATTCATATTTCTTTCTGAACAATTCTTTCAATCAAAGACATATTGAAAGGTTGGGCCTAAATTTTGTGGATTAAGATTTGAGAAATTGAATTAATGCAAAGTGTTGATTTTTCCCTTAGTTTTTTTAATTTCTTCAATTATTGATTAATGCAAAGTGTTGATTCTTTAAAAGTAATTTTTTAATAATGTGAAAAAGATCCTCCTAAATTTTTGACAAATTTTATTGTTTAATTGAGTGCACAAAGTTGTTTCACAATTGGTTGAAAAAAAATCATTCAAGAATATCAATTTAAATTTTGTTCATAGTGTGACTCTTGGTTATGTAAAAAATTGATTTTTCATCTTCATTTTAGAACAAAGTTGAAAAATAAAAGTCTAGTTTAGTGCTAAATTTTCATTGATGTTTATCATGATCTTTGCATTCTTGTAACTCTTTAGTTTTAGTGATTATTGTTATTAGTTTGATATAGCTCTTATTCGAAGTGTTAAATCCAACTTGTGTTTAGTTGTTTGATTGATCTTTGTTAATTTTCTAATTGAAGTTCCCTAAGGGATAGCAGGATGATATGATAAAACACAAGACTCAATATATTGCACTTGCTGCTCCGTAGGTACTTGTCCTCTTGCCCTCGATAAACTTGGCCAAATAGTTGTAGTAAATGCGACTATTACCGCCTACTTGCCCTTTGTCCAAGAAAATATGGGCTAAGATTTACATACTAGTATAAAAGTTGGGATGGGCTTTCAAGCAGGAATACATATGTCAAACACAATTATTCATATAAAAGCACACCATTTTAAATATATCTCTAAGATCTAGTCTTTACTATTCTAAACCAAGATCATACATCACCTAACCACATGCCACCAATGTCCTCCCAATTACCAATATTAAACGCCACTTGACTTCTCACGGAGTCGGTGTTGTAATTCGATTTCTGCCAACAATCGGCACAAATACTAATCCTACCATGCATCCATATACACGATAGTTTACTTCAGAATTCTAATGCAAGTCTATATGATCTCTAAAGCTAGGGCCACTTTATACCTAAGCTCTAACAAATTCATATCAATATCATACTCTTTACTTCAAGTTATTCATCATACTAGTCACCTAGGTCGAGTGTCATAATTCATTGACTCCATTAATTCTTCTCTGGTTTATTCTCATCATTTCCTATCTAATGTAACTATCCATTATTTTCTCAAGTCAAGGTTACTCAACCTTATTCTAAAAACACAAGTATCCACATAGCACATTCAAACAATAAGAGAAAACAACACACAAACAAGTAAACAATACATCTCCCTGATAATATTCCTATGATAAACGCCATAAGACCGACATAACCTCATTAATGACCTCTATGAGTCACTAACGAGCATTAGATCTCCTCAAATAATTATCTCTGGTAGGACTTAGGTCACTCTACACACATATATATTAATTTATTTTACGTTAACCATCTCAAGTGTATGAAGTTTTTCCTCTACCTTTGTTGATGATAAAAAAAAAAAAGCTTTGAAAGAAGTATAAAATGATATCTAAGTAGCTCAAATAGCTATTGCCCTGCCTCTATCAACTTGAACGATCCTCCGACGATAACCCTGCTTATACCATATGCATAATAATTGATAATCCATTGATTCTCTTTAATATCGGCATTTGCTAGTTGAGTTGGGTCTTACGCAATTTACCCCTTTTATTCAAAGAAAAATAAAATATACATTTCTTAATTTTGATTATATAGAAAGATTATTTCATTCTTAAAAATAAAGATTCAAAATATTCATGATCTTTCATTAAAAAAAATCATAGTCTGTATAAAATAGGGTAAGATATTTTCTTTGAATGTATTGTTTATCCGTGACATACATTAGGCAAATTCTTTACATAATCTATTTTGTGTTTATTTACTGTAATAAAAATTATTATTATTTTAAATAAACACTCTTATATCAAAAATAATTTCCATTAAAAACTATAAAAAAATATCTTCTTATTTTAAACAATTTTTAAATATTTTATTTTTTTTCTAAATATTGTAACAAATGAACGATCAACTCTTAAAAGTTATTCTATTAAAAAATCTCTTAAAATTAGTTTTGTAAAAAAAATCAAAAGTGATTTATTTAAAAAATATATTTTCTTAATTGAAAAAACTCTAAGAAATTACTCATTATTTGAATATATATTGTAGGTGAAACAAGGGATAGAGGGGACCATGCTAAAGACCTTTGCTAGGAATAAAAAAATGTTTGTCAAAAAGAAAAAGAAGGGTGACAAATAATTTATTTACAGATAGGGAAGAAATAAATAAGGCATCAAACATGTATCGACACTTTACAACTTGAAACTTTACTGCATACGCTGACTGCTAGGCAAAATATAAGGCAATAAAATTAGCATGTCACCATTTAATGGTATCAACTAACATGTGCTTGTCACATTCTATTCTATCTATCTACTTACACCTCAATTACCTTTCTTTGTTTAGCTTCTATTCATTTTTTTTCTTTGGTTATCTTTGAGTCTAATTAGAGATGGTGCCTAAGTGGAAAATTTCAATAGTTCAAGTTTATTGTGCAGATTAAGTTCTTAATTATAAGCACTAAATATTCCAGGTGAAGATTTCGGTGCTTTAATTTTGTTGAGTTTGGTGTCTAACTATCAACCAATCATGTAATTTTATGTTGATTTTTTATTTTTAATTGTTTTTAATTAAATTTAAATTTTGAATTATTTTTTCATTTAGAATATCATATCCAACCAAAAAAAAATTCTTTGCAATTTTCTTTATTACTGGTTTGATATTTGAAACCGTTAATATCACTCTTTTTAACATTTTTTTTTTAATATTATTCTTTCATCTAATAAAATTCTTGTGGTTTCTACCACTTTATATAAAACTTCTTTTAAAAGTGGTGACACTCACATGAATTTTATTTAATAAAAAATTGTACTTTTATTTCACAACTTACATGACCAAGGTGAATATTAGTTGGTAGTGACTAACATTAATTAGTACCAACTTAACCGGACAAGTATTTTTTGAAGGACAACTTAATATTCACACAAATATTTGTAGACAACTTAATATCAGACAAGTTTTTGTAGCCAAAGAAACTTGCCAACTTAGTTTAAATGAGCACCAACTAATATTCACAATGGCCACACGTAGCACGTGACATTGAAAAATAGAGAATAAGTGGGCAGAGACCTAATTACCGCTATTAGATTATGATTATTATTTTCCTTATTCAAAATCGCTAAAATAAAAAAGATTAATCTGCAAATTAATTCAATCTACACTCAAATTATAATAGCATAACCTTATAAAAAATTATAATAGAATAAAATGACAAAATGCCTACAAATATAATAAAATCAAAGTGATCGAAATACTTAATTCTTTAGATGTGTAGCACTGATGACTTAGTCATTTACTGAATATATGTTATGAACCAAAACTTGTATCTCAATGTAAATCCAATGAATACCACAATAGATGAAGAACCAAACAATTACACGTCTAGACAACAAACAAAACAATGCCACAGTAAAATTATTAAATGTAAAAGTTAGTTAGAATTAGTTTTTAGGTGGTTAGTTTGTTAAGTCTCACTAGCTCTCTATATAGAGCATATCATGTATTCATTTGTATCTTTTTTCATTTATCAATATATAATTTATTTTTAATTTAAATATTGTTTTCCGTATATGGCTTCTATCAAAATTTAACATGGTATCAAATCATATTTATTAATTCATCATTGTGAAGCTTCCAAAAGATAGTTCAACCACTACATAGACAAAAGGAAGTAGAGAAACAAGAAGAGTGTGAAAATATACAAGATCTATATTTTTAAGAGAGTGTTTACAATTTCTTTAAAGTTTCAACCTTCCAATGAACAATAAAAAATGAGAAAAATTGTTTCTATGATAACAAATAAAAAGAAGGAGAAGATCGTTCTACATATACAAGGAGTTCCGGCTCTTTCAGTTATATAATATCAGCGATTGTAAATAAGCCATAGATGTTCATGGCAATTCATATAAATCTTCTTAAGTAAAAGCTTCTGGTAAGAAGTTGTAGCCTACCAATTCTAAAAAAAATATTTTGGATGAAAAATTCCAGAGACGAACAAGAAAATTATCCAGGATAAAGATCCTAAAAAACATCAAAGAAAAAATTAAGACTGCATTAGAATCTTGTCTCAAGCAAAGAAGAATTTCTTTATAAAAAAAATTAATGATATTCTTATTTTTAAAAATGCTAATGTATATTTTAGCTTCTATCCATAAAAATAATGGATAGTTAAATGCAAAATTCATATTTTTCGATCGAGGTGTTTTCGACGTTTCATATACTTGCAGTCGATAGATTTTTGGTTATCATATTAATTTTTGTCGATGTATTTTTGGCATTTCAAATTCTTTTTAGCTAATTTCTTTTCCAACATTTCTTTCTTGACATTTTCCAACCTTGAAGTGTAATAAACACACATGTAGGTGCAAAACACGAGAATGGGAGTTGAATTGTTTTTGGTTAAGTTTGAATTCTTCTAAATTATTTATTCAAGAACTGGTTCGAGTTTTGTGATTTTAACTAAAAAAAAGGCAGTAGCAATAACACTTAATTAATTAGAGGCAATAGTAAAGTAAAGAGTGCAACAGTAACGTGACACAAGCAGATTTATCCTAGTTTACCACCAACTTGGTAGCTACATCTAGTCCTTTCACTTAGAAGGATTTAACCACTAATTCAAATATTTGAATTACACAACACCTGACCCTACAAGTCAGTCTTCTCAAAACAACTTGACACCTACAAATTTTTTGAGGCAAACAAACACCTTGACCCTACAAGTCAAGTCTTCTTCTCACAACCTGAAAACCACAGATTGATGAAGGAAACTACACATTGACCCTAAAAGTCAGGTCTTCTCAACACAACCTAAAAACCACAGATTGCTTGAGGAACACTAGAGCCAATATTGGAATGGGTTACACAAGTTTGGAACAAATTGTGTTTTGCTTCTACTAAGAAGATTGTTAAAATTGATTTCTCACACTAAAGCACTTAGAAAATATTTCTTTGAGCAAGTGCTTCTCTAGAACTTAAACCTTTGAATTTTGAATACTTAGGAAATTTGAGCTCTCAAAAGTTTTTCTGAATTGTATGATATCTAAGTTTATGAGTTCACGCTTTCTTCTTCAGCCTTGAGTATCTATTTATAGAATATATTAGGGTTTCACTTTTGTCCTTGTAAAATCTGGATCATATCTTTCTTGTTAAGAAATTCTTAATGCATCTTCTTGTGAACAAATTATGAGTGTATCTTTTTGTGAATAATTTTAAGTGTTCTTCTTGTGAATAATTCTGAGTGTATCTTCTTGTGAACAAATATTTTGACCATATCTTCTTGTGAACAATATAGTGACCATATCTTCTTGTGAACAACATTTTGACCATATCTTCTTGTGAACAATATTTTGGTCATATCTTCTTTTCACCTTGGTCAAAGATTTCCTTTAATTATAACTTGGAATCATATCTAATTTCATATTGTGTTCAAAAACTTATTCACGTGAATCTTCCTTCATACTCATGATTTATTGGAGCGAGAATGAATTCGAGCTTGTTCTTGAATATTCAGAAATTCTGATTCGGCTAAGTATTTTCTTCAGAGTGAATTCTTTCAATTAGAGACATTGACTCTCCATCAGAGCCATTGACTTTCTTGTTGGAGTGAGATGTTGTGTTTCTTGGATATTAAAAGTCAGAGGCAGAATTATGTGACTTAGAATTAGTGGTTTTGGGCAAATCACATTGTTGAATAATCAGAGTCATTGAAACATTAGAGGCTGCATATCAGAGGCACACAAGGGCTTTAGAGACATGCTTCAAATTCATTTTTCAGAGCCCATCTTCAGATCCAGTTATCAAAGATAGTCTTCAGACCCAAACTTCAGAGCCAAACATTAGAGGCAGTCTTCACAACCTTCAGAGGCACGTTGCTTTCAGAGGCATGTGTTCAGAGGCAGACATGTATGCTTTTTTGTTCCTCTGATCTCATCCTCTCGTAACTTCATTTGGTGACTTCCTCTGGTAGCTTCCTCTAATCGTTTCCTCTGGTACCTTTCTCTGGTACTTTCCTCTGATTTTCTTGTTCTAATTGTTGCGCAAAATCTTGCACACACACAAAGGAAACTCCCTTAGATCAGCCCGAAATCTTGCACACGCACACTAAATATCATATCAGGTCAGGAGGCAACAAGGTGAAAGAGTGATC
Source organism: Cicer yamashitae (assembly GCA_037974755.1). NCBI lineage: Eukaryota > Viridiplantae > Streptophyta > Magnoliopsida > Fabales > Fabaceae > Cicer > Cicer yamashitae. The sequence goes on from JBBPBQ010020322.1 coordinate 15,094,397, forward strand.
CAATCATTACTCTATATTTTTTTTGGTCAACCTTCTGGCTTGATTCATCTTTTTCTAGTGAGCATTGGTGTAGCCAAAGGTTTGCAATCATTCACCTTAAACTTCTTGAGAAGCTTTTTTGTATACTTGGTTTAATGAATGTATATGCCCTTTTGACTTTGCTAAATTTGTATCCCTAAGAAGAACTTTAGTTCTCCCATCATGCTCATTTGAAATTCAAGTTGCATCAACTTAGCAAATTCTTGACAAAGAGTGCCATTAGTAGATCCAAAAATAATGTTATCAACATAAATTTGAATAATAAGAATGTCATCTCCTATTGATTTTCTAAATAGGGTGGTGTCTAATTATCCTCTTTCAAAATTGTTTTTTAGCAATAAATTACTTAATCTATCATACCATGCCCTAGACGTTTGTTTTAGATCATACAATAATTTCCTAAGTTTAATCACATAGTCTAGAAATTCAGAGCTTTCAAAACCCGTGGGTTGCTTAACATAGACTTCTTCACTTATATACCCATTTAGGAAGGCACTTTTAACATCCATTTGAAATAATGTAATGTTATTATAAGCAACAAAGGGGAGAAAATGTCTCAGTGTAATCGATATCCTCTTGTTGACTGTAACCTTGTGCAACCAGTTGTTTCTGAAAACTTCTCCCATTTCATTTAACTTGTTTCTAAAAACCCACTTGGTTCTAATAATGTTTTTCTTTTGGTACATCATTCCTTTTAAATTCATTCAACTCTTCTTGCATTACAAGGATCTAGATATCATCTGTTAGGGCTTCATTAACAGAGGTAGATTCAATTGATGATAGTAGACCAAACAAGATTGTGTCCTTCAGTGATGATCTAGTCTGTAGAGGATCATTGTAATTTCTAATAATCAGAGTTTCAGGATGGGATGACTTGTACTTCTATCAAGTTCTGACTTCTGAGTTATTTTGATTGCTTTTGACTTGGTCAAATTCATCTGCTGATGTTATGTCATCTTCCTCTGATTTACTTGCATCCTCTAATTGTTTGGGTTCTTCTAGTTTGTCTGCATCTGTTTCCTCTAGTTTCAGTAAACCTGCAGTATCCTCAACCTGCTTTGAATTTTTAAGGTCAAGTTGTTTGTTATCAAATTTAACATGTATTGACTCCTCCACAATTTGAGTTTCCCTATTGAACACTCAATAAGCTTTGGATATTTCAGAGTATCCAAGGAAGACACACTTTTGTGAGCGGGGATCAAACTTGTCAAGGTTGTCTTTAGTGTTTAACATATAACGAATACAACCAAATTGCTTAAAGTAAGAGATATTAGGCTTTTTACTCTTCCATAATTCATATGGTGTTTTATTCAACATTGACCTAATTAAAATTCTATTCTGAATATAGCATTCAGTGTTAATTGCCTCTGCCCAGAAATGTTTTGCAGCATCCATCTCATTTAACATGGTTCTAGTCATTTCTTGAAGGGGTCTATTATTTCTTTCTACAACTCCATTTTGCTATGGTGTTCTAGGAGATGAGAAGTTGTGTGAGATTCCACTCTCATCCCCAAAACTTTCAAATAACTTGTTTTGAAATTCTCCTCCATGATCACTTCTAATTGTTATAATCCTAAGAAATTTTTCATTCATTACTTGTTTGGAAAATGCAATAAACACTTTGTGGCAGTCATCTTTATTTCTTAAGAATTTTACCCAAGTCCACCTAGTGTAATCATCTAATATTACAAAGCCATATTTCTTTCCATTTACTAAGGCTATTTCCAATGGCCCAAAGACATCTATGTGCAAGAGCTCAAGGGTTTTGGAGGTAGAGACTAAGTTCTTAGGGGTAAAGGAGTTCTTAATTTGTTTTCCCTTTTGACAAGCTTCACACATAATTTCAGCTTTGTAGCTAAATTTAGGTAGACCTCTAACAAGTTAAAGTTTATACAATTTTGAAATTAATCTTAGGATTGCATGACCCAACCTTTTGTGCCAAATTAATTTTTCTTCATTTACTGACATGAGACACCTAACATCTTGTTTCTCTAAGCTAAACAAATTAATCTTATATAAGTTATTTTGCCTCTGACCTGTAAAGAGTACAAATCCATCTTTTTGACTAATTGTTTCGCATGATTTTTGATTAAATATAATATCATAGTTATTATCACTTAATTGACTAATACTTAATAAATTATATTTAAAACCTTTAACAAACAAAAGATCTTTAATGGAAGGAGATGTGCCATTACCAACTGAGTCGTGTCCAATGATATGGCATTTTTGCTTCCCTCCAAAAGTATGACTTAGAATTAGTTACTTTTGGCAAATCACATTGTTGAATCATCAGAGTTAGTGCAACATCAGAGGCCGCAAATCAGAGGCAGCATTTTGAGTGTGTTACAACTTTTGATTAGCGGAATATGAACTTTGAATGTATGGCATGAACAATCTCTTCAGAGTTAGTGATAACTTGATATAAACTCTTCAGAGGCATGTAGAGTTTGTGCACATCGGATGCATGCTTTAAATTCAGTCTTCAGACCAAGTTATCAGAGGTAGTCTTCAGACCCAAAATTTAGAGCCAAACATCAAAGGTAGTTTTGATAATTTTCAAAGGCACGTTGCTTTCAAAGGCATATGTTCAGAGGCAGATGTGTATGATTTTTTGTTCCTATGATCTCATCATCTAGTCACTTCCTCTGGTGACTTCTTTTGGTCACTTCCTTTGGTCGCTTCCTCTGATTTTCTTGTTCTAATTATTGCACACTTAATGAAGCCATTTAGTCCAAACAAATTGTTCTCATAAAATACTTTTGTTAACATCAAAATCACAAGAGGAAAACTAATTTGGTTCCAACACAAAATTCCAACTTGTGGGGGATATTAGATGTAAAAATTAATTAGAGTAAAATATAAAAGTTAGTTAGAGTTAGTTTTTAGGTGAATAGTTTGTTAAGTCTCTACTAGCTCTATATAAAGAACATAACATGTATTTATTTGTATCTTTTCTTATTCTATCAATATAAAAATTATTTCCAATTTAAATGCTTTATCTCTGCTATGGCTTATATGATGAAGATTCTAACATATATGACAAAATAATAGAGAAAAACTAAATTTATGTAAAAACTACTTATTTAGATTAAATGGAAAAAAGTATCAAACATAACTCAGTCATTTGTAGTTTATTAGATTAGTTCCAAATTGACTTAGTCAAATATCTTTTCTTTTTTATAACTGTTTTGTTGGCAGTAGTTAGTTGGTGGTTTGTTAGCCATCTTCGCCTTTTTTGTGTAATCATTTCCCTAGTTATATAAAATCATATATGTATGATATTTCTTAATCAATCATAATAGATGAGGTTATTCAAACATTTTTTTTCTCAAATTACCAACATTCCCAAATTCTTTTTCATTTTCAACCTCTAACAATAAATCACCACATCAATCATGGCAAATAAAGACAATTCTTCTCATTCGAGGAGCGAAAATCACTCCACCATTTCTGTACCTTCCAATCACAACTCTTACTACCTTTATCCAAGAGAAAATCCTAGCACTGCCTTCGTCGCGCCACCACTGCATTGCAACTACTTCTACAACTGCAGTGAATCCATGAAACGAGCCCCATCTTCAAAGAACAAGATTTTTTTTTATCAACGGGTCTCTGTCGTCACCATTTCCATCAGATCCATTTTGAGTTTTGGGAACGATGCAATAACATGGTATTTTCTAGGATAACACAAACTTTATCACCTCATATCTCTTAAAGCACCATTTTTTTGACAATGCTTTTGAACTATAGAGGGGTCTCTATGACTGATTCACCAAGGGCAACCATATCAAATTCTTTGATCTTCTCAATGATCTTCATTCAATCAAACAAGGTGATTGTTCTTTGTCCACTTACTTCACTTATTTAAAGATAATCTAGGATGAATTGGAATTTTTAGACCTACTCCTTCTTGCATATGCCTAAATCGGTGTACTTATAATATGAGTTCTAGAAACTATGTGCGATTCAGCTTAGTACCATGACTCAGGTTCTTCAAATCATATCACTTCTAACTCTGCAAATTTATTTAACAAAATCTCTTATAATGGTGAAAAGAAAATTAAGGTGGCTAATGGTAATTCTAGTAGTATTCTTCATATTATTACATGTTCCTAATTTCTCCAAGAACTAGGTGAGTGTTTCAAAATTTTCTTATGATAAGATTGTCTACTTTCAATTTCATTCTAATTTTTGTTATATGAAATCTCAGGTCAATAATGACATCTTGTTGATAGAGAAGCTCAAAAATGGCAAGCAGTCAAAAGGATTCTCAAATCTCAAATATTTGCATGGGACTTGTCAATTTGGTTTAACTTTTACATAATCTGTCAAGCTCAATTTGTCAGAGTTCTGTGTGACGCAGATTGAGGCTCTGATGTTGATAATAAAAGGTTAATTATATTGGATATTGTATTTATCTAGACAACAACCTGATCTTTTGGTCATCTAAAAAGCAAGATGTGGTCTCAAGGTCAAGTACTAAGGTTGAATATAGAAGTTTGACAACAGAGACTACTGAACTCATTTGGCTCAAGACCCTACTTTATGAATTGACTATCTAATGAGATCCTAATATGATATCTCTTTACCTGTAAAATTGATTCAATAATGGAATAAAAAGAACTAAATTAATTTTGGTTGAAAATGTTATTTTTGTAGGTGATGATTTGTTTGCCTTGTTTTGGCTATATGTGGAGCTCTAGATGTCTGATTGAAGTGATCTTTGATTCGTTAGAAAGCTTAAAGAATTATCTACAATTTATCTTTTATACTCAAGATCTAATTCAGCTTCTATAATGGTCAAGAACGGGCTGGAAGTTGCCCACGAAGTTGTGGTGTTTTGATTGTTTTGTAACTATTTTTTAATTAAGACTAGACAAGACAATTATTAAGAAAGTTATAGTAGCCACTACGATTAATGTTACTTTATTGTGACTTTTCTTTTCTTCTACCAGACAACCCAGGACTCCTACTTATATGTGCCTCATATATGCAGAAAACTTATATTTGAATGAAATAAAATATTTATCTTTGAGAATTGTGAATGAGATTTTCTCCTCTTTGAGTGTTTGGATTGAAACTTGATTGAATCTTTTTTACCACTGTAGCGATTCATCTTGATTGTGACGTCTTCTTTTACCATCTCTTTCCTCAAATCCACCTTTTGTTTATTTATTTTAATTTTCTCATATTTTTATCCATCCATATTTGGGTTGTCATCACTATCTCAACTACAACACCTCCAATCATATATTGTGACAACCTAAGTGTTGTCATGCTTGCTTCCATCCCAATCCTCCACCACAAGAACTAAATATTTTGAGTCAGATCTCTATTTTATCTGTGAGAAAATCCAAAACAAGGAGTTGTAGATTCATCACATTTCTTCACTTGATCAAACGGGAATTTTTAGTAGAGATTTGTTGTAGAAAATAAAAAAGAAATTTTGGTATTTTAGATAGCTTGTACTTGGGACAAAAAATTGTCTCATGGTTTAATGAAAGACGAGAACTTTTGTTTTTTTTCTAGTCCATTGGTCCCTCTTATGTCTTGTCCCATGACTAGTTTCTTAATAAACTCGTTACAAAAAAAATTTGTCATGTTCAGTCCTTATGGTAACTTTTATTTTCTCAATGGTTGTCAGTGATATTAAAACGTTAGTACCGAATGTCGAACTCAATGAATCTATTGTACTATCGAATTATGTTTGGTTACTGAATTGAACAAAAGATTTCGAGTTGATTTCAAGTTTCAGATGAACACAATAGAGATGTTAACTTTATACTAATAAAAATGTCAAAGACAAGTTTCACTTCGAATCCACAACTTCAGATATGGTTGAAATACTTCACATAGGTCATATTGATTTATCATCAAAATTTAGCATTGAACGAAACAAAACAAAACTAGGAAAAATATCTTCTTAATCAAGAAAATAAGAGCATAAGCATGCTATTGAATTCAAGAATTAAAATTCACAAACTATATCAAATAAGTCCCAAAATGAACTAATGACTAAAGATAAATAAGATAATAAAAGAAGAAAAACAATGAAAAATATGCATATGATGAAGAATTATCACAACCCCAAACTTAGTCTATTGTTTGTCCCCAAGCAACAATTAAATTCAAATTAGACAATAGTTAAAAGCAAGTTTAAACTCAATTCTTCAAATTAATTCATACTTAATCCTCAAAGTTAACTCTACTACAATACATTCATCATGCTCAAAGGTTACTTAACATGTCAAAAGACATCAATTGAAAAATTAGAACAACACATATTCATCTATCAAATTCAACTTTCTGTTCACATAGTTTAAAAACAAATTCAAATAACAAAATAAGATTGAAAAAATAAAAAAAATGTCATCTTTAACTTCCTATTTTTTAGCAAATCAAACCCAATCTAAATGTATAAGGTGTAATAGTCTAAAACAAATTATATATATATATCACAATTTTAAATATTTGTATGACTATTTTATTCAATTAATCTTATAATTTATCTAATTAAACTGCAACATCTAATTAGATGTGTAATTTTCTATAAAGATGAAGACAAATTAAACTCTTACAAATAAGTGGTGCATTGCATTGCAGCAATTTTATGAATAATATATTTGACGACTTGTGTTGGCTCCCTAATAATACGGCCAAAAGAAAGAACCAACATGACTCGTGAAGAACACAGAACACAAACAAGTTGAGACATTGTTCAGTTCACCATCAAGTGCAATAAACAATATCCTATAAATAGAACCTCACCTTTTGCATCTGTTCCACATCTTTTAGAATTTTTAACCAATCATCATACATCACTAGTGAATTTTATTTTTTATATTAAATAAAAAATTAAATAATGCTTTATATTCTAAAATATAGTTTCTTAGATAGTCTCCAAGATATTTGACACACTAGGGGCTATAGCACAATTGGTCCAATAAGACTCTCACAAAGTGTATGCCAAGTTGAAATCGCACTTCCTACAAACAAAAATTTAGCTTCTTATTTTTTTACTCATAATTTAAAAAAAATTAAGGTAAAAGGATAATGGTCATTTTAAAGTAGAAAATATCTTAATAAACACTTATAAAGATATTTACATTTATTTCTTTCAACGACATTAAAGAGAATTGAATCTACAATATGTCAGATTTAATATTTGTCACAATTACGAATTCTTGAGTTTAAATTCGAGATGATATTCAACTTAACAATATTAGTATTTTGCCAGTTAAGCTAAAAACAAAATACAATACCTATTTTTTATACCACTATAAGCTTGACTCGTAAAATCTAGCTTCTATATTTATGTGCATCTAAAATAGTCTTTATTATTGTATATACGTGGAAGCATAATATATTTTTTGACAAAATACATTTCGTCGCGATCTTTTAAGTTACACGAAAATAACATATTAGTCATTTATTTTATTTTTTTATAAAAAGTTAGTCATTTATCTTTCTTTTATTATCAAATTCGTCTTTTATGTTTGTAAATATTTACACCAACGATTTTAATTTTAAACTAGCAAAATTGAAATTCAAAATTCTCTCAATTTTTTCAATAAATTCGTGTAATTCTTAATGAGTTTTGATTGTAATTATCATAAAATCATAAGTCCTCAATCAAATTTTAGAAAAATAATTAAACAAAACAGAATTCGAGTGGGATAAATTTTAAAGTTCTTGAAATTAAACACAAAATTCTCTCAATCTATGTCATAAAATCACATGAAAATTTAATATATTGTTCTTTATATGATTGATAACAAAATTTATAGTATCATTTTAAAAATCACTAACTAAAAATAATTGGAATAAAATTATAAATAAAAATAGTTCAATATCATAACTTTTACTAACATAAATAACTAACTTGATAAAAAAAATTATATAATCAATTTAATATCTCAATACTCAAATCGCTATCCTATATATTTTGCTAAGAAACATAATATTTATTGTAGGTACGATGTGTTCGGCGTAAAATAAAATATAAATTATTTTACTTATTGTTTCCATTTTTGGGTTTAAAATATATCTAACATATTCAAATAATTGCACCACTGCAAATAACATTCTAATTAAGCATTGCGGGCATTTAACAACATTAATTTCGAAAACTACAAATTTGGAATCAGAATTCGATAATAGGGAAGTTCCAACCCCAACCAAAACCTCAAAAACGCACACCATAAAGTGGGGCCCACAATTGTCTGTATTGTGATGGCAAACAAGCTAGCTATATCTACCAAACTGCAACCAACTCCTTTCACACACCCAAGTGTGTATATGATTAAAAAAATAATATCAACCATTCATTTTTTTCTTCTTGCGGTACATTTTTTTATCTATAACTTTGATAGTTAAAAAATATAAAATGACATTAAAAAATATTTTAAATTAATGTTTAGAAACTTCAATTAAGATAATAAAAAGAAAAATAGAAAAAAAAAATAGAACGTTATAAAATAATTCATAACAAAACACAATAAATCTGGAGAAAAAGAGCACCATAAATTCTTCAAAAAAAATTATTACCAAAAGGGATATTATATAATTGTTAAACAAAGCTTAGATGAGTTAAAATCACCCAAATTAAAAAGTGTCTCTAATCTTTTTATATATATTAATACATCTGATTAATAATATACTTGATACATCAATTTTTTTTATTAAAACAAGGTTTAAATGAATTTAAACCACTTTGTAAGTGTAAACTAACTCATTACCAATTAAACCAACTATTATTTGATTAAATTTTAACTCAAATTATAAAAAGATATTAACATAGATAATTACATATTATTATGTAAAATAAGAGTCATATTTATATTGCAACTTGTACATTGACAAACCAGAAATGTAACAAGGCAAAGTAAATTTCCTTGTAATTTAATACTTTATTATTAAATGTTAGCGTTTGGTAGGATGGGTTCTTCTTGGGATTTTCTATTGCCACCTTTTTCTTCATGATATATATTATTTATCCTAATATATTCCCTATGCTTTTCCATTATGTCTAGATAACGTTACAATATAGTAACAATGTAATATATTATTAATAATATTAATATTCATGGAACCAAATAGAAAAAAGAAAGAAAAAAAACAAAAGAGAAAAAAAGGAGCTACGCTAACGCCAAGCAGAAGCAACGGTGAGTGTTCTTCCCATCCAACCAAAACAAATCCCTCCGTTCTCTTCTTTCACACTGAGTCCCGTGTTGACTCGGTTATTATTACCCACAGCGAGTCGCGACTTTATTGACTCAGCAACGTTTTGACTCATTGGTTTCAACATAAACCCCGCCATACTCATACGCGCGCGCCATTTTCCGAAAACCTCACACCTTTCAACACGATCTCTACCTTCACAAGCCACCGAGTTACATAGCTTCCGATTCAGTCCTTCTTCAATCTTAACTCGGTCCGAGTTATCTTTTCCTAACACAGACTCAACCGAGTCATACAAAGCACTATAATAAGACCAAGACTCAGCCACTCTAGCCAAAAACGGCGCAGTATTACCGTTCATTTCTTGCTCCAAAATTGTTACCACGCGCGGGGAAAGTTTCTTCACGCGCCTTAAAAGCTCGTCGCGTGGATTCTCCGTTGAAACGCTTTCATCAGGAATACGATTCAGTTTAAACGCGAAATTAACAACCAGCGTTTCATCCGAGTCACAACCTAATAACTCGCGAGTCAACTCGTTAACTCGCCTCTGAGAAACGGTTACAATACGAAACTCAAACGCGATTCTCAACTTCTCCGCTTGACGACTCAACATCTCGCCAACCGCTTTAAAACTTTCGTCTCCACCGCCGTTCTCCGCCGCAACCGCAACTATCTTCAAAGTAAAACCTGGTAAAACGTCACGCGCTTTAAGCGCGTGCAGAAGATTAATATACTGTTTCCCCTGTCCTATTTCAAAATCCACCACACAGAAACCGTTGTGATCAAATGCTGCTTCCAAAATCGCGAGATTCGAAGCCATGAAACCAACGCTGAAACAGACCGAGTTTTCTAACAATAACCGAGTCGACTCAGCGTGTTCTTTACTGAACAGTTCAACAACAGGTGGAGGATTTTCAACAGAATTCATCCTCGATTTAAGAGCAGAAACCATGCAATTCGTTAAACGTTGATCCGAATTTGCATTCGGATTCAAATTCTGAACAAAACGGTTTAAGATCTCTAAAGCGACGTCGTTTTTACCTTCGGAAATCGCCGACGCAGCTTCAATTAGGGTTTGTTTGGAACAAACAGAAGCCGGTGAAGCCGCAGATGAAGAAGTTGATGACGTGGTAGAAGAAGTAGGCGATGAAGAAGCTGGTTTCTGAGCCTGAGTCGGCCCAGGCCCACCAGGCCCAATTAGATTCTGATAAGTTTCTGACCATTCACTTGTTGTTATAACAGAAGCTGCATCTGCTTCTTCACCTTCGTCGTTATCTTCTAGAAGCTGTTTCTCTAATTCTTGAAGAAGCACGTTATCACTGATCTTTTTTTCCGGTTCAGTGTTTTGATTTTGAACCCGGTTTAAAATACCCGGACCTAAATTAGAGGTTCGGTAGTTAAAATTGGGGTTAATTGGTTGAGGACGAAGTTGGTGAAGTAAAGGAACACCTAAACGCTGCGTATGGTAGTTAAATGATAAAGGGTTTTGTAATTCAGGTAGAGAGAAAGATAAAGGGGAATTGTTTTGAAACTGAAAATTTGTTCTTGGTTTTACAGAACGAAGTAAAAGATTTGAGAGAACGTGATTGTTGTTGCTGTTGTTGTTGTAGGTTTGGTTTTGTTGGGTTTGGAATTCTGCTAAAGTGCGTTTTCCGATGAACGGTTGAGATTGACGTTGGATCTGTGAAGAAGGATCTAGAAAAATTGGGGGAAGTTGTTGTTGGGTTCGATAGAGAGAGGGATGATGGAGGTTGTCGTTGTTGTTGGTGGTGTTTGCTGATCTGCCGGAGTAAAAGTCCGATGATCCAACACCGCCGTTGAATCCCGGAGACGACATTTTTTTCTTGTTTCTTCGGTGACGAGGAATCGGCGAAGAAAATAAGGAAAAGAAAAAGGTTAGAAGGTTTTGTGTTTGGAGAAATGCATGAGACACATTGGAGAGAGAATGTGAAAGAGAGAGAGAGGATGGTGGTTCTTTGTGGGGTTGAATTTATTCTTATGAATATAACGGAGAAGGCTACGGTTTTTATTTTCCTTCTTGGGGTCTATGATTTTTATTTATTTAATTTATAAGAATGATGTATTTGAAAATTAATATATATTTTGATATTATCAAATATTATATTTCATTTTTAAAATTATATTTTTTGTTATGATTTTAATTTTAATTATAAAAATAATTTATTTAATTATTAGATCAAAATTAAATATATAAATATATTAAATTTTAAATTTAATCAGTTTTAATAAATAATAGTACATGTATAAACAAATTATAAAAATTATTAATTAAAATAATAATACATATATAAACAAATTAAATAATCATTGTAGAACTTATCTTTTATTATTATTTTCTTTTTTGGTGAAATTATTTTATTACTTTTATTATTATTATTATTCTAAATTAATAGGCTTTTATTTTCCAAAAAATAATGATATGCTTTTGACTATGGAAGATCAATCGTATCATATAATTGCTGATCGAAAATACATTTTCGGTAGTATATTTTCAGATTAAATATAATTTTTAGAAGTTAGCTTCGGATAGAAATCAACTTTTGTAAAGAATAGTAAAACATCTTTCTTTATATTGTGCAACTAATTTTCAATTACATTTCATTTATAAAAAAATTTCAATTACATTTTAATTAGTCAAAAAAATTTTGATTAATTTTTTAGACTAAAAGAATCATTTAATTAATTTTAATTTATACCCTTAGATTTTTTCATGAAATGAATAATGTATTTTGCTAAAAAATAGTTGTTCAATTAATAAGGATACTTTTTTATGAGTAAGAAAATAAAGTACTTAATTCAAATCACAATATTGTGAAGCAATATAGTTTTTTTTTAAATTAAATTTGGTTAATCCTATAAGTACAATTTGTTTATTAAAAAAATAAGATAGATAATTTTAAAGACCAATTTCGGACTAATTATTTAAAATTTTAAAAAATAATTTAATTTTTATGAAATACAATTTTTCTATCTTAAGTACCATTTTTAGTTTTGTAAATAATTTAATTTATATTAATTTATACTGATATTTATATGAATTAAATCATTTACAAAACTAGATGAAATTTGCATTTAAGTTGTTGTTTTTATTTGTAGTTGTCGTTATTGCATTATTTATTATTTTTGGGTTTTGAAATATGAGTGTGGAATGTTTCGTATCAGAGTTTGTACGCATTAAGATCGAGTCGTTGATATTTTTTGGATTCGATATTTCGACCAGATTCAGCTACATCCAACGGTGAATGGTTTACCGCATCAAAGCCGAAACTGACTCCTCCTCTGTTGTTATTTAATAACGAACTTCAATTCTCGGCAATCCATGCCATCACGCTACCTTCCTCGCGCGTGTAATAACATAAAGTGCGTGTTTCCTTCTGTTTCGATGTTCTTGTGAAACTTCTTAAAATCAAAGCAGTGAATTGGGGTGAAGAAAAGGTAGTAAAGTGTGTTTAACCAATCACTTTTGTCTTTTTTTCTTCTAATTAAATAAATTGAATGATATATATTTTTTAGGATGAAATATAAACAAAATTAAAAATTTAGCTTTAGTTTATATATATATTAAATATTTAATAGGAAAAATTAAAAATTTAATTTTTGTTTATATTTTAATATTTTTTTTAATAGGCAAAAGAATATGGTATTGCTATCATTTGGTTGGTACAACTGACTCTTTATTTGTATACTAGGAAAATATTAAGATGGCAACAATCTTAAATAAAAAATATTTAGATATAACTTATACATATAATTTAATTATTTTAAAAATATATATTATTTAACTATTTGATTTTCTACATTTTTTTCTTTTATTTTATTTTTTGAAAATAGAGCTAGTTTATTAACTAAAAGGAGAAAAGGGAATGAACCATTTATAATTGGTATACAAAATGCTATTAAATAAAGTAGAAAATTTAGTAAAAAAAACAAATTCATAGAGACACGTGTGTCTTCTTTTGTTAGGAAATTTGCACTACAATTAGCTTCACATAAGATGTGGTGAAGAGAAATACTCCAATCAAGAAGATGGAGGAGTGAGTGAACCTCTTTCAAGAGAGGTCGGAGATCCGGCGGGGTAGACGACACACCTCTGACCATGGGTGCGTTTGTTTCAGATTTTTTTGTGAAAAAATCTATTTTTCAAGCCAAAAATCACTTTTTGGGTTTGAAGGGTGTTTGTTTTAGATTTTTTTTAAATGATTTTGTTAAAAAAATCATTTTTTGGCTAAAAATGAAAAGCTAGAAATAGTAGCTTCTCGTATTTGCCTTTTGCGATAGATGAGACAGAAAAACTAAACACAATTAAAAAACACGGAACGTACCTCATTAACGATAGAAAATAATGCAATTACCCCTACCTTATTTTGAAAATCCCAAATTGTCCTCCTTTCATTAGTTGCGTTTTTCCCTTTCACGTAGTGACCATTTTTTTCTCTTTCCACCAAAATGGTCATTGTAGTTTAAAAATATCATTTTTACAAAATTTTATACAAATAGATTAAAAATTATTTTTTTTAAAAAAATCATTTTTATAATAGTAAACAAACGGGAGTTAAAAAATCATTTTTTTAAATCTCTAAAAAAAAATCTCTAAATTATTTAAAATAAAAATCATTTTTATTTAAGCTCAAACAAACGCACCCCATGTCAATAAGAGGTTTAAAATCATTTTCAACGATGACATTTTTTAAGTCAATATTTTGAGACACCCTAATACCATACAGAAGAGCTCAAACTTCAGCAAAACGAACATTTCCAACGCCTAGGTTGCCATAGTAACCTGTATAACAATTGTCGTTCTCATCGCAAACGAGCCCACCTAAGGAGGAATTTAGGGTAGTAGGTTGGAAGGCACTATCAACATTCACCTTGTAATATTCAAATGAGGGAGCTTTCCAATTAGTCTCAATACTAGTGTTTCTGTGATCCTAAAGTCAGGGGGGTTTACTAGTCTTGTTAACAATTAGATGAACATTATATTGGGTTTTAATCCAGAAATCCGTCTACAAGTCAGAGGAGTTTGAAAACACAAGATCATTCCTATCATTCCTATCATTCCAAAGCCTACAAACAAAGACTCCAAAGCAAGTAGGCCACGACCAAGGAACAAAACCAATATTATTAGTAGAGAGATTTCATTTCAACTAAGCATGCATACCCAAGCTGAAGAAACGACTCCACTGAGTCAAATTTATAATACTATTCCAAAATTTAGACATCGATTCATAGTCACAAAGTATATCCATTATGGATTCAAGACTAGAATTATAATGAGAACATATATCGTTTGATGTCATGTTTGGTCTTTTCCGCTCCATATTAATCAAGATTTTTCCATGAGCTAATTTCCAAATGAAAGACCTAATGTTATTAGGACCAGGCCACTCCCAAGCTTTAAGGAACATAAAATCATGTTCGTTCTCACTATCCTCCACCTGGTTAGCTAAGAAGTCATATGTCGACTTAAGCGAGAATTGGTAATTGAAAGCAGGAATCCAATTTGGGAAGTTTGCTTCTGCATTTTGGATAGGGAGTCAAATAGATTCAATTTTGGAACTAATATCATTTGAAATGAGGCACTCGAGCACATCCATTCGCCAAACTGTTATTATCTACATAAAATGATATCGGGTGCTCGGTTTGACCTGTATGGATGTGACCCTACCAATGATTCTAGATGGGGCCACAATCAACTATTCAATTGTCCTTCCAAAACCTAGTATCTTGACCATTACGCACCATCCAAGTTATGCTACGTTCCACCCCCAGCCAGACTTGGGAGATAGCTCGCCAAATGTGAGATGTATTGTTGTGAGGAATTATCTTAGGCATGGCTTGACCACCATAACCATATTTGGCTTGCATTACTCTAACCTAAAGTTTATCAGGACATGCTACAAGCTCTTAGACTAACTTCAACATATGAGCTTTGTTAAGAACTCTCATGTTTTTTAATCCAAGTCGACCTTCCTTCTTTGGAGAGAACACCGTGTCCCATGATATCATATGGCATTTGCAGTGTTCCTCAGTGCCTCCCCAAATAAAACTTCAATGTATCTTTTCAGCTTGGTCACATATGGAAGTCGGGATCAAGGAAGTCTTCATTGTATACCCTAGGATGCAAGAGAGGGAAGATGGTGCAAGAGTAATCCTACCTACAAAAGACAAGTTATTAGTCTTCCAACCAATAAATTTTTTTCTCACACAATTTAAGATAAAAGAATAGTTGTCTTTGAAATCCTCTAATGAAGAAGAGAGACTCCCAAGTAATAGCCAAGTTCATTGTAGCTTCGATCTCTAAAACTATAAAATACATGTTTTTGATGATACAAAAGCCCAACGATGATGATGATCAAGGCAACAAGCTAAAAAAAAAAAGAAGTTCACAAATATCTTATTGATAGCTTATTAATCTTCTCATATTAGATGTTTAAATGTAAAGGTAAATGATACAACCCATAGCTCGAATACAATGCAAACCTCACATCTTTGCATATACATAAAAAGTATTTTCAAAAGTCAAAATTACATTTACAAAGTGTTAAAATTAATATTTTTGACAAAATACAAAGGTGTACTCGATACAACATAAATGTATTCGAATACAGATGACAAATTGCTAAGTCAATAGCAAAAGCCTCTCATCTGTATTCGACTACAACCTGCTGTAGTCGAATACAACTAGCAAGACAGTAGCAAAATTAATACAACTGTATTCGACTACACAAACTTGTATTCGAATACACATTGAAAAGTTTTGAATTTTTTGAACGTTACAAAGAGGTGTATTCGAATACATACATCCCGTATTCGAATACAACTGGAAGCAATGCAATTTTTCAGTTCTGAAATTTATCTAAATCATTGCAATTGTTCCTCAAACCTCTTGGATCAATGGCCATGAATCTGAAAAGATGTTTATGGACTATAAATTCACCATAACTTCAGATTAAACAACAACAATCCTACTACACAACTTTAAAGACTTTGAACAACTTTTTTGAATTTTTCTCAAAGTCATTTTTCATAAATTCAAGTACTTGCATATCATTTTTCATATCCTTAACTAAGGTTCTCAAAGTACTTGAAGCAATCTTGGATTGTTATCATTCTACCTCTTTCTTATTCCTATATCCTTATCAAATCACAATGTTTGTAAAAAGAAAGTAGTACTTTATTTAAATAGTTTTATCTAAGATAGTAGTGTGTTATCCTAGAAGATTTGTTAGAAGTTTGTAGCAAAGGTCCTAGGGTGGGACTTGTACATTTTCTGACAATAGTGGAGAAATCTCTTGTGGTGTGCAAGAGGACTGGATGTACCCTTGGTCATAAGGGGAACCAGGATAATTCTGTTGTGTGCATTTCTTTACTACCATTTACTTTCATCACTTACTATCCTTAAACGCAAAAATCGATCATTTAATCGCTGAAAACAATAAAAACTCCTAAACACCTAATTCACCCCCCTCTTAGGTGCACATCTGTACTTACAATTGGCATCAAAGCTGGTTCAAGGTAACTTACTCCTCGATCATTACTTATGGCTTCCGCACAACCTGTTTTCAGAGATGGTGGCAGTAGTAACAAACCACCATGCTTCGTTGGAGAGCACTATGATTTTTGGAAGATACGTATGCAAGCGTATCTTGAAGCACAAGGAGACGACATATGGGATGCAGTTGAAAATGGTCCTTACATTCCAACAACAGTCATCAACAACAAAGAAGAAATTAAGATAAAGAATTCTTGGACCGATGATGATAAAAGAAAAGTGTTGTTCGATAAAAAGGCTAAAAACATACTACAATCAGCACTAGGAATGGATGCATTTTTCCGCGCTGTAAAACAGGCAAAGAAATATGGGACACATTGGAAGTAACCCATGAAGGCACCGTTGAGGTAAAAGGATCTAAACTCAATACACTTTCTCAAGAATATGAGTTATTCTGTATGCAGCCCGGAGATTCTATCTTAGATTTGCAGAAAAGATTTTCCCACTTAACAAATCACTTGACGGCTCTTTGAAAGATTTTCACCAACGATGAACTAAATCTGAAAGTATTAAGATCACTAACAAGGGCTTGGCAACCAAAGGTGACAGCAATATCAGAAAAGAAAAGCTTATCCAAGATGTCACTTTCTACATTATTTGGAAAACTTCAAGAACATGAAATTGAACTTAGAAGGTTGGAGCAAAATGAAAGTCAAGAAAAGAAAACCAAAAACATTGCTCTAAAGACCGAATCAAAAGAACAAGTCAAAGACGAAATTTCTGATGAAGACGAAAACATTACTTTCCTCATTAAGAAATTCGGTAAGTTTCTTAAAAATGACAGAAATTTCAAAAAGAAGAAAGAAAGAAAGATAGCTCTACTTCAAACCAAAACTTCACTTGCTTTGAATGCGGGAAACAAGGACATATCAAAGCAGACTGTCCAAACCTTATCAAGAAAAATGCCAGTAAAAGGAAAGACTTCAAGAAGGCATACATAGCTTGGGAAGATAACGAAGTAAGTTCATCTTCAGAAACTGAAAGTGAAGAATGCGCTAATGTTGCATTAATGGCATCGCATCAATCAGATGACGAAGAAGAGGTTAGTAACATAGACTTCCTTCATCACAATAAAACTAATAGTGAATTAATTATAGAATACAATTATGCTCAAAACGCCATTAAGGAACTTCTTATTGAATGTAAAAACCTGTTCAAACTAGTGTCAACACAAAAGAGAAAAATCTCAAGTCTTCAAGAAAAAGTTGACATTATGAAAAAGGATTATGAAAAACCAAAACAAAATTTTACATGCAATAAATGTGATTCCCTTTCCTTCAAGATTGTTCAATTAAATAGAGTAATTGAACAATATGAAAAAGGACAAATGGGATTGGAAAATGTTCTGAACATGCAAAGATACTCAAATGATAAAAGTGGTCTTGGATTCTCGAAATTTGACAAATGAAGCTTGAATGAGACCATTTTTGTTAAAGCGAGTAATCAATCCAATCAAGAAAAAATTACAATTTTACAAAAAGGTCATTCTTATAAGGAGAAAATTACTCAATAAATTTCATACATATGCTATTAAAAATAAATTTACTCCTACTTGTTCCTATTGTGGTCTTCATGGTCACACACCTAATGCCTGTCATGTGAGAAACATTGGTGTTCCAAAAGGGCATTACGTGTGGGTAAAGAAAGGTTCTAACCATCAAGGACCCAAAGCACATTGGGTACCTAATAAAACTTGATTTCAATTTTTTAGGTATGCACACAAAGTACCTCAAATATGTGGTACTTAGATAGTGGATGCTCCAAACATATGACGGGTGATATAACAAAATTTTCAGGATTGACTCTTGAATCAAAGGGATATGCAGTCTATGGAGATAATAACTAAGGAAAAATCTTAGGCATTGGAAAAGTCGGAACAGCCCCTTCCCCTTCAATTGAAGATGTCTTATATGTTGAAGGTCTAAAGCACAATCTCATAAGCATTAGCCAGCTATGCGACAAAGGATACAAGATAGCCTTCAACAAAGATGGGTGCATCATTCAAAATGTAGTAACAAATGAAATTCAATTTATCGGTAAGCGTTTCAAAAACATTTTTATACTTAATCTTGACGATTTATCCTTAAAAATGAAATGTCTTTTAGTAAGCGACAACAATGATGCATGACTATGGCATAAAAGAATTGCACATATCCACATGGATCATTTAAACAAATTGGTCAAGCATGATCTTGTTGTTGGATTACCAAAAATGAAATTTGTAAAGGATAAATTATGTGACGCTTGTCAAAAAGTTAAACAAACAAAAATTTCTTTCAAACCTATAAATGTTATATCAACTACAAGACCACTTCAATTAATACATATGGATTTGTTTGGTCCATCAAGAACCAAAAGTCTTGGTGGAAACTCATATGGACTAGTGATTGTTGATGATTACTCGAGGTTCACATGGACCTTATTTTTGGCAAGTAAAAACGAAGCTTTTAAAGCATTTAAAAACTATGCCAAGCTAGTCCAAAATGAACAATCATCCAAAATTGTATCAATTAGAAGTGATCATGGAGGTGAATTTCAAAATACCTCCTTTGAAGAATTTTGTGAAGAAAATGGAATTTTCCACAATTTTTCTGCACCTAGAACACCTCAACAAAATGGGGTTGTTTAGAGAAAGAACAGATCCTTGGTAGAACTCGCAAAGTACTTTTGGGCAGATGTCGTAAACACAGCATGCTATGTTTCAAAAAGAGTAAACATTTGGTCGATTCTTAAGAAAACTCCTTATGAACTCTACAAAGGAAGAAAGCCCAATATCTCTCACTTCCACATCTTTGGATGTAAGTGTTTTGTGCTAAACAACGGTAAGGACAACCTTGGAAAATTCGATGAAAAAGCAGATGAAGGTATTGTTATTGGCTATGCATTATCTAGTAAAGCATTTAGAATTTTCAATAAAAGAACTTTAATCGTTGAAGAATCAATGCATGTAACTTTTGATGAAACTAACCCCTTGAAAGAGGACAAAGTTATTTCTTATGATGATGATGACGTTGAAAGTAGTAATACAAGCAAAGAACATCAAATTGATCAACCAAGTCAAGAAAGTGAAGTCGACATTGAAAAGAAATATGATATTCTTCCTAAGGAATGGAGGACCCATAGAGATCACCCAATTGATAACATCATTGGTGATATCAACAAAGGAGTTACAACAAGACTTAAACTACAAGATGCTTGCTTGAACATGGCATTCGTTTCTCAAATCGAACCCTCCAAAATTGGTGAAGCACTAAAAGATGATCAATGGATACTTGCCATGCAAGAAGAACTTAACCAATTTGAAAGAAGCAAAATATGGGAACTTGTTCCTAATCCGGGAAATAAACACATCATTGGTACAAAATGGGTGTTTAAAAATAAACTTCACGAAAACGGTATAGTTGTTCGCAACAAGGCAAGATTGGTCGCCCAAGGATATAATCAAGAAGAAGGGATTGATTTTGGCGAAACATTTGCTCCAGTTGCAAGGTTAGAAGCAATATGTTTACTACTTGCTTATGCTTGTTCTATGAACTTTGAATTATTTCAGATGGATGTGAAAAGTGCCTTTCTCAATGGATACATCAATGAAGAAGTATATGTCAAACAGCCACCTGGCTTTCAGGACTTCAAGAATCCTTCACATGTCTTCCAATTAAGAAAAGCTCTCTATGGTCTAAAACAAGCTCCAAGAGCTTGGTACGATAGATTGAGTGCTTTCCTATGTGAAAGAGGATTTGAAAAAGGCAAAGGCGATAAGACATTATTTATTAAAAGAAATAATGGTCACACCTTATTGGTCCAAATCTATGTTGATGATATCATATTCGAATCAACAAACAATGACATATGTGAAGAATTCTCGTTGATGATGCAAGGAGAATTTGAAATGTCCATGATGGGAAAATTAAACTACTTTTTTGGCCTTCACATCAAGCAACTCAAGCATGGCATCTTCATAAATCAAGCAAAGTATTGCAAAGAATTGCTAAAGAGATTTGAAATGGAAAATTGCAACGAAAGTGCGACTCCCATGGGTTTCGGCACATATGTTGATAAAGATGAATCCGGTATTTCTATAGACATTTCAAAATATCGAGATTTCAGGCGGATCCTAATGAATCGCATCTTGTAGCAGTCAAAAGAATCATGAAATATTTGAAAGGAACAACCAATGTAGGACTATGGTATCCAAAAGGTAGCATATGTAGTCTCGTTGGATATTCTGATTCAGATTATGCAGGTTGCAAAACAGACCGTAAAAGCACAAGCGGCACGTGCCATGTCTTGGGAAATGCACTAATATCATGGTCATGTAAGAAGCAAGCATGTGTTGCACTTAGTACTGTTGAAGCTGAACACATAGCAGCAGGAAGTTGTTGTGCACAAATTCTGCGGCTCAAGCAACAACTATATGATTATGGACTTGATCTCGGATGCATTCCGTTACGATGTGACAACACTAGTGCAATCAATATTTCAAAGAATCCAATCATGCACTCCCGGACTAAACACATTGATATATGTCATCATTTTTTGCGCGATCATGTGCTTAAAGAAAATGTTGAAGTAACCTTTGTGGATACTCACAACCAATTGGTGGACATCTTCACAAAACCTCTTCCTAAAGACTCCTTTTACAAAATTCGAAGAGAACTTGGTGTCTTAAGTGAAGATGATCTTTAAAAATAAGGTACTTTGTCATTAATTTTCAAGATTTGAAAATTTTCTGTTGATAGGATGTTAGAATTGAGTTCTTAATGGTTCATTATTCTTGAATATGATTACTTGTTCTTCATTTGTGAGTATATGCATTACTTGGTATACTCGGTATGAAAAATTCGTTCCGTTTTTACAAAAATTAGAAACTGTAGCCGACTACAACGTATTGATAATCGAATACAAATTTTCTAGATTTTCTTGTATTCGAATACAACCTCAGTGTAATCGAATACACATTCCCCAGAAAACCTTGTATTTGAATACAACATAGGTGTAGTCGAATACACATGCGGGTTTTTCAGTCATATACAAAGCTACTTCAGTTCTTTTGCCATATCCTTCAAAATTAGGTATTCGAATACAAGCAGTCCTCTCCCATTCCAAAAATTTTCAACTTCCTTTACTTCAATTGATTACCAAATCCTTACTCCTTTCAACCAATATCAACTTCTCCTCATCTCCTTCATTCATATTTCACAAACACAAACCCTAAAAACCCATTTTTCCCAAATCTGTCAAAACCTCTTCAAACATCATGGACGCACGCAAACGAGGACCCAGGACTAAACATGCCTCAGTGGGACCTTCAAAGAAAAGGACGAAGAATGTCCATATCACTGATTTGTCTCGACTCCTACACTCACCAGAAGAAATTGAACGTTTTCGCACCATCTACTCGGAGAAGCAGCTAATCATTCCCAAAATCGGTACTTTAGACTCTTTTTCTGCTTTTAAATTTCCTACTTTACTTAAAGCTCAACATGTTGAAGAGTTTATCGAATACAAGGGTCCTATCTATCCCGATTTAGTTAGGGTCTTCTACTGCAATTTGACCCGCGATGGAAAGATGCTAAAGTCTCGAGTTAAGGGAAAAGCTATTGAACTCGATTCAAAAATCATTGGGGAGATTTTGAATATTCCCTTCGAAAGACAGAAAACTAGTCCCAAAAACTTGTGTCAATGGTCTGGTGTTCCTAAGTATGATGCTTATGTTGCTCTTTGTCGATTTGACAAACACACTATGTAACAAAAGAGGATTCAAGCGGGCTCTAAATTTGCAAAGCAACGATATGGAATTGGAAATCTTACTGTTGATTATCGTCTGCTCCATTATTTTTTAAGTTACATTTTGGTTCCAAAGGCTGGTAACTACTCCCAGATTTCTGAATTTGAACTCCAGATCATGTACTACATGTTCGAAGGCCTTCCACTAAACTAGGCTTATTTTGTTAAATCAGTGATGTTTACATCCAAAGAAGATGTTGGGTTGCCATATGCCAAGGAGGTCACTCGCATTCTAGAACACTTCGGGGTGGACTTCTCTGAAGAAGTCTTGTATACCATCACTAAAGACAATCTGCTGGATTTAAGTGTCCTTCCCAACATGAAAATCGTTTGGCATGAACCGCTTCAGAAATACATCCATATGAGTGATCTTGGTCAACCATCTGCTGCTGCTCCTGACGACATTACTGGCCCTGCAACTGATGCTGCCCACGCAGATGATGATGATGAAGATACTGCGTCTGATGATGATCATGTGTCAAATCGCATGGTAATGGCCAAACTTGACTCCCAGAACACCTCCGTCGACGCTCGTTTTAAGGCTATCGAAACCACCATTACAACTAACCATAACACCATGATCCACGAGCTGTGTATCTTATCAGACAAAATTGATCATCTACATCTCCCTCCTGGACGTCACTAATCCATATTTCGTTTCCTATGCATTATTTGCATTTTGATTACTAGGACCAGTTTGTTTCCTTTTTGTTGTTTTGTTATGATGTTTTCATTAAACTTCCCGTTACATTTTGGTTTTTATTTGGATTATGTGACATTATCTGTTGTCTGTTCGTTATGTTTGTAATATGTGACATTATCTACAGTTTTATGCAACTCTCTCTTTTATCTGGATTATCATGCGCCTTTTCCTTCTATACTATTTTCCCTCTTCTTTCGTTTATTACTTGGATTTTTCTATATATTCTTGCTTTTCTTCTTCTTTTTGATCATGTCAAAAGGGGGAGAAAATTTGGTATTTTGTTGTTTGTAAAAATAAGTGTACGTCTTCAATAACTTATTCATTTGATCATCCAACTCACTATCAACGAGGGAGAACGCATAAATTACGGGGGAGTAATTCTAAAATGATGCAATCTCTCCACAACAACAAAGGTTTTGTCATAATCAAAAAGGGGGAGAATGTAAAATACATGTTTTTGATGATACAAAGGTTTTATCATTCTACCTCTTTCTTATTCCTATATCCTTATCAAATCACAGTGTTTGTAAAAAGAAAGTAGTACTTTATTTAAATAGTTTTATCTAAGATAGTAGTGTGTTATCCTAGAAGATTTGTTAGAAGTTTGTAGCAAAGGTCCTAGGGTGGGACTTGTACATTTTCTGACAATAGTGGAGAAATCTCTTGTGGTGTGCTAGAGGACTGGATGTACCCTTGGTCATAAGGGGAACCAGGATAATTCTGCTGTGTGCATTTCTTTACTGCCATTTACTTTCATCACTTACTATCCTTAAACGCAAAAATTGATCATTTAATCGCTGAAAACAAGAAAAACTCTTAAACACCTATAATGTCTTGCACACAAGATGAGCTTGCTCCTATAATGTCTTGCACAAGTACTTTTGATTATTGAGGTTTATTTTTTTGCCAGACTTCAAGAAAAATTCCTATAATGTCTTGCACACAAGATGAGCTTGCTCCATAGAGGGATTAACAATTAAGACAATATCATCAGCAAAAGAAACATGAGAAATTTTTGAAGCACTCCCATGACCAACTCTGAAAGGTTTCCAAACATTAGAGTTAACTAAGATGAGAAATTCTACACTTTATCTTTCTTGCGTATGTATCTAAATTGTGTGTATAAATTTTGAGACCACACAAGACATTCTTAAGGTATTAATATTTACATTTTTCTTTGAAATATTTTTTTTAAAGTTTTATAAAAATGGATTACCAATGTAAAAATGATTTAGTTTATATACATTGTCATCGTAAATATTTCTTACGCTACACGTTTATCATAATCATCATATGATTATAAAGTCATTCATATGAATAAATTTTTTATTTTAACTATAATTATTTTTAAAGGCATTTATTAAATTAATTGTGATTTCTCGATGATATAAAATTTGTTACTATAATAGTATATGACAATTAATATATATTTTTTAAATAATTACAAAACAATTTATTCTTATTAGACATTGTAAGACTAGCTTACCTTAAAAGTATACATCTTCTTTTCTTTTTTATTTAATATTAAACCGCGTATAAAGATTGAAAACACATTGACAAATCAATCACGTTTACATTGTGATCTATTTAATTAAATTATTCTAAAAACACACACAATGAATGAGTCAAATACTTAGGAGCTATTTAATGCGCCGGATATGATAGAGACATAATAAGATATAAAATAAGATAAATATATGATATGATAGTGACATAATAAACATTATCATATTTTGTGTTCGATGTGCACGTCACAACAAACAAGATAATATTATTTTATTATGTCATGTATTTAGTTAACACATCATTGTGATATGATGTAAAATATATCATATTTAAATTACAAATTACCATTGTGAAATAATTACATTCTATTTTTTTTCAAATTAACTTATACAATACTTCAAAATATTATAAATTAACAAAAAAAATACTAAAAATAGATAAAAGTAATAAAATAATTTTAATATTTAAAAAAAATCTATTAAAACTACTAAATAAACAATTTCAAACTAGTTAAAAATCATGAGTAACCAAATAATTTTATTTTATTTGTTATATAAACAAATATATATATATATATATATGTGTGTGTGTGTGTGTGTGTAAATATAAAAATTACCTTATAAAAATTACATTTATTTTTTAAATTTAAATTTATATTCATATTTTTTAAATGTTGGATAATAATTTATTAGATTATAAAATGATAAAGTCATAAAACTACCTTTGTCATAAAATCATATATATTTTTAAAAATTAATTATTAATATTTTTGTTTTAAAATTTAATATCAAATTATATTGTTTATTAATTTATATTTATATTTTTTTGGATTTAGAGTAAACTACCATTTTGGACTCTGATTCAAATGGGCGCTTCCATTTCAGTCCCTGACTCAACCAAATGTCCATTATTTTAGTCTCTGACGTTAACTTTTCTGTTAGCGTTGTTAAGTGGGTGACGTGTACGTGGCTTAGTGATGTATCACTCTCTTTCCTACATGAGTCTAATGAATAAGCAGGGACCAAAATGACATTAAGTTGAATTTTTTATTAAAAAAATAAGCTTTAAATAAAAAAAATTTGTATTTTTCTCTCATTCAGATACCTTTTCTTCTTTCTCTTTTCAGTTACATTTTCTCTAATTTCATCTCCCTTCATCAAACCCAACCACCACCACCAACAGTTTTTACCTTCGTCTCCACCACCACCATCACTCTTCGTACCATTCACATTTTTTCTTCATACCATTCTCATATTCCTTGACCTATCCCTTAATTTATTCCCCAAATTATTTCCTATTTTTTTGTTAATCATCACAACAAATTCAATAATCATAACAAATATTATAATGATGGGAAGTCAATCATCACAACGAACTCAATCTTCTTCATCTCAATTGGAAAATTCTTCAAATATTAGGGTTTTTTGTCGGTGTGAGAGAAGGGTTGTGAGGCGTGTTGCCCAAACACCAATTAACAGAGGAAGACCATTCTACACTTGCTCAATCAACAAGGTAATATGGGTTGGGTATTAGGGTTTATTTTTCACATTTAGATTCAAATTTGAAATTAATTTTTTGTGCAAGATGAATATGGTTAATGTGGATACTTTGTATGGATTGATGAGTTGATTCAACCACTTGCAAATGATGAAGCACTTCCAACACTTGTATTAAATCAAGGAAAAAAGGGTGAAATCAACAAAGGATGAGAGATTAAGAGGCACCAAAATTCAGACAGAGTGTTCACGGATGGAGTTAATACCAAATTTTATTCTATGACTTCTGAAATAAAGATTCTTAGAGCACTTGTAATTGGTGTATTTTCCATGCAAATGTCACATATGATTTGGTTTCACAAACCATAAATTGTGTTTAGTAGTTTGGGTAGTTTTTAATATGTGTAGTTTGTAATGTGTGTTTGACAAGTGACTAATGACTTAAACATAATGTGTTTTGTGTTCTTTCAAGTGAAATGAAGTGTTTAAATTGAAGTGTTTTGTGTTCTTTCATATTGTTAATGTGTTTTGTGTTATTTCAAGTGACTTTAAGTGATATAAAATTTGAATGGACATTATGGATTGTAAAGTTACGAATATAATCACAATGGTCCTTCAAAAATAACACTTACTGTCAATATAGTAGCTGAAAGTAATAATTTATAGTCAAAGTGGTCCTTATATGTTATATTGTATTGTCAAATTGGTTTCCGTAGCACAAATCTTTTTCATTTAAAGCTTCATTTTAATTTATTTTAAACTAAATATCATTTTGGTCCCTGCGTATTCAACAGACCCACGTAGGAGAGAGTGACACATCACTCATCCACGTACGTACACGTCACCCACTTAACAGTGCTAATAGAAAAGTTAATGTCATGGACTAAAGTGACGACGTTTGGTTGTGTCAGGGGCTGATCTAGGTTTTTTTTTGCTGAGTCGGAGACTGGAATGACAACGCTTTGTTGAGTCAGTGACCAAAATTGTAGTTTACCCTTAGATTTTTTTTTTGTTTTTTATTTTAAAATATATTTTATAAGGGTTACTGAGTAAATTATTATTCTTATCATATTCTGCTGATTACTAACTCATATTTAGAATAAGAATTATAAGTATTGAGACATGATATGATAGTGTTAAGGAATACCTTATCTTATCATGTTGGTTCATCAATAGCTCTATCTTATCTTGTATATAATCATTTCCATCAAACGGACCCTTAAAAGACTCAACAATCATATTAAAAAGAAATTACTAAAAATCTACAATTTGTGTTACACTATGTTGACTAAAACTAGTTTACATTGGATAAAAAATCTACCCAACGTGTTCATACAAGACGCATCCATTCTTGTCCACGTAAAACGACGACCCACCAATGGTAAGTCTACCAAATCTTTACCAAATCTACTTCATCAATGAAGTCATTGGAGCTTGATATATCGACTTCTATAGAACCCAAACCCTACCTTTCGAAAAAGCTCACCCCTTAATTTTTACATCTCCCTAAGTTTTTAATAGTATTGGACACTCACATCCTTATTACTTGTTCATACTCACACTTTGGGAGATTTCTTTCACTAAAAGTGCCAACACTTGAAGTTCTACATTCTCCCATTTTTTCTGTAGACTTGTAAAACAAGAAACATAAACCAAAGACAGCGTATATGAAGAAGAAAAACCTATTTAACAAGGTGTGATAAGCACGTAATTCACATAACCAACTTGTAAATGTTTCAAGATATAAAAATAATTGCAAAAGCGTGATGCTTCACCTATCTAACAAGAGATTTATTAACCAACTTTTAAATATTTTAGCATATCAACTTAATTACAAAAATGTCATCGCGTCACCTATTTAATAAAGCATTGTAGCCAATTACTTCAATAAACAACTTGTAATAGTTTCAGGATTCAACATAATTGCAAAAATGTCACCTATATAACACAATTCTCATCATTATTAGTTTAAAATTGTCATATTTTAATCCCTATTTTGCACTAGTGATACGTTATCTTCATCTTCTCTTCCAATTCTCAAGTAACACTTTCATCATTTAGTCCTCCTTGTATCACTTTCTCTGAAGCAGATTCCTTTCTTTTTCAATTCTTGTAAATTCTATCTGCTATCCTTTTTGGTAAAGCTTCGAAAGTAAGGTTATTCTTAAGATGAATGATATTTGATTGTACTTCGTGACTCAAGTCATGTAAATGTTGTTGGGGAGTCTGGGGACACAGGAGCAACAACGGGCCAAATATTTTAGGACCACAAGAGACTTTGAGCCTACATCTCAAGCCAAACTTTAAGGCATTAGGTATATGGGTCACCACTCTTATATATCCAACATTTACCAAGTTTTTAGTCGATGTGAGACTTAATCAGTCACACTTGAATCCAATACATACTTCATGAGTTGTTGTATCACCTCGAGTTTTTATTAATTGCTTTAATCCCTGAGAGTCTGTTGTGCTAATTGTTGGTTGCTTGGATGCTTAGATAAATGTTTAAAAATAGTTAATCAATTAATAAATAATATCAATGTATTAGGAAAGGGATTAATTGATTATTTTACGTGGGTTAATTGATTAATGTGAGACCTGTACTAAAGGATCCTTTTTTTTACCCGTTTAATCTATTAAGTCCTTGTTGTCAATTGATTTATATCAGGCAAAAACTCAAAAATAATTGTTTTTCCTTGTTTTATGTAGCCAATTTTGCATCTTATCTTTCAGTTACCACCTGATAAAATAACTTAGCTATTTAAGTATGTTTTAGCTTCATAAATTCATAGGTTTCATATTGGTAAGTTTAGTTTCTAAAAAATCCTTAAACATTCATAACTTATAGTTGTCAATTAAAATGGATTATGTTTTATAAAAAAAAAATTTATGTTCTTTTTTCTTCAGAAATAATTGTGTTATGTTCTTTTTTCTACAGAAATAATCAGTTAGTGTCTAGGGTTAATTGATTAGTGATAAGATAAATGAAGAATAATCGATTAACAAGATATCATTGATTGCTTCAAGAGATGCCCAGACCTAAGAAATGCTTATTGATAACTCATAGAAATATGAGTTATTATCTTAATTTAGCTCCACTTTATGTAGTCCTTGAGTTGATGTAAGGGTTTATTATTATAACTTAGAAGTAATTTTAGTTAATTATCTTTGATATCTTCTTTTTAGTAGATTAGGATGTTTTAAGCTGGATTATGTTGGGCTTTGTGTATTTGTGCAGGAAGCAATTTAGTGACGAATTTGGATGTATCTTTTAAGTTCTTGTGACACTCTAATGCACCACTGCAGAGTACCACAGAGGTGTATAAATTGTGGGGCTAGTTGGAAGGATTTATGTCGCTGATTTTGAAGACACATTAACATCAAATAAGGACATATTTATGGAATTAATGAGGTGTCCCTACATTTTGGATAATGGGCCAAATGATCTTTAATAGGAAAAGAAACAGAAAGCCCAAAAAGGAAGAGATAATGTACTACTACAAATGTCCTATATAAGGACAAAGGTCTAAAAAGAGGGGGACATAGATTGCCAACCTTAATTTTAGCGCCTTCACCAAACTTTAGCATTTATTCATTGTCTCTCATCACGTTACATCACTTTAGTGGTATCAAAACAATGTTGTCTTCACTTGTGTTAGAGTCCTACATATCTTACTTGTGTACTTTGGCTGTTAGATCTTTAGTAAAATTTTGTATTGTTTCTATTGATTTCGTAAAAAAAAATGGTTAGCACCAAGAATACCCAAGAACATGATTGTGGCAGTAAAACTAGCAATGAATGAACACCAAGAATACCTAGGACAATGCTTATGGCAGTAGCACTATAAATGAAGGAACTTCTATTGATCGCTTGGTCGAGATGTTGGAGAGGAACTACAATCGTCGAGAGCCACAATTTTCTTACTTCGCTTTTGATAAATTTCAAAGGAGTCGTCCTATTGAATTAAGGTACTTTTCATCCTGAATGAGATTTGAAGTGGATCAACTAGGTAAACAATTTTTTCACAACCATAGAGTGAATTGATACATATAAGGTTCAATTCGCTACTTTCAAGTTGACTTGTGAAGCACAAGCCTAGTGGGACAACGTGAAAATTTGTTTGGGAGTAACTGAAATGGAGGTAACTTGGTAAGCTTTTGAGGATAATTTTATGGAGAAATTATTTTATTTGGATCTTCAAGACAAGAAGTAGGTTGATATTTTATCTTTGAAGCAAGGATCCTCGATTGTTTGAGAGTATGCGTCGAAGTTTGAGGAAATTTCTCGTTTCCATTCTCTGTATTACAATGATACTAGAGACCTCTCTAAATGTAAAAAGTTCAGGAATAGTCTATGTCTAGAGATTTAGCTGAGAGTTGAGGCATTGGAACCTGGTAACTTTGGGACAATAGTTTATAAGTGTAAGCAGTTTGAATATGCTTTTTTTTTTTTTTTTACAGTAAACATCATTCATTAAATTAGATAGAGATAGTATAACCATTAGTAAAAATAATGTGTTAGGACATTCCCCATCCACATTTTAACAACAACACCACTCTCTGAGCCAACTAAGATTTAACCATCAATAAGCTTTAAGAATTTAGAACTCAATAGAGCATTACCAAATCAATAACTTAATCCAAACAACCAAATAAAATTCTTTCACACGTGATATGTGAGTTGAGGAACCACAATATTTAACTATATCCAATTACGAATCATTTATTTGGATTTTTGATGCACATATCGACTATACGGGTTCTCGAAATTGGTTAAATTCACCACATGTGAAGAAACCATTTGTTAAGTAAAAATAAGAGATTGATTTGCAGCATCCCCCGTTAGATCATAACTCAAAACACATTTTCCTCCGCTCAAACCTTTTTGGGCTTTCTATCAATCACTATGAGAGAAAACTTGAAATAATTTAAACTTAGAGCAAAACACAACATAACCATAAACAGAACAATAACAAATAAACACAAGATCTTGGAATAATAACATTAGAACTATAAAGACAAGAAGCCACAATAATAATATGAGAACCAAAAACACAACATCTTAGAAATTTATTTTTTCCTGTGGCGGCTCTGATGGAGGCTATTTTTCATGACCACCTAAATTTGAATTGTTGGTTGGCGAAGTTGGGCGTAGATCTGAGAGCACATCAACATACTTGGGTTGTGTAGTGAGAGCATGGTGGTTGTTGGTAGAAGGAAGGGAGACCGTGATGAACGTTGGTGGTCGTATAAGTGAAAAAGACAGTGACGATGAGGATGTAAAAGGGAAGAAAAATGAGGAAGAAAAACTCACAGATGTGAGAGAGGAAACTCCACAGGGGTGGAGACGACCTCCATTACAGAGGAGAGAAACTCTGATGGCATAGGAGAGACCCCTAAAAGAGGGGAGGCGTTGCTCTACCAAGTTAAAACCCATTGAACCCAAATTTCTAGAAAGATGGGATAGTTTCTCTCTATAGATTAATACATTTTCTTCCTGTTTTTTAGATGATTAGCAGTTTTGAAGATGCTTACATTTAGAGGATCAATGTGTTTAAGAAGAAACCTCCTATAATTGCAAAAGTTAGAGCATTAACACCTATAGGACATGATTTCAAGAAGAATGGAGAAAAGAAGGCTCGGGATAAGAATATTGTTAGAGGATATTTTATTCTAAGAGTTGTTAGGTGTGGAAAGTGTGGTAAATGACACTACACCAATCAACACAATAAGACTAAGACCACCTGCTTTAAGTGCAACAAACAAGTGACATCACTCGCGAATGTTTTGAGGGGAATGCTTTAACTGAAGTCATCGTGGAAGTGAAAAAGAAATTGCTTTGCTTTGACTGGAGCAGAAGCATCTTAGTCAAAAGACTTGATACAAGTTACATATTTCTTGAAGAAAAAACATTTAATAATGTTATTTTATCTGGGAGCCACACATTCATTTCTTTCTTATGATTGTGTGAAATATTTGAAATTTCGTGTGTCATACTTAACCTATGGTTTGTTTGTATCCTCCCCAACATATGAACTTATGATCACTAATTTAATGTGTAAAAATTATGAATTGAAGATAAAAGGTAGATAATTTGTAGTAGATTTGGTCTGTCTACGCTGTAAGGATATTGATATCATTCTTGGTATGATATAGTTAAAGGCTAATCATATATTTCTAAACTATTGAGGCCAGACATATGTATTTGGTATAATAGAGTAACAAGAATCCAACAAATTGTCTGCTAAGCTATTTAGGTCACCAATTTGAGATAGAGCTCACGTTTTCATGATGTTTATGGCTTCTCTTGTTGAGAAGGGTGTAGAGATGGATGATTTGCATATGTGGCCACAAAATTTCCAAACATTTTCTCTAGTGTAGAAGAATTTCCTTTGAAGAGGGAAGTATAATTTTCTATTGGCTTGATTTCGGGAGTGGGATCCATTTCAATGGCTCCATATCGCATGTCTCCAAAGGAATTTGATGATTCTATGGATTAGTTTAAAGTGGTCTACCTATTCTCAAAGATTGATATGAAGTCAGGATACCTTTAGATCTGAGTGAAGCCAAAGGAAATTTAGAAGACTTCATTTAGAACTCATAATAGTCACTATGAGTATCAAGTAATGTCATATGGAGTGATGAATGTATCGACAATATTCATGGTCTGTATGAATACTATATTGAGGCCTTACTTGGATAAGTTTTTTATTGTTTTTATTGATGATATTTTGATTTATTTTGAGAGCGAGAAAAGCATGAGGAACATCTCATAACTATCTGATTCATGATGTGGAACTAGGAGCAGTAGTGTTTACACTTAAGATGTGGAGACATTATCTTTATGGAGCAAGATTTGAATTGTTCAACGATCATAAAAGTCTATGGTATTTGTTCAGTCATAAGGAGTTGAGCACAAGGCAATGTACATGGGTGGAACTTAAGTTAACACCTTGGGAAAGAAAATGTAGTTGTTGGTGCTTTGAGTAAAATGGTAGTAACTTGTGCAAACATAAGGATTCAATGGATTGCGATAATGGAAGAATTCAAATATATGAGTTTGGGTTTTGGCCTAACAGAATCAAGTATTAAGTTTGCAATGTTACATATTACAAGTAATTCGATGGAACAAAACAAGAAAGGTCAAAAGAATAGTCAGTTTATAAAGAAGCAAAGGGAACTGATTCGTCAAAGGAAAATAAGTGATTTTAATGAAGGTCCAGATGAGTTTTGAGACTTCAAGACCGAGTATATGTTCCTAATATTATGGAATTTAGGTAGATGATTTTGGAAGGTCATATTAGTGATTTGAGCATTCACCCAGGATCTACCAAAAAGTATCATAACTTAAAAAGATGTTTTGGTAGCATAGAACGAAGAAGAAAATAATCGAAATTGTGTTTTCTTGTATAACTTGTCAAAATTCAAAGATTGAACATCAAAAACCATAAAATATCTTACAACCATGAAGATACCTGTATGGAAGTGGGATATCATTACTATGGATTTTGTATTAGAATTTCCTAAGAATTTGTCTAGATGTGATGTGATTCAGGTAATTATTGATAGGTTAACTAAATAAGTGGTTTTTCTTTCGATGAATATGGTATATCCTCAGGAGAAGTTAGCTCGGTTGCATATCAACAGAATCATAAGATTGCATGGTGTATTATCGATTATTGTTTCAAATAGAGATACCAAATTTGCTTCTGAATTTTGGAATAGTCTACAATAAGCTTTGGAAACACAATTGAATTTGAGTTAGGCTTATAGACCTCAAACTAATGTACATTAAGAGAGGACAATTCATTATCTATAAGAAATGTTAAGAGATTGTGTTTCGGAAGATAAGGGAAATTGGGATAAGTTTATGCCTCTGATTGCGTTCATAGACAACAATAATTACCTAGGTTTGTCAGACCATACAAATTAAAATGTATTGAAGAAGATTGGAGTCGTAACATATCTCATTTCTTTGTCGTCGCACCAATTAAAACTATACAATGTGTTTGATGTTTGGATGCTTTGATATCAATATAGGATATCTAGAGATAATAAGTAAATATTTCAAAATAGTTAATCAATTAATAAATAATATTAATGAATTAGGAAATGGATTAATCAATTATTTTAAGCGAGTTAATCAATTAATGTGCGACTAGAACTCAAAAATAAATTCATTTCCTAGTCTTGTGTAGCCAATTCTGCATTTTATCTTTAATTTACCTCTTGATCAGATAGCCTAGCTATTTGTGAATGTTTTAGCGTCAGAAATTCATGAGTTTTTTAGATGGGTAAGTTTAGTGTATTGAAAAATCCTTAAACACTGATAACTTAGTCAATTCTCAAACAAGTCTAATTCCACCTGTGATTGTGTGCCTTTGATTTTTCAAGGAGCTTTAAACCATATTATTCAATTTAAATATTTGTACTATGAACAATAGAGTCTCACCATCTCCGATCCAAGTCAATAATATATGAATTCGTCAATTAAGGTACAAAGTGGGTTTAGCTATTGCTATGTATTAAATAGGTTGAGTAGATTTATTAAATAGGGACATCCCATGATCCCTATGTTTGCACCGGTCATCGTAGTTGTTTAGAATCATTGCGGGTATAGTGGAATATGCTATTGATCTATGTGTTAAACCATCTCTTATGATGTGTCGCTTTTTAATTAAAGTTATGATATTTGATTATATTATGTTTGTGTGAATGAATGATATTCATGATTGATGTTATGTGTGTTTGGATGATATATGTTGACGAAATTCATGAATTTACATATTCTGAGTTATGTTGATGATAAGTGTTTATAAATGAGAATTAAAAAAGATTATGTGTCAGAAAACTGCATTTTGTTCTATCTTCTGCAGAATTAATCGATTAGTGTCTAGGGTTAATAGATTATTGTTAATATAAATGAAGGAAAAGAAATAGTAAGATAATATTAATTAATTAACTAGATGCATAGACCCAAGAAACACTTCAGTTGAAGAGTTACTGATTAGGAAGACATTAATTATCAATTAGAAGGGTAAATTACGATTTATTACATTATGAATTATGATTAACTGATTAGAAAATAACAAAGTTATAGATTAACCATTAATGGATTAAGAAGGATTAAATAATCTATTAGGTTGATAATCAATTTTTTTTTAAAATGGCTAAGTTATAGATTAGTCATTTAGAGTAATGTCATTAACCAATTAATTATAATAAATTATAGTCTCAGAATTAATTGATTAGCTCAAATTAAAGTGATTAATTAGATTAGTAATTGACTAGTAATGAGAATTTGGATAGTAAAGTTTGACTATTAATCTAGATAAAGTTAGACTTTTATGATCGTTGAATACTTCAAATCCTTCTCAATAAAGATAATTTCTCCACAATTTAAGTGTAAACACTACTACTCCTTGCTCTAAATCATGAATGAAATAGTTTTGTTCATGGTTGCCTTGGCACATAAGCAATTACTTTTCCATCTTGCATAAGCACACCTCTCAAACCTTGTTTAGAAGCATTGCAATAAACCACAAAAGGTTTAGATGTGTCTGACAACATCAAAACCGGTTTTGTTGTCAACTTCTCTTTTTAGCTTCTCAAAACTCTTTTAACATGTCGAATTCCACAAGAAAACATTATAATTTCTTGTCAAATTTAACACAAAGATTCGAGAATCCTTCAATGAATCTTCAAAGCGACCTGCCAATCCTAAGAAACTTCTTACTTCTCTGACACTCTTCAACATTTTTCACTATTGAACAGCTTCCTAGTCGATCAACTCCAATTCCTCATTTGGAAATTACATGACCAGGAAACTTACTTCTTCAAACCAATATTCACACTTCAATAACTTAGAGAATAATATTTTGTCTTTGCGCACTTTCAAAGTTCTTCTAAGATGTTCTTCATGTTTTTCTTGACCCTCAAAATATAGTCAATAAAGACAACAAACTTATCCAAGTACGTCATGAAGATAATACTCATATAGTCCATTAATAGAGTCTTCGAAATATCACTTGGCTTCACTCATATATGATAATATCTTGACTTCAAATCAATCTTCAAGAATATATAGGCTCTTTTCAAATGATCCATCAAGTAATTAATTTTTTGGCAAAGGATAATGATTCTTGATCATCACTTTGTTCAACTAATGATAGTCAATTTAAAACCTCATTGTCTGTTGTTTCTGCTTGTGCAAAAGTGGTTTTAGCTACAATCCTCTTATTGATGTTTTGATGATTACAAAAACAAACAAATAAAGAACAATTATCACATTACTATATTTGCTAAGTGTGCAGGTTAAGTTAGTAGACAAAGAGTTATATTAATGACTATCTATTTTAAGGTAGCATAAATTACAAGTAAATTAGAGATAATAATCTGAGTGTTTGAAACACAAAGGACAATATCACCTAATAAACAAGTAACCATGTCTACTAATGGACTAGTAAGAAGTATTGCATTATGTAGTTCAAAGACAAGCATTACAAAGTATGTGTTCTAATATAAGCTATATCCTCTGGTGATTGGACAAAAACAAAGGAACAACAAGACTCTGCTTCACTCCATTTGTCTGACTCTGATGTAAGCGCTCTGACATGTGCCGTCAGTGACGTGAGCAATGCTTTGTGTTGGCTGACTCGGATAATGCAAAAAATGCTCTGGTTCTGGTGACTCTAGAAATACCTGTTATATTCTGTTTCAGTTACCTCTACTGAACGTAACTATGCTTTGTTTGTCTTCCTCGATAAGCTTGACAAGCAAGTGATCATCTACCTCTGATTATCACACCATCACTTCAAGCATCTGATCGTCTGACTCTGGTTTATGTT
This sequence comes from Cicer yamashitae, assembly GCA_037974755.1. NCBI lineage: Eukaryota > Viridiplantae > Streptophyta > Magnoliopsida > Fabales > Fabaceae > Cicer > Cicer yamashitae. Next base: position 15,131,531 of record JBBPBQ010020322.1, read on the forward strand.
GTATGCTATGATGAAAGTCAACGCTCTAATGAAAGTCAATGCTCCAAAAAAGACAAAGCATTTGCGTATCCTCTGATGAACATCCTGAATCTGCTACTTGTCAAAAAGTCTTTAAGACATGATCTGATTGTAGTATCCTCTGTTTCCCTGTCCTTATACCAAGATACGTAGAATCACTCACGAAGATATATATGGATACATATTGAATATTGATTTGCCTTAAATGGTGATTGAAGATTTCCAACGGTTACATTCTCAAATGACACTTATTCTCCCTATTTAAGAAGAATTCATGTATTCCATTACGTGACAAATTGAGAGAGAATGAAAAAGGCAATTTGCTAAGAAGAAATTCTTAAAAAGCCAAGAACACATCAAAAGAAGAATATGAAAGAAATATCCTCTCAATAGAGAGTTATTAGTAAAATAGTCAAAGTGTTCTCACAGACTTGTATTGATATAGGACTTCATCTATAACATCTTCTCAATCAGAGTTAGAATCCTAGAAATAAACTTTATGTCAATTCATACACAAACCAGAACCGATGTAAATTAGCCCGATAGTGACAACAACTCTCTCACTCCTAAGAGGTACCTGGAAAGGAACAACGACTCTCATGAGCCTCATCGGTAGGATGCCATAAAATTGGTGAAGGTTCTGACGGTGACAGCCTGGAGAGGCTAGAGAAAAATATTCAAAGCTTGAAGAGGTAGAGTAAAGAATACTTGTATGGTATTTATTGAAATAGTGGATTAAGTCCTCAACTGTACTGAGGCAAAACTCTCTGTATAAGGAGGACTAGATATAGCAACAGTTTGTTGTGAACTAGTATAAAAATATTTGTGTCTCCTTTATCTTCTTCTATTTCCTCCATATTAATTCTTTATAATTCAACCTTACTCTATGACATCAACTCTTTCAATTTCTTTGGAAACATGCAGTATTGTTTCATTGAAATGGGTCTCGCTTTAGAAATTAAGTCTATTGAAAACACAACTTTCTTCTTTGGAGGCAACCCTTCTACACTCGAGAAAATTTCTGGAATTTCTCTAACTACTTGTAGTTCTTTCACCTCTACATCTTTTTCGATAAAAGCATCCACGAACATGATGAAAACTTGAGCTATATCTCGAACTAATGATCAAAATTGTTTAGCATAAAATCTACACAATTTAGGGTCTTCAGCTATTCCAAACATGACAGTCTTATCCCAACAATTTAGAAATATGTGATTCATGTAACAACTCGACTCCTCTTACCGGAACTGTTATTCACAGTCTTCTCGCCCTCGTTGGAAATTAACGAATTTTTGCCTTATGTGGGAATCAAACCCGGAACCTTGGTGTTAAGTCAACAAATCAGTCGTTCCCACAACTAGTTCAATTGATAGTGAAAATGAACGAATGTTGATACCAATTGAGCTACTAATTCTCTTTTCTTTTTCTTTTCCATCCACAAGAAAGTGGAGGTTTATGGTCAATATTTGGCTTGAAAGTACTCTTGTAATTCGTGTTTTCCTTCTCTTTTATCTAAATAAGTGACACATACATAATATATATATATATATATATATATATATATATATATATA
>JBBPBQ010020322.1:15133271-15171752 GCA_037974755.1 Cicer yamashitae
TACTTTTCATTTCTTGTTTTTTTTTTTTTGTGATTTCACCGTTTTAGTACAATGTTGGCAGATTAACTTCGATCTATTGTAGATTCAATCAATGACTTTTGCGTTGTCAACATTGCAAATCTTGAGATATGGGTATTCTGATCACTTCAATTTTGTCATATTTTTAACCTTAATCTAAATAATACAAATGTAAAAAAGTTACAAGAAAGAAAAATTAGCTAGAATGTAATTCGAAAGCGACCTTATAGAAAATAGTTGCTTCTAATTTCGACAAAGGTGGTTTAGGGCCAATTTTTTTGGTTGAAATTGCCCCTCTAAATAGTTTCTTCCTACCCTTTTATCTAAATAAGTGATTTACATATATATTTAGTTTTTGTTTCTTGTTTTTGGTTATTTCGTCATGTTAGTGCGGCTTTGTTTTGTCCGTTGTCTTGGTGCAACTTTGTTTTGGTTTCTCGTCTTGGTGCAAGATTCATTTGGTTTGGATTGACTTTTTAGCCATGATCCAGTTCGAATTCATCTAATGACTTTGGTGTTGTCAGCGTTATAGATCCAGAAACATGAGTATTCTGGATACTTCAATTTTGTTATCTTTGTAGGTTGTCTTATTTGTAGGCATTTTACCGCTTTATGCTATTAACTTGAGTGATGTGAGTTTGTTAGCAGATTTATCGTTTTATGCTTTTAGCGACTTTGAATTTGAAGTATTCTCGAATGATATATTCTATCTATTTGAATGAATGGATGTTTTTCTTTAGTAAAAAGCCAAAAGATATTTGATGGAATTTTGCCAAATATAAATATAAGGGTTGAATATATTTTTTCGTCTCTATAAAATTTCATCATTTCAATTTTAGTTCATATAAAATAAAAATATAACTTTTATTTTCTACAAAATTATCCATAAAAATAGTTTTAGTCTTTGTTGAAACGAAACATTTTAATTGTCCTTCAACTTTAAAATTTTATAATGAGTTTTTTCAAAACATGTTTAGAATATTTTAAGTTTGGGATAAATTTAATACAAATTGTTTAAATTTAATATACTTAAGATAAAAGTAATGAAAATATAGATCTAAAAATTGAATTTTGAGTTCATTTTATATAAATCAATTATTTATAATATTGTAAATATATCTGCAAAAATATATATTGATTTAACAATTAAAACTAAAATTACATGTATAATAATTTTATACAAACCAAAAATTATAATATTTTTCTATAGAGTCAAATATTAAAAGTTTGAAATTTTTTTATAGAAATCGGAAAGATATTAAATTGTAAATATAATTTCCTTGTCTTCGTTTGGGTCCCATGAATAGGTTGATGAGAGGGGGGCATGGCTTTAAATTGAAAAGCACTTTTGAACTGTGAAATAGCAGGATCAAATTGGATAAAAGCCTGAAACAAACAGCTTAGAGGTGCGATTCAGTGTATTATGTACACGCATTACACGCGCGTGTAAAAACTGACACGGGTTTTTAAACTTAGAATGGGAGTCTTAACTCAAAACTCCGTCATAAACAAATATTACATCTTATTTTAAATATAAAAGAAAATTAAATTAATAAAATAAATAAATATTACAACGTATTTTAAATATAAAAAGAAATTAAGTCAATAAAATATATGTAGTTTAAAATTTAAATTAAATATATTAAATTTTAATTATTGATTTATATTTTCTTAAATTTAACATTGGAGAGAGTATTTTTATTATTGTTGAAAAATAAAGAGATTTGGTAGAAAATTTGTTTTACTTATTAGAGTTGAGTTTAGTGAAAGATATTAGGTTTTTATGTGGTGAATTCGAGTTTGAATATTTTATAAAAGAACATATGAAGAAAAAAATGGTGTTTTATTAAGTATTTTCTCTCTTTATAGATCCAACGTTTTTTAATATTTAAATATTAAAATATAATTAAATAAAATTATTGACAAAAGATATAAAATTATGACAAATCTTAATTTTCTAAAGGCACTTGTTAAAAAATCAAATATTAAAAAAAGAAAAATCATTTAAAAATATATAAAACTTGTGTTTTCAACTCTTTGAATGTTTATTATGTAAAAAAAAAATTTAAAACACTCTTTTAAATGCTTAAAAATTGTTCTTTCCAATGAAAAGCTTTTATATTTAGTTCATTAAAGATTGGAGAAATTAAATATTATTATTAAAAGTATATAGGAATGGAGAATGCTTAGTACACTAAGCATCGGTACCAATTAGGTACCTCTATTAGAGAGAAAAAGAACATGTTACTTAATATGGAGAATATCTTTAACAAGCATCCTCTCTTTTCACAATGTCCATACATTTTTAACAATAAAATACATTAGTGTTGTTCAAATGTGATAATAAAAATTTATTTATGAAACTCATTTAATCTATTTTTTAAGTTGTTGAGTTGAAAAATTAAATCATTATAAAATAAGACATATGTACTTAATGCCAGAAATTCACTAAATACTTAACTGAAGTATTTCTATTGTGGATATTATAAGTACTAGTGAGAATGTTTGTTAAAAAACAATAAGTGCCGGTAAGAATTGGAATTCAAATCTTCACTAAAAACGATATTTATATTTAATGTCCAAAATACTTTGAATAAAATTACTCATAGTGGAGGAATTTATAAAAATATTAAAATGGTAAAAAAAAAAAAAAAAAAGTAGTCTCGAGAATGAATGCATCTTTACTTGGAAGTGATCATCTGATGGGACACTTATCTAGCAACTTCAAAAGTGTAGCCACACACGCCAATACTGTTCATAAAACATTCTTAATTTCCCTCTACATTATTATGTCCAATCCTCTTTTTTTCTCTTACAATTATTAAGCTCCATCCATCTAATCATTTTTAGGAAAAAAAATATGATTAAATAATTTTTTAATTTCTATAAAATTTATCTCTTCAATTTTAATTTTTATAAAATAAAAATATAATCTAGTAAGTAGTTTTAGTTTATGTTGACATAAAACATATTGAATTGACCTTCAATTTAAAATATTTTGAATGTTTTTGTAAGTATGTTTATAATATTGTAAAAAAAATTTCACAAAAATTTAATATTTTTTGAATTTGAATGAATTAAATATAAATTTTTTAAATATAAAAATCTTACAATAAAGTAACAAAAATTTGGACCCAACAATCAAATTTTGATCTTATTTTTTGTGGAGGAAATTTTTATAATATAAAATATTTATAACGAATTCATTCCAAAAAATATATATTGACATTAAAGCAGAGACTAAAACTACATTTATAATAATTTTATAGGATTAAATGTTAAAAATAACAAAAATATCAAATTTGTAACTATTCAATAAACCCTAAATATTTTTGTATTTTAGACAAGAGCACTATCATACAACCCTAAATTCTTTTAATTAAAAAAATCAGAAAAAATCAAATGAGATTAGTCAAATATAATTTTAGAAATAATATTATGGAATAATTGCTAAAACAAATTCTTTTTTTAGCACGATCCTAGTCAAAAACAATATTTAATAATTCGATTTGCATAACAAATTATAAAACCATACTTTTTTTATACTGTGATCGTGCTAATATTATGGAATTGGAAATTTAAAGGTAAAAGAACAAATTTTAGGATTTAATTTTATATATAGGGTAAAATTTTTCTATATATACAATCAAATTTTTCTATCATAGAAACTAATTTAAAAATGTGTCACAATAATGTGATTTGATTCGATGCATAAAAAAAATTTATGCATAAGTTTTAATCTCTAAAATTTAAACCGAATTAATATTTTGGTTGGATATTCGATTCTATACGTGATATCAGTCCAAAATAGAAGTTTATTAACTTGTCTTTGATATAAGTAGCTTCATAACGACAAAATAACATTGCATAATTAATAATTGTCTTAGTTGTTATTGCGGTTCCTTTATGTTTACTAATTCATAGAGTTGGTCTCTCTATTTTAAAATCTGATAATTTTTTATATTTTTTTAGATTTTTGAATTAAAAAATAGTTATTTGATATATTTTAAATAACGTGACATACGATCTCATGATATAAAATCATTTAGATGCATAAATTATTTTTATATCATTAATTATGTTACAAAAATGAATAATTTCATAAGTTGAAACTAATGTTTTAAGAAGATTTTATTATTATTTTATGGGTATTAATCATTCTACATCATTGTATTATATAATAGACCATTTAAAACATATCATATCATCATACTTTTAGTTTGAAAATCTAAGAGAGAGACCAAAATTGTCGGATTTCAAAATAGGGGAACCAATTATTTGAATTAGTCCCCATACATCGTTCAAGTGCTATCTCATTAACTCCACACATTGTTTCTGGTTAGGAATAAAGTAATGCAATGACTAATTAGCATGGGGGATCTTCGACCTTCCAACCTGTTATGGGAAATAACATGTATCAAGTCGGGACTTCTCCTTTTGTGGATATCATTCCTCTATATTAGTTGAAGGGGAATTCTCCTATTGAGGAGTTATCACCATCCGATCAAGAATGAGTTGATGCTAACCGTGAGGATGATAATGAGTATGTGGACACTTTATCACGTGAAGATGATATTGTGGTTGACTTTTTGCCACAACATAATATAGGTAATGGATCCCCATACAAAGAAAAGATTACAGACGTGGTTGCCCAAGATCTTAATCATATTAAAGATTTTTTGGGTGATATTGGTGTTGGTACTAATGTTGCTTAAAGTGATGGAAGTAATGGCATGCCTCTTAAAAGAAAATTTTGAGATCAATATAATGACGAGGATGATATTGATACACATGAATCAGCAGTAGTGCTCCAGTTGATGGTTTTGCCAAAGTATGTCAAAATTGCCCAAGAAGAGAATCCAGAAAAAACAACTACAACTTCAAAGGCTTGATGTTTACCATACCTGACCCAGGGGTGTTGTTGACTCTAGTAACCGATGTTGAAGTTCCTTTTTTGGAACTGCAGGGGTCTTGGAAATTTTGAGACTCAATCTTATCTCAAAAAGTTTTGTCTCTCTAATAAGCCATATTTTCTTTTCATTGCGGAACCTTGGATTTCTTCATCTCAAATTGCAACGTCTTATCTCAATCTTATTCACATAATTTTTTTGTTGAAAACGATAGAGGGAGCCTTCCCCCTAACTTATGGTGCCTCTGTCGAGCTCACTTCAATCCAAGTATTATATCTAATAAAGCTCAACATGTAAGTTTTTCATTCATTCATTCATCATAAGCATGTTTTGTTTTTCTCTATTGTGTATGCTTCTACCAATTATAGGTAGCGTCGTGAGCTCTAGTCTAAGTTAGCTAATTTACAACAAATTCATAGGGGCCCTTGGGTCTTGTTGGTGATTTTAATGCCATCTTATGGGCTCACGAGCATTGGGGGTGTCGTCCTCCTGCTCAAATTTCTTGTGATGATTTTAGCAACTAGACTAATATTTGACATCTTACCCATATTCCCACTCGGGGCTCTCACTTTACTTGGTCTAATGGTTGTTTGAGAAATAATCATATTGAGAGACATCTTGATTGCTCTATTTGTAATGATGCTTGGATTTCTTCTTGGTCCAATGTGGATTGTCATACGCTTACTAGATCGAAATATGATAATTATCCTAACTTCTTAAAGATTGGAACTTCTGATGAGAGGCATACCTCTTCCTTCAAATTTATGAAAATATGGTCTAACCATCCAGATTGTAGAAACTTTATCGAATATGCTTGGAAGGATACTATTCTCAGTTGCCCTATGTTTATCGTTTCTTAGAAACTTAAGAATTTGAAGTCTAAGTTGAAGGTTTGGATCAATAATGTTTTTGATGATGTTCATACTCAAGTTTCTAAAGCTTTATCGAATTTTGATGCTATTCAGCTTCAAATTAATGAGCAAGGTAATGTTGGTTACGATTTTTTCCATTAAGGGACAGTTGTATAGCTTTCATTAGTTGTATCGTATAAATATTCTCTTACCATTAATAGCCACATAATATCTCTCTTTTATTGTAAATAATTGAGTTAATTAGGATTTAATTAGCTTTTTGATTTATTTGTACTCCCTAGGCTATTTATACCATATTGTATTCTGTGCAAAACCATTAAGAAATACAACATATTCACATGGTATTAGAGCTACAGTTATGATCCGATAAAAAACAAATTAGGGTTTTCTCTTGGAAGAAAAACAGAGCAGTCCAAGCATCCTAGATGTTGACCCTAAGGTAGCAGCAACTGGAAACACCACCGGTCATCATGAAATAATTATCATTATTAGCTACAAACTCAATGGACTTAACTACACACAGTGGTCCAGATCTATCCGCATCTTCCTCCAAGGAAAAGGAAAGGAAGACTACATCACTGGCGAGGCTAAGCAGCCAAAAAAAAGATTGATCCAAGCCATGAAAAATGGAAACTTGAAAACAGTCTTGTTATGACATGGTTGCTCAACTCCATGACTAATGAGTCTGGTAAAAATTTCATGTATTATGACACTTCTGCAAAAATATGGAAGCCAACCAAAGAGACGTACTCAAATGTGGACAACACCTCAGCCATATTTGAGATCAAAAGTCTCTTACACAATCTTCGACAAAGAGATTCTTCGGTCACCAAGTACTATCATACACTCACAAAATACTGGCAGCAACTTGACATCTATTCAGACATAGAGTGGAAGTGCACAGATGATGTCAAAATCTCCAAGAAACTGGTTAAGAAGGACAAAATCTTCCAGTTCCTATTGGGACTGAATAAAAATTTGGATGAAATGGGAGGGAGAATTCTTGGAACTAAGCCTCTAGCTAGCATTCGTGAAGCATTTGTAGAAGTGATAAGGGAAGAAAGCAGAAGGAAAATCATGTTGAGAGTCAAAGTGCAAGTTCAACCATTGAAGGCTCTGCACTTGCAGTAAGAGGTCCACCAAAGAAAGGTAGAGGATGGTGTGATCACTACAAGCGACTTGGACATACGAAGGAAACATGTTGGGTGCTTCATGGAAAACCCACGGATCTAAAACCACGATTCAAAGACGCACGCGGATATGCTGTTGTTGCTGATGAAAGTAAGTCCAGAAACATTACATAGGTCAGTCCTTTCAACAAAGAACAAATAGAGATGCTGCAGAAACTGATGCAACAGGCACTACAAAACACTAGTACCTCTTCTTCCATTTTTACTTTTGCCCAAAAAGGTAATTTTTCTGCTACCCTTCATGTAAATCACCAGAAAACAAACTCTTGGATTGTTGATTCTGGTGCCTCAGATCACATGATTGGGACATCAATGTATTTAGTATATACATTGCATGTCAAGATGAATCTTTTGTCCGGATAACAGATGGTACCACCTCCAAGGTGGTTGGTAAAGGTTCAGTGGTGATCTCTAAAGATATTACTCCTGATTCAGTTTTACATGTTCCTAAACTAGATTGCAGTTTATTGTCTATCTATAAATTAACCAAAAACTGAGGATGTGTTGCTAAGTTCTTACCACATTTTTGTGAATTTCAGGATATGAATCCGAGGAAGATGATTGGCAATACTGAGGAGAGTGCAGGCCTTTACTTCCTTAGAATTGAAGACCAAAATATGAGATCCTATAAGGTTGCCCTTATGCATTCATCAAAGAATGATAATGATGTAATGTTATGGCATTATCGCCTAGGACACCCAAATTTTATGTATTTGAGAAAAATGTTTCCATCCTTATTTAATAAAGACTCTGGTTCTTTCAAATATGAAGTGTGCGAATTAGCCAAACACACTGAATCCCATTATTCCATACAACCTTATAAATCGTCTAAACATTTCACACTCATTCATAGTGATGTGTAGGGACCTTCAAGAGTGAGCAATGTTACTGGATCAAGGTGGACATTGACGACCATACAAGAGTCACTTGGGTGTTCCTCATGAAAGAAAAATCAGAAGTTGGGAGTATATTTGAGAACTTCCATAAAATGGTCCAAACCCAATTTCAAAGCAACATTCAAGTACTAAGAACTGATAATGGAGGGGAGTACTTCCACCACACCCTTGGTAGTTACCTTACCAAAAATGGCATTAACACCAAACATCATGCCCATACTCTCCACAACAGAATAAGACAGCATAGAGAAAAAATAGGCACCTATTGGAAGTCACTCGAGCCTTCATGCTGTCTATGAACGTACCTAACCAATTTTGGGGATATGAAATCCTCTCTTCATGCTACATAATAAATAGAATGCCCTCCAAAATGCTCAACCTAAATACACCACACCAAACCCTCTTGTCCCTGTATCCTTCGACCAAACTCCTCACAAATCTTCCACCAAAGATTTTTGGATGTACTGCGTTTGTACATGACCAAAAGCCTAACCTCAATAAGTTAGACCCGAAAGCCATCAAGTGAATCTTCTTGGGATAATCTTCTACCAAGAAAGGATACAAATGTTATTGCCCCCTAAAAAGAAAAATCTATCATACTATGGATGTTACCTTTTTTGAAGACAAGGAATTTTATCCCAAAGTTGGAATTCAGGGGAGAAAGTTACAATTGATGAACACCAACCTTGGGAAATTACAATACCAGAATCTGTCCCACATGAACCTGTCTTAACCACCCCATCAGAACTTATCCAAATCCCATCTGAACCTGTCCAAATCACTAAAAACACAGAATCTATCCCAATAATTGTTGAACCTGAACTGGACCAGCAAACAACCACTCTTGAGGTTACCAAGCCAACAAATGGAGCACCAACAATTGGTCAAAAAGGAAAACCAAATGGAGGAAAAGAATTGCAAGTATACATAAGGAAGAAGAACAAGCAACAAACTCTTGAGGAAGTAGAAGCATGCACTTTTCCAAAGCAGAACCAAGACTCTGCCCAAAATTCAGATCTTGAACCTACTCACAAAGGTAGCATATTGTGCATTAACTCTTCCTCTAACTTATTTGATAATGTCACTAATGAACAAGACTTAGACTTACGTATTGCTGTGAGAAAGAGAGTAAGGTCTTGTACCAAACACCCAATTGCAAACCATATTTCTAGTGAAAGATTATCGCAGGGGTACAAGAACTTCATCAGCTTTATGGACAGTATCAAAATTCCTCAAAACTTTCATGAAGTTGTCTTAGTTCCAGAATGGAAGACTGTTGTAATGGAAGAAATCAAAACACTTGAAAAGAATGGCACATGGAAGCCCTACCACCTACTAGAGGGTAAGAAGGCAGTTGGATGCAAGTGGATATTCTCGGTAAAATACAATGCGGATGGGAGTGTAAACAGGTACAAAGCTCGGTTGGTGGAAAAAGGATTCACCCAGTCCTATGGGGTGGATTATGAAGAAACCTTTGCACCTGTAGCAAAGTTGAATTCAGTCCGTGTACTCCTTTCCCTGGTAGTAAATTTGGACTGGCCACTTCACCAGTTAGATATAAAAAATGTTTTCCTAAATGGTGAACTTGAAGAAGATGTCTACATGAGAATACCACTTGGACTTGAAACATCAGAAAATTCAGGCAAGGTATGTAAACTCAAAAGATCAATATATAGACTCAAGCAGTCCCCCCAAGCTTGGTTTGATAGGTTCACACGAGTGGTTAGGATGCATGGCTTCTCCCAGTGTCAAACTGACCACACAATGTTCTTATTATTACAAGTGATGATTATACTGGAATTGAAGGACTGAAAATGATTCTAGCTAAGGAATTTGAAGTCAAAGATCTTGGTCAGTTAAGGTATTTTATGGGAATGGAAGTGGCATGGTCCAAACATGGAATCTATTTATCTCAAAGAAAATATATACTTGACTTACTTCAAGAAACAGGGATGTTAGGATGCAGGCCAATAGATACTCCTATGGAATCCAATGTAAAAATTGGAGAGGAAAATGAGAGTCCACCTACTGACAAAGAAAGGTATCAAAAGCTCGTTGGGAAACTTATCTACCTAACCCAAACACGACCATATATTTGGTTTTTTTGTTAGCATGGTTAGCCGCTACATGAAGGACCCTAGGGAAGCTCACATGAAAGTAATGAACCACATCCTGCAGTATCTGAAAAAGGCACCAGGAAAGGGGCTGCATTTCAAGAAAGACACAAGCAGGAAAATTGAAATATTCACTGATGCAGATTGGGCAGGCTCAGTGACTGATGGGAGATCAACTAGTGGGTATTGCTCCTTTGTATGGGGCAACTTAGTGACCTGGAGAAGCAAGAAACAATCTGTGGTTGCTAGAAGCAGTGCAGAAACTGAACTTAGGTCCATGGCACATGGAATTTGCGAGGGGATGTGGTTGCAAAGGATGCTTGCAGAACTACACATTTACACTGACCATGAAGTAAGCTTGTTGTGCGATAACAAAGCTACCATAAGCATTGCTAAAAATCCTGTGTAACATGACATAACAAAGCATGTGGAAATTGATAGACACTTCATCAAGGAAAGGTTGACAATGGGCTAATTCCTCTCCAGCACACACCCTCAAGCCACCAAACTGCTGATATCTTGACCAAGGCACTTCCTAGAGCCACCTATGAAAACTTAAGATTCAAGTTGGGCATGATTGACATCTATGACCCAACTTGAGGGGGAGTGTTGGTTACGATTATGTCCATTAAGGGACATCGGTACAACTTTCATTAGTTGTATCGTAAGAATATTCTCTTACCATTAATAGCCATATAATATCTCTCTTTTATTGTGAATAATTGAGTTAATTAGGATTTAATTAGCTTTCTGATTTACTTGTACTCCCTAGGCTATTTATACCATATTGTATTATGTACAAAATCAATAAGAAATACAACATAATCACAGGTAGTTCTGATACCCTTGTTCTAGTGTCGTGTGTGGTGAGGTTGAAAATGTTGTTATTCCTAAGTTTGAAGGCCACAATTGTTTAGTGTGGTCTTCTTCCACTTCTGGTAATTTGAATTTCAAATATGCTTATAATTTTCAACGTCGTTCTGGAATTTCGATTTCTTAGGCTAAGCTTATATTAAATCGATGTTTTCCTCTGTCGCGTTCCTATCTTCTTTGGAGAATATACCATGACAGGATGCCCACTTACGAGAATATTTGGAAAAAAAGTTGTACCATAGTTTCAATTTGTTCTCTTTGTGGCCATAATTATCAATCTACTCAACATATTTTCTTTGATTTCCCCTTTTCCCAACAACTTTGGTTATGACTTAGGGGAACCATTACGACTAACCTGTTTTCTTCTACTTGTTAGTTTTGCAGGTGTGCAAGTCTAATTGGAGCCCAAAAATGCGAGATGTCATCATATTTATTGTGGTTAATATATTTTAGTGCATTTGATTTTGTCGGAATCAGGGTAGATTTTTCAAGAAGGACATTCCTCTTCATCAGGAGATTTCTCTAATTACTTCTAACATGTATCTATCTAGAAACTCTAGCTCTTAACACATATATTTTTCCCCTTATGAGTCCTTAGTGCTGCGCAACTTCTTCGTCACAGGTCACTTTCCAAAAGCTCTAAGAATTCTTCAGGTCATCTAATAGCCCCCTTCTTGCTACATGATTAAGTGTAATACAAATGGAGCTGCTAAAGATAGCCCTGAGCCTTCTGCTTGTGGTATCCTTTCAGAGATCATAGTGCTGCTTCTCTTGGGTATTTAGCGATGCCTTTAGCTACTCAATGTTTTCTTTGTGGAGTTATGGGTGCCAATTTGGCAATTGAGATAACTTTTGAGAAAATGGTAGCATAACATTTGGTTAGAGTGCGATTCGAGATTAGTTGTTGCTGCTTTCCATAACTCTCAACTTGTTGTTTGGAGACTTCAAAATAGGTGGAAAAATTATATTCATCTTACCTCCCAAATGAGGTTTCACTGTTCACATATTTCTAGGGAGAGAAATTCTTGTGCTAACTTATTGGCCAATTTTAGTATTTCCAGCCATGATTGTGTGGTGGAACGTTATCCCTCCTTTCATCTCGGAGGAGTTTTTTATGAATACGATTCTTCTCCCTAATTACAAATTTTTTTTATGGGCTTGGGTTTGGCTGTTGGCCCCCTTTGTTCCTTGTATCTTTTACTTTATTATATTAATAATATTTGGTGCTACAGAGGATTGTTAGAGCTAGCGGTATCAACCTAGATGGGATGGTTGACGCTAGTAATGTCTTATGGACCTTTCTTTGACTTAAAAAAAACTAACTTATGAACTATCCGTTAATTTTAATCGAGAAAAACTTTAGTCTCAAATTTTTGTCAAATATGTAGAGTAACAAAGTGGAAAAAATATAAGTGATGTTGCTGAAAAACTATTCCTATTATTTTCAATTTAAAATCTTGGAGATGATGTTATAAGTTGCATCCCTTAAAATATAAATAAAAAAATTATATCCTTAAAGTACTTTAAGAAACTAAATATATCAATAAGATATAAAAACTTATGCATCACATACTTTAAAATTATAAAAGTTTAAAATTTCTATTAAATTTTATTTATTTATTTGATTTCTTGTTTCTTTAACAAATGATCCAAAAACAGGTCACCTTTTTAATTTATAGATCAAAATAGTAAAAATTGTAGCAATGGAAATGTAGATAAGTTTAGTCATAATAAGCGGCATCTTTAAGTGTGCACACGTGGACCAATGAATTTATGCGGCCAGGGAAGTTGAGTTTCCTTGCTTGTCGCTATAAACTATCCCAACCCGTACACTGGTTTCGAAATTCCAGTAGCTGGTTTGTCGCAACTGGCAATCACCGGTGGATTGTAGGAATTACCTACACGTGTGAGTTGACAAGAAGAACCTGAAAAATTGTTTGTTGTTGCGTACGTAGGATCCTTGTTTGTTGTGCCTAACACAAGCCAAATAGAGAAATGAATGTGAACGAAGAAAAACTGAAGAAAATTTTGCGTATCATTTTCTCTTTCTTTCTCTCATGTATTCTGTTATTATTATTATGCAATGACGTCAATGTAAATGATGACATAAATGTCAAAGTAAACAAATTAACTCGCAATAAATTCATATACTCTTCGCAGTTACTGCTTCGTTCCCACTATATACCAAACAAAAGCTTATCTCTCTTGCATAACAAAATTTATAAAACAATTATAATAATTTAGTATACAATAATAAATGACATATATATATATATTTTTCGTCTTATATTAAATGTGACATTTATATATATTTTTATTAAATGTGACATTTTTATATTTTATAAATAAAAGGTATAATTGCAATTTTGGTCCTCTATTTTCACCAAATTGTAAAATTGATCTCCTATTTTAAAATTCAATAGTTTTGGTCCTTATTTTAGATTTTTTAACTAAAAAATAATAATTTGACATATTATAAATGATATGACATACAATCTCATAACGTATAATCATCTAAATGAATTAATTATTTATATGTAATAATTAAATTACAAAAATAAATAACTTCAGAAGTTGAAACTGAAGTTTTTAGAGGGTTTTTATTGGAATTTCATGAGTATTCATTATTCAAGATCATCGTATCATATGCTGTTACAATATGTCACATTACCATTTTTTTAGTTGGAAAAGCTAAAAGAGGGACCAAAATTGTTGAATTTTAAAATTGGAAGACCAATTTCGAGAATTAGTGAAGATAGAAGGATCAAAACTATATCTAATCCTAAATAAAAATGTGAAGAAAGTTAGAGTACATTGTTTCGAAATTATTATACAAACTATAAACATGACAAAAGTTTTGTCACTTATGCATAAAAAATGGAACCTTTTTATTGAAACTTGAGCAACACACAACATATTAGTGATTGCAATATTTAATACCCAATAAGTATATTGATAAAAAAAATTCTTTTTATATGTAAGTTCTAGTTCAACTGGCAAAATACTATATTGTTAGGCTAGGTACCATGTCTTGAGTTCGAACTCGGGACTTCGCAGTTATGAGTTATTTAATTACTTAAAATGATTTTGAAGATTACTTCACATAGTTATATAAATCACATTTAACTTTTATTCTCATATTTTCAAATTAAATATGTTATTTGAACTATTTGTATATTTTCTACCTTCACATATAGAGAAAGTCGTAACAAGACTTAGAGCATGTTTGGTTTTTCATATCTCAACCTAAACATAATTTTTAAATGGCAAATGTCTTTTGACTTTTGGTTTGGGTTACATTCAAATTATGCTGACAAACTTATTTTGACTTAAAAGTACATGTTACAATTTATCCTCTAGTACATGTTCAAATTATGCATGATTTGTTCCCAATTTATCCTCTACTACATGTTACAAATACAACTATGAAAAATATATATCATTTTAGTAAATACACATTTAAAAGTAAATTTGGTTATATAATCCAAACAAATTTCATTTTATAAAACGACGTTTGTAGAAAAAATATCCAAACATAAATTACGTTAAAGAAAACTCATTTTTAAGTAAAAATACATTTGTAAAATGACATTTTTTCAAAGGTACATTTGCAAACGATAATTCAAATACATACTTAAACATACCATTTATGCAGACACACAAACAAGAAAAAATAGAAAAAGAAAGAATTAAATAATATGTATTTTTAAAATGATTAAATGTTGTGTATTTTTTATATGTGTACCAAAATAATTAGTTTAGGGTTGTGAGTCCTAAGTATTTCTCTCACATAAATTACGATTACGATAATGAGGAATAATCTATTATGTGTCTCATTAATAGTATTTTTGTTGTTGAAATCATTTATCATATTTATTGGTTGCATACAATTTGTCGATGATGGGGATATTTCAACTTGTAAACTCAACTGTACATAGTATGTTGATTTATAGTTTTGAAATTTATTTATGGCCTAGGAGTCTCATTAAAAATCTAGATGCTTGTATTAAAAACTTTGTTTGGACAAGTAACATTGATGGCCACTTGCACTCCCCTTGTAAAAGGAAGACTTGCTATTGACCACAAAATGACCGACAATGAACTCTAGAAGGTGAGTTGAATTGAGTTCAATAGTTTTAAAAAATGTTTGAGTCACACATCGGAAAATCAAATTGTTAAATGCAATGGACCCGAGTATTAAGGGTAATGGATATTCATATCGAATTGATGAAATCGGAATCAAACAACACAAATCATATGGAACCTTATACAAGAAAAACAAAAAATTTGATTGAAACTGTTTTGAATTTTTTTTTTTATCCTTCAATCAAATTTGCAAAGATATCAAATAAAAGTCCAATGAATCACACTAAATAGAAACACTAAGATATCACACTTTTTCAATTTGAATCAAAGTCTAAGAAGTTGAATTCAAAGTTAAAAATAAAAATTCTTTCAACACAGGAAATCAAGACAAGATTATAAATCAGAAAATTCTAATAACAATCTTTCTATCGTTTATGCACTGAAACAGAAAATGCCATCAAACTCCAATTATACTCAAAATCAAAGAACAATGTAAAATTGCAAAAAGTAAAGAGTAAGTGAAAAAGAGAATCATGCGGCGATTTATACAGGTTCATCTACTTTGTCCTCGCGTGTAGAATATGTCCTGTCTCCTTTCAATTGAATGAGAGAGATTCCTTTATTATTTATTGTGAATGCTTACAAGATCTTTTAGCGAATGTTACAAAAAATCCTTGCACACAAACCCTTCTTCCTAAGTGTCACTACTATAATTAAAGTATTTTCTATGTAAAGACAAATGTAAGGGGTTAAGGTGGGCTCCAACCCCAACACATTGGGACATTATGATATATCTATATATGTACTATTTTTTTATACTAAAAAATAGGATAAATTCATTCAAATTAATAGAAATTACATCGATATAGAATAATATAATTCAAAGTCACTAAAACCGAAATTGATGAATTTGTGAACAAACTCATAAGATATATGTTAATAATATAAAACGACAAAATTCCTACAAATGTGACAAAGTTTACAAATATGACAAATGTGAAGTGTCCCAAATACCCATTTATTTGAAGTTGTAATGTTGAAGCCGTCAAATTCATTAATTGAATCTACACTAGATCAAAGTTGATATGTCAATCTAAATCAAACGAATATCGCAACAAGACAGAAAATAAAAACAATGCCGCACAAAGCAACGAACAAAAACAATATTGCACTAAGATGATGAAATCACAAAAATTCCATGAAAGAAAAATTAAATATATGTGAAAATTATTTATTTAGATAAAAGAGAAGAAAAAAGACTTAAAGGGAGTGATTTTGGATCTAAAATTGGTCCCCCCACCATTTTTTATTATGTGTCACTCTCATTAATGATGTGACACTAAGGTGGCATTTGTGTTTTGTGTAAAATAATTTTCATGTCATTATTGTTGTAATTAATTTTATTATTTATTTTATTTATATTAAAATATTAAATATAAAATAAATAAAATTTTGAATATTTTATCTAAATATTTTTAATTATTATTGAATAAAATTAATAAATTTAAATATTTTTTACATTTTAGTTTTAATTTTACTAGTGACAAGTACATAGTTAACCTTGAAACCAAATAGTGTATCTGCCGGAAGTGGATGATCAATGGCATCCCTTGTCCACATGCTCTTACTTGCATGAAAAAAATGCTATTGAACCTAGAGGATTGTTAGAAACAAGTTGGTTTGAAGAACAAAGACCCTTTATTCTTATTTTGATGATAACAAAAATATATGTTAGAACAATTTATGTTATAATGTATTTTTCTAAGTGTGCAGATTCTCTAACACAAGCTCTGATATTGATCATCTGAGTATAAGATGTTTTTCACTTCTCTACTATATAACCAAGACTCTTATCAATGTGTCTTAATGCATATTCTAATTCGTCTGCATATGCTAAATGCATTTAAAGACGATTTTGATCCTCTGGTCAACGCTTTATGAAAAGTCAATCCTCTAAGACAAGACTAAAGAAGAAGTCAACACTTCAATATTAACTGTCTCTCAATTGACTCAAGTCAAATCTTCTTTTATCCTCTGGTGGAAGCTATCCTCTGATGTTCTTTGATGTTCTTGACTTAATGATCAAGGTACACTAAATCATCATAAAGATAAGAAAGGATACATAGTAAAGGTGAATATTTGAGACATTTGGCTAATTGTACGGTCCTTACATTTTGTACAAGAATCGCGCAACAATTCCTGCAACGGTCAAAAACTCTAATGACATCAAATTTCTCTATATAAAGAAGTGCAAGCAACAACTCAAATATATAGAAAATGAGTGAAAATTCTTTGTAACAATTCCTTGCATACAGAAAAGAGATAAAGTTCTTGAGATAATCTAAGTGTTTTTACAGAGTATTTACATTAAAATATTCTCTTGTAAGAGTTACACATAAACACTTTAACCTTTGATATTTGTAACATGGCCCAATAGTGGCTGCAACCTCAAAATCTTGATTGAACAAAGCTAGAAATTTGCGAAGAATAAAATATAGTTAGGAGATGAGTAGATGTTCTAGTGCTTGTAAAAATCAGTTTAATTTAGTGGATTAAATCCTTTAAAGTGGAGGGACTAGACATAACTATTTGGTGGGTGGTTAACTACGATAAATCGGTTTTGTAATCTCTCTTCCTTATTTCTTTACTCTTGTTTTATGTTTCTAATCAAAACTTGTTTCCACAAAAAAGTTTTTAAAATAAAAACACAATTCAAACCCCCATTTCTTGTATTTTTTCACCTTCAAGGACTACATTCCAATATACTACAGAAAAGAAGTATATAACACCTATTATGACCCAATAATTTACCTAGTTAATGGTCAGAACTAGTGGCAACTGACTCTAAACTTGGACATACACCTCCAATGAAAACACTGTCGGGAAAGCAAAAAAGAGCAAGGAATAGAGAGTTTGGAGAGACAACAAGCATTGGAGGAAAATGTATTAGGAAAGGAATGCATGATAAGTGCATAAGGTGTGGATAAGAATGACATAACAGGAAGACATGATATTCAAACAACACGAAACCACCTGTTATAAGGAAAAATTTCCATTCAAAAGGCCAAATGAAAATGCAACCAATGCAAGTCAAGTCCAGACCCAAAATGCAAATGCAACTAGTGTAAGTCAGGTCTAGACCCAAATTGTGAATCAGGGTTAGAGTGGAAGTTAGAAGAATAATGGAAGTCAAAAGAAGAGAGGTAGTCAACAGAAGAAAGGAGGTCAACAACAAAGGCAAAGCTGGCTGCAATGATTTAGTGAACAAGAATACTATGCTATTTTGTTTGTAATGAACTTGTTTAGTTTTTTACTTGTTATGTTTTGAGTATGTTGAAGTAGAAGAATATGTGGTTTTGTTTTGAACTGGAACCTGAATATTGTTTTGAGTATGTTGAAGTATTTTGAAGTTGTAATGACACTTTATGTGGAAGTTGCAATTTGACAATTATTTGAAGTTTTAATGAGAAGTTAATGTCAAGTTTCTATTGAAATTGTAATGACAATTATGCTGAATTTGTAATGACAAGTTTATGTTCAAGTTGTAATGACAATTATGTTGAAATTCGTCCTTTATCTTTTTAATGAAATTCAATGTAGTCTTTTATCTTTCTAATGAATTTCAATTTTGTCCTCTATTTTTAACACAATCTATATATAAGTTTTGAATACATAACTTGTCATAAACACATAAATTGAACACAAAATATGTCATTTATTATTCCAACCAACATAATAGTGCATATTTTATTGCAACCAACATAACAGTTCATATACTACATCTACCATGTTATTACAATCTCTTATTACTTCAAATGAATCTTAGTGCTCCCTCCTATAACTATATAATACACGATAAATATCATTACTATGATCAATAACATCAACAAACCGACATCCATCTTTTGGTTGAAATCAATGAATTTTGCAATTTGGTTATCTTCTTCCTTTGTTTAAAAAATGATAACATCCTTCATATCAATGTTAGTATTAACAGTACCTGCAGCAGCTGCACGTTATGTAGCAGCTGTTTAATCACACTAGTCCATGAATCCACAACCACTATTTTCAACTCCATTATGTAAATGATACACACATCAAAGAGAAAAGTAGAAATTTAAGATGATTGTAAACAACATGGGTAGTAACAAAAACTTACCACAAAATTTCTACAAGCCCAAAAGTTTCACCCATTATTATTTTGTGTTAGGGTTGTTCATATAACAACATCTATTTCACAAAAGCAACTAGGTCGCTTAAACCCATTGGAATTGGAAGAAGATCCACTTTGTAGGGAAAATAAAGGGTTTCTCACACCTTTACCCCTATAATTCATATTTTCGGATGGACATTGCATGGTTATCAGCTCAACAACAAAATTTGTGATCCAAATTTGAAGAAATTTCTATAATTTCAATTTGGGGATAAATAAAACCATATATTTCTTTGATTTGAGGATTTCAACTTTAATCCTAAAACTCCATTTTATAAATGAGCGACGATCATATCTACATGGCAACCACATCTACCTACACTTACGCCAACTCAGTTTTTGTCGAGTTCAAATTAAGTTTTGTGAACATAAGGACGAATGTGGATCAATTAAAAATGATAAAGTATGTAATTGAATCTAAAAAAAGATAAATGACGAAATGTAAAAAACCACAAAAGTTAAAGGATGAAAAATATAATTCAACCTATAATTTATCATAAATAACCTATAAAAAATGTATAAAAAAAATATGATTTCAGGTATGTTGATAAAGAGTTTTGTGCATTTTGGAATGGATGCAAGAGCTATAGCCGTTGCTAAGTTATATCAAATATGTATGAGTTGCATTGAGTGTGCATGTATGATGTCTTGACTTTTGACCATTAATTAAAAAATTATTAATTAGAAATTGTACGAGTTGGGTTGAATTTGTCCAATAACAGAAGTGTAATTCATCTGTATTTAGTACCATAAATTTAGGGGTGTCTATGTGCACTGTGTACATGTATCTCGAGATCTTTTGTATAATAATAATAATAAATTTAGTTTAGGAGAGATATAAAGAGGGATAACTATCATCCTTAAACTTTAACTCAACTCACAAATGTTGATATTATTAGACTCGAACTCGGAACCTCACAGTTGTGTGAATTAATTATGATAAAATTTACGATCTCTTATAAGATAAAAAAAAATAGAAATAACTAATAAACTTATAATTTACTAATCGTAAAATTTCGAATTTAAAGATAAATCACAACAGATATTAGCGTCAACCGCAATTAGCTGTATATTGAGATTTCAGAAATAGAGACGTTTTGCATTGTGCATATATACTCCTCTGATATTATATATAAACAAAAAAAAAAATTTTACATTCTTTAAAAAAAATAGTTGACATCATTTCATTTTTTAAAAATAATAAAAAGTAATTGAAAAATAAAATCCACATTATAACTCTCAAATCTTAAATATGATTTTTTGTGGTTGTTTATATTTAGAGACAAAAGGAAAAATATATATATTATGTGTGTGAAAGTGACGGGATGCATTTAACTTTAAGATAAGGTCATTGCTGTATAACTATGCTGGCATATTCTTTCCCTAAAAAAGAAACTAAACCTTCATTTGGTTATAAGATCCATATTAGATTTCTAATTATAATATCAATTCCAATTCAAATATTTCTCTTTCCTAAACCCATGAATTACAAGTCTTCTGTCGAAGTTTTGACCATGCATACGCACCCACCCAAACTTGTCCAAATTCTTACCTTCTAGATATTGTCGAAATACAGGAATCAAATTTATCGATTTATCTATAATTAATGTGAAGAAAAAGAACAAAAATTTAATTTAATTTATATATATTACAAGTTCAAAAAAAATTTATACGTCAATCAATTACATTATATTATTAATAATATTTTATTTTTGTTATAATTATTTATAAAGTCATCTGTATAGTTGATCATGATTTGTCGACTATATAAAATTTAATTTTTACATTGACAGTATACAAAAATTAATATATATATATATATATATATATATAGGTAATGATCTGTTGACTCTAGAAATAACTTTGTGATGAGTTACTCAATTTAATAACTTAATATAAATGATGAATTTTATTAATCCAAATGTCAAATCAAAAATTCTTATTGAGTAGATCAATTCCAAAAATTTTTATAAAATTTTAAAACTATTTGATATTTCATTAAATAATTTCAACTTAATGTATAATAAATTTTTAAATAATATAAGTAAATATCGATAACTAGATTATATAACTAAAAATTTTAGATTTATATAAAATTTTATATACTTAATAATTAATATATTATGTTAATATCAACAATTAAAATAATAAAATTTATAATTTATATTAAGTTATATAAATTTACTCTTGAAATCAATAGATCCTTTTATATATATATATATGTGTGTGTGAGAAGTTAAATACAAATACTTTGCAGTGGAGTCTTGTGACAAGTTGAGATCCGTTGTATAGAACGCAATTTCTTTTATCAATAATTTTCAAAGTGCATCATTGACCCATCAATTATTTCCCAATAGGTTGGGATTATTATTTTGTTCTATGAATTTAATTTTATATATTAATGATAATATTTTGTTATTGTGATAAAGGATAACAATAATCCACAAATTAAAGTATTTGATTTAAATTATTTTATTTATTAAATGGTCTCATGCCTAGATTTATTATCTTCTTTTAATTCGAACCAAAATATATATATATATATATATATATATATATATATATTACACAATTCGTTACTTCGTTACATAGAGTACTCAATTTTGACTTCATATATAACGAATTGTTATTCGATTTAATGTTTGACAATTAAAAAATAGTGAAAGGAGAATAGAAAAAGTTATAAATTTTAATTTTATTTATTGTTTAAATTATTTTTATTTTTATTTAAGATGTTTTTTTTTATAATATTAATAAAAAAACATCTTAAATGAAGGTAAAAAAGTAATTTAAAGAATAAATGTAAATTAAAAATTGTAACTTTTTTTTTATACTCCTTATGTTTCTTTTTAATTGTCATTTTATGGTTTTTATCACATACAAGACAATCAATAAAGTTTGCAATTATTTATGTCATTATTCATCTTTTTTCTATAATATTTTAATTATTTATTATCTCATTTTATATATCTCTCTCTATATATAATGAATAACTAATGATATTATTGAGAAATTACCAATTAATGTTGCATTGAATTTTAAAAAGACAATTAAATAAGAACAATTTTTTTTAACTAATGTAACAATTAAAAAGAATAGAAAAAACATATAGAACCAAAAAAATTTCCAAAAGTTCTCTTAATTTTTTTTGGTGTAAAATGATTAATGTCTTGTCAATGTCTCAAATTCTTTTGAACAGCTCAAATGTTAGACATACTAGTCTAACATGCATACACAATTTATGTAACTTGTATTGCTTCTTTTCGTTACTCATTGAGTATTCTTCTTTCTTTCACACTACCTTAATTTATTATTAGCAACATAACCATCTTCTACCATATCCCATAGTTCATAATTGTGTGATATGAAGAAGTCTTGAATCTTGTCTTTTTAGTAATTAAAATTATCTCCATCAATCAAAGGAGACATGTTGATGTTTCCACCAGGACATTTATTATTAAACTTATAATATTTTTCTCACTAGATTTTTTCTCTTACACGTTTAAGTGCTCAACTAAGAAACTTGACTTTAATACCAATACTCGTAGTGAAAACACAAGAAATGAAGTTTTAATTCATTTGTGCTTTACAAACTTTTTTTTGTTAAATTTAAAACTTCTTTTAAAAACAAAATCTTCGTTAAAATGATTTTAAGAAGTAAATCGACATAAGAACAAAACTATTATTAAAGAAAATAAAATAGACGCAAGAATTTTTCTTGGTTTATCACCCAACCTATAGCAACAATATTGTCCAAAAATATGTTTACCAATGTTAAATATTTTTTTTTAAGTCTATGAACGAGTAATCTAGTGGTTTACTTAAGAACATCAAATGAGTTATATGTAAGAGTGTTCAATCCCTAACACTAACATAAAAATAAAATAAAAATAGCAAATGCGAATTGTTATTTTTTTTTGTCTGTTGATAAAATAGTAAAGAAATTCAAGCACAACTGTGAAGTCTTAAATTTAAACTTGAAATATATTATTTATCTTAATAGTATCAATACTTGTCAGTTGATCAGTGAAGTCATACAATAGTTGAATTTATGACTTCTTTTGTGACTTCAATCCATGCATCTCTCTCCAAACCATTATAAGCACCTAATCCCTGCTTTACCTGATAAAGTAAAATCACTATTAAAAGAAGGGGTGATTATGAGAAGATTCTTCAGATTGTGAACCAAAAAGCAAAAAGAAAGAACTTTCCAACTAAAAGAAAATAACTCCAAGGTGAGGAATGCTTTGAAAATTTAAAAGGAAATTGGTCTTGTAAAATGTACATGGATTTCTAATTATATGTTAAAAAAAGTTCATTTGACTTAGGGAAGAAAGAAAAGTTAGTGGGACTTGAGAAGATTCTTGCATATATCTTTTTGGCCTTATGCATGGTGCAAGAGTCACACAAAAGATTATTGTATTTCATAACCAACCATCATCACAATTAATTGAATAAATATACATGACTCTCGACCAATGTTAAGTATTCATTACTCCTTTTTTGCAATAATATTCATTTCAATAAAGATAATTTCTATGTTTGCTTTTGTTTTTGTTACAAAATTAAATAAATTTTTTGTCTCTTTTTAATTTTATTGGAACTAGATTTTAGTTTCATTATTTATAAATCTAAGATTTTTAGTTCTACTGGTTTTTTCCTTTAACTCAAATCTAAAATTGTTGTTTATGATATGTCATATTCATTTTATATATATATATGATGATGATGTAACATTCTAATTTAGATTGTAAACATTGGATTTTAAAATAATACATTTAGATTTTATCAATGAAATGAAAAAATCAAAATAGTAACGGGGTTTTTAGTATAAATCAATATCATTTATTAAATGGCACCTCAAACTAGATTGTGAGAAAAAAAATACTGAAATTTGTGAAATAGTGGAAATAAAATCCCATATTTAAAAATACGGGAACTGAATTTGTTTCCCGTAAAATAGGTAGATCAGAAAATTATTTAAATATTATTAAAATAAAGATTTTTTTGGTAAAAAAATATGTTAAAATAAAAATTAATAAATCAGAAAAAGTATAATAAACCAGTACCAAATTCTTCGTTCGGCCCAACAAGCATTCAATTACTCTACATAGCTATTTTGCCATATGTTCCAGCACATGTGTGTATGGGCCCACACAAGAAAAATATACCTGACTGCCTTGTACTTTTTTATTGCAATGGCTGTACAAAAGTGTGGGACCAGCTTATTATACCCAAATATATGACCACTTCTTTTTTTATAACAAAAAATAAAATTAAAATGTAAATGCATCATATGGTGGGGATGGGATTTCAACTATCTTGATATTTCACAATCATAATCTATCATTTGCATAATCTCAATAAATATTAAATGAAAATATAGATACTTGGAAGAGTTATGGTAAAATCCAAAGGTACAATTTAAATTAAAAATTTGTTGGTAAAATTCCAACAGAATAAAATTTGGTGAAAAAAAAAGAGTGCAAAGCAAAATAATAAATAAGGCGAAGGTCAAAATCTAAAACCACTAAATAAACAAAATCAAAAAGAAAATCAACAAAAACGAGAAAAAAAAAAAAGAAGACTATTTTAGCTATGGACAAAATCATCAAAGATGAAAGTTGAAATAAGATTCCACCACACCAAACTATTCATCTTGAAACTATGATTAGTCAATTTGTCCACACAACTATTGTCTTTCTTAAAGATATGAGAGAAAATTATGGCCCTTTTTTAAAATTGAGTGAGTTTATTTTTTGTCCCGATCTCCGTTTTGTCATATGTTTTGCGTGACTTCGTAGGGTTTTTGTGGTTCCATTTTTTTGTCATCCATATTATTTAGTTCATTTTATATAAAAAAATAAAGTTTGGGAAATAAAATATTTATTAGAAAATAATTTTTTTAAAAAAAATTTATAAATAATTTATTTTAAAAAACAATCCAAAATATTTAGATTTTTTTTTTTAATTTATTTTTGGGTTTTCTAGGAATTTTTTTTACCTAAAATAAAAGTTAAAAAATTGTTGAAAAAAAATGTAGACAAGAATTTGGATTGTCGACCAGTTTTACATATTTGGGCCTTCTATGTTTGGGGCTTATATAAATGTGGCTCTCTTAACCTTTAATAATTTTTTTTGGAAAAATTGACCCCGTACCCCCACAATTATCCCTGTACCCCCACAATTTTTCAAAAATACCCAAAATACCCTCAAATTTTTTTTTTACTTTTTTCCAAAATTCGCATTCACTTTCACTTTTTACCATTCGACCGTTTCCGGAACGGTAAAAAAAGATTTCCGATAGGTATAAGTTTTCCGGTAGTTTCCGGAAAACGTTTTTGAAGAATTCCGGTACAGAAGGCTGTTCCGGAAAACTTGATTCAAGAATTCCGGTACTCAGGGTGTTACTGGAAAACATTTTACAAGTTTTCCGGTACAGAAGGAAAAAAATTTGGTTCCGAAAAACTTTTTTCAACTTTTCCGGTACAGAACCTATGTTCCGGAAAACTTCACTGACAAGTTTTCCGGTACAGAACTTTATTTTTAAAAAAAAAATTTAATTTTTATGAATTTTATTAATTTTTTAAATGTTTACAGGTATGGATAAACCCCTGCTAATATTAGATAAAACATGCGTCGATACTACAGACATTTTTGACACAGATCAGGTATATTAATTATATTTAATATTAAAATTGTAAAATCAAATTATTGTGATTAATTATAATTTATTAAATATTTTATTTCAGATATTTGATACAAGGGACGCTGTTGTGAAATGGGCAAAAGAAATTGGTATAAAAAATAAAGTTACTGTTACCATCAAAAGATCGGATATAGAGACAGGAGAGAGAGAGGGAGGAGAAATAAAATAATATTTGGTTGTGACAAATGAGGAAAATACAAATCTGCTGATAGTTCAACTCGAAGTTCAACAAAAAAGTGTGATTGTCCTTTCAAGCTTAGATCAAAACCATTAAAAGATGGTTCAGGATGGACAATTAAAGTAATTTGTGGAGTTCACAACCATGAATTACCTGATACTTTGGAGGGGCATGCATTTGTTGGACGCTTAGGTGAAGAAGAAAAAAAGCATGTTAATGAGTTAACAAAATATAATGTTGCACCGAGACACATATTACTATCATTGCAAGATCGAGATAAGAATAATGTTACTAAGATCTCACAAGTATATAAACAGAGGAGTACGATTCGATTGCACGTGAGAGGTAATAGAACAGAGATGCAACATTTATTCAAGTTAATTGAAGATGCAAAATATATGTGTTGGAATAGAAAGCGTGAAGACTCAGATGTTATGAGAGATATTTTTTGGGCGCATCCAGATTCAATGAAGTTGTTGAATTTGTTTCCGATTGTGTTGATTATGGACAGTACCTACAAAACCAATAAATACAGGATGCCATTACTTGAAATTGTTGGTATGACATCAACAGAGATGACATTTGTAGTTGGATTTGGTTATTTGGAATGTGAGCGGGAAGAAAACTTTTGCTGGGCATTAGAAAGGCTAAAAGAACTGTTTGTCACACAAAACAAATTTCCTAAAGTAATTGTGACAGATAGAGATCTTGCGTTGATGAATGCAGTTCGTGTTGTATTTCCACATGCTGTTAATTTGCTTTGTCGATTTCATATCGACAAAAATGTTGGAGCAAAGTGCAGTCAATATGTCTTAAAAGATAGACAAGAACTGGTATTGCATATGTGGAAAGACATTATGTATTGCAGTGATGAAAAAAAGTATATAATGCGTTTGCAAAAGTTTGAGCAATCATGTGTCGACAATAAATAGTTTGTTGACTATGTCAAAGACACTTGGCTGACTCCTCATAAAGAAAGGTTTGTTGAAGCATGGACAAATCGAGTAATGCATATGGGAAACACAACGAGTAACAAGTATGTCATGTGACTCTAAAAATTTGATTTTGTAATTATATTATATATTGTTGGCATGCTCAATTGTGACAATTAACATGTAATGATAGGGTTGAGTCAGCTCATTGGAAACTGAAGTTAATGTTGGAACACAACATGGGTGACATGTGCAAATGTTGGGAAGCTATGAACAATATGATAAGATTGCAACATAAAAAAATCAAAGGCTCATTTCAGAAAAGTTTCTATGAAGAAGATCATGAACACAACATTCCATTTTATCAGAGATTGAATACATTTGTCTCTAGAGAAGCTCAAAGACGTATTGCTGTAGAATACGAGAAAGTTGAGTGGGTGGGTACTGATTCATCTGTATGTGGGTGTTCTCTTAGAAGGACATACGGGTTACCTTGTGCTTGTGAATTGGCAAAATATAAATTGATGGGTGAACCAATTCCTCTAGATTCTGTGGATATTCAATGGAGAAAATTAAGCATGGAATGCGAACTCCAAGACACAGAAGATGGATCAGAGTTAGATATGTCTACAGAGATGAATGCCTTGTGGAAACGGTTTCGATCACTTGATGTGATTGGAAAACGAGTGTTGAAGGGGAAGGTGCGTGAACTTGCTTTTCCAACTATAAGTTCAATGTGTCCACCACCTGAAAAAGTTAAAACCAAAGGTCGTGTGAAGAAGAGTAAGGGTAAGAAGCCAGATGGGTATGATGTATATCGAGACCCTTCTTACTTTGAGCATGTTAATGCAACATATTGTGAAGACCTTGGTTCAGAACCATCTCAGTCATCAAAGAAGAGACAACCCTCCCAATCTCAGAAACAACCCTCTCAGTCATCTCAATCCCCAAAGTATAAGTTGTGGAAACAATTTCCTGAAGTTATTCTGCCATACATTGATGACATATTTGATGTGGCAGCGGATGGAAATTGTGGTTTTCGCGCTATTGCATTATTGCTTGGATACGGTGAGGAGTCTTGGTCTTTGGTCCGCAATACTTTGGACCATGAGATTGGTTCGCATGTAACTCTGTATGATAGACTGTTCCCAGGACGCATAAGAGAATTAAGAGATTCGTTGAAGATATCAAGCTTGGGTGTTCAACCCATAGATAAATGGTTGTCCATACCTGATTTGGGTTACGTGATAAAGACAGCATATAATATTATTCTCGTCACGTTTGGTCAGACATTTTCAATGACTTTCTTTCCTATGAGGGGTTCACATTCAGGATCGACAACAAATGATCGTATCATATGTATTGGTTTTGTTAATGGAAATCATTGGGTGCCGGTAAATTTCTCTAATTTTTTTATGTATTAATTTTGTTATTTTTTTATTTATTTATTAATTTTATGATCTTATTTTGCAGTTAAAGATGAAAGATGGATTCTCGATGCCAGATATTGCACCAGGTTGGAAGAAATATCGCACTGATGAAACAACTTCTTGGGCAATAGCATATATAGGGCGTCTACAAAATTGGGGCTATTTATTAGGTCATTTGCCACAAAATCCACCTACACAATCCGTAGATGCAATGTCATTAGATGAAGCTTAATG
The DNA here is from genome assembly GCA_037974755.1 of Cicer yamashitae. NCBI lineage: Eukaryota > Viridiplantae > Streptophyta > Magnoliopsida > Fabales > Fabaceae > Cicer > Cicer yamashitae. Next base: position 15,161,927 of record JBBPBQ010020322.1, read on the forward strand.
CTTTAAAACTGTTACAAATTCACTTGTTATTAGTTAATTTGATATTTTAGTTTACTATCGCTCTATTTCATCTTGTTATTATTTATTTTAGTTATAGTTCATCCCAAATAATAGAAATTAAACGACATAACGTATTTATATAGATATGAAACCAAAATAAATAGATATGAAACCAAAATAAATTAAACGACATAATGTATTTATAATAGATGTTCAAAATAAATTAAACTACATAACAATAAACTACATAACAACCCATAAATGTTCAAAAGCACTACTCATCATATCTCAACCACTACTCACTAGTATGACGGCGCGACAAATACAAAGCTTTGTAAAAACTCTTATACAACTCATCATCTGGAGTAGCCTCAACTTCATTCAACCCCTCTTGTATCAGATCAGCGATCTGCTGTAGAACTGATGGCGGCTGTGAAGTAGACCATCTGTAGCAGTGGTCGGGACACCATAATCTGGGACCTGAGGCACACCTGATGGTCGCACTAGTAGTGGATGAGATATGCGATAGAACCACTCCAAGTATCCCTCATGACACTCTGATGGATATGTAGCATCACGGAGCCTGTGAAATAGCTCAGTGACAATTTCCATATATCCCAGCCATTCGACATCTGCATCAGATAATCTAGAAAAAGCAGGAAGTGGCGGTGGTGGAATATGCTAGATATAACCAAACTGTCTAAGACACATCTCTGGTTGATATGCCATTGTTGTGCTGCATAGTCGGAGGTGACCAGTGTATAACATGATATGATCAAAGGGAACCACATCCCTATGATTCTCCCATGGTCTCTATATGACTTCAGCAGGTGTCAGTGCGTCAATCATACGTCTATACTCATGGGTCTTGTGCTTGCCTTGCTTATAGCTCCATCTATTCATTCGGGCAATGCACTGAACATTAGCACCCTGATCACCTCTTTTACAAATATCTGGAAAATATTCGTATATCCAACACTGTTGCAAATAAATATAAATTAATTAAGTTAAACATAAAAATAAATAATTATGTAATAAATTAATTATAAAATTAAATATAAATAAATCATAATTATTTATTACCTGCAGCAGAGACATATATCCACCTAACTGTTTCGTGTCGTAACAGCTAGCATCAGAGAGGTACTCATAAAGAACTACCAGTGCAGCACTACACCAAGCGTATCTACTGGTACCGTCTAAATCTCTGAATATAGGAAGGTACTTCGCATCGACTAGTGTATGACTCTTATCTGCCAAGATAGTACTTCCTATCAGATTCAGCAAATACGCCCGAGCTGCACAATCAAATCGTTCGGCCTGACACTGCTTTCTGAACACATCTTTCAGCCAATCCAGCCTGTAGTGTGCACCCCTGGTTTTTTTAGTTTTCTCCCATATCTCTTCAGGAGGCACACCTAATAAAGTAACGGCAAGATTACATGCCGATACTCTATCTATGTCAGCTGGTGGAGTGTAGAACTCACCCCGAATAGGAATGCCTAACAAATTGGCAACATCGTCCAAAGTTATCGTCATTTCACCAAATGGCATGTGAAATGACGATGTCTCTGGGTGCCATCTTTCCACAAAAGCAGAAATCAAGCTGTTGTCAATCAGCTTCAGACTCCTCCACTAGAGTGGTCCTAACCCAGATACATTCACCCACGTCTCTATACTTCGCGGGAGAACGGGTGGAGTAAATTGTTGCAATTTTTTTCCATGTGCAACAATTTTTAACATTGGCCGCTCCTGCATATAATATTAAAATGCACCATAAATATATAATATAAATAATAATTAACTTTAATACACTATAAATAATAATTAATTTAACGTTAATTAAATTTGGACGATAAATAATTATTAATTTAACATTAATTAAATATATAACATAATTAATTTAAATTTAATTAAATATATAACATAAATAATTATTAATTTAACGTTAATTAAATATATAACATAATTAATAATTAATCTAAATTTAATTAAATATATAACATAAATAATTATTAATTTAACGTTAATTAACTATATAACATAAATAATAATTAATTTAAATTTAATTAAATATATAACATAAATAATTATTAATTTAATGTTAATTTACTATATAACATAAATAATAGTTAATTTAAATTTAATTAAATATATACTGATTTAACTTTAATTAAATATATACCATAAATAATAATTAATTTAAATTTATTTAAATATATATCATAATTAATAATTAACTATAATATAACATAAATAATAATTAATTTAACTTACCTCGCCAAACCAGAGTCTCGTCGACACATGATGTCGGTATTGACTAAGGACCGACAGATCATCCGGTCCTCCAGGAAACCGAGTCAGCACAGGTGCCTCCCTCCTCTGCACAGGTACCTCCTCCTGTACAGGTACCTCCTCATCCTCCTCCTGTATAGGTACATTCTCATGCACCTGATGCTTCTGAGGTACCGCATCATGTACTGCCTGAACCTCCTCAGCAATAGAGATATCAGCCTGGTCCTCCATACTATCATCTTCCATCATAAATCGCCGCCTTCTACGCGAGGCAGTCGGACGAACTCTATCAGGACCAGTGTACATAGATGATGAACCTTCAAAATCATGTGGTCTTGCAATCACTTTACCATCTTTACCTCTAGCCCTACCCACTGAAAAAAAAAATACACAAAATCAGATAAATTAAATAAATACTAACATAATAAAAAAAAATTAATTTTTTTAAAAAACAAAATCAAATTACCGGAAAACTTGTTTGTGAAGTTTTCCGAAAACTTCCGGAAAAGTCACAGATAAGGTTTCCGGTATCACATAATTTTCGGAGAACTTGAAAAAAGATTTCCGGGAACTTCCGGAACACTTGTTTTAACATATCCGGTAGTACATAATTTCTGGAGAACTTGAAAAAAGATTTCCGGAAACTTCCGGAACACTTTTTTTAACATTTCCGGTAATGTGCTCTGTACCGGAATTCTTTTTTCAAGTTTTCCGGAGTAGTGTTCTGTACCGGAAATCTTGAAAAAAGTTTTTCGGTAAAATGGAAAATTTTGACTTACTTCTTCTGTACCGGAAATGTGAAAGTGAGAAAATGAAAAATTACTGCAGCTTTTATTATATACGAGGGTATTATGGTATTTTCACAGTGTTTTTGGGGGTACAAGTATAAATGTGGGGGTACGGGGTCAAATTTTCTTTTTTTGGGTGCAAAGCTTTAAAACGTTTTAAACCCACAAATTTAGACTGGAACTCTATTTGAAGGCCTTATGAAATTTACATATATTCAACACTTAGGTATATAATTGTAGAATGTATATAAATTAGAGTTAAATAAGTTATTAATCTTATAAAATTTTAAAAATTTGTTTTTAGTTTTTTTATTTAAAATTACATATTTTAGTTCCTATAAAATTATTATGCAGTTTTAATTCCTCTTGGAGTATTAACATACGTTTTTGAATGATTTTTTGCATGTATGTTTACAATACTATAAAAAATACTTTTATAAAAAATAAACTCAAAGTTCGATTTCTATGTCCATATTTTAAGAACTTTTATCTTGAACATATGACGTTTAAAATATTCATATTTAATTCATCCTAAGTTAAAAAATTCTATATTTGTGTAGATCAACTTTTAATAATGTTCTAAACATGCTTTCAAAAAATTATTAAAAAATTTAAAAGTTGAAGGATATTTTGTTTTAGTAAGAATTAAAATAGTTTGTAAAATATTTTATAGGACTAAAAAATGTGAATTCTTTTTATAGAACTAAAATCAAAATTTTAAAATTTTATAAAGGCTAAAAACTTATTTAACCTTTTAATATATATGCTTATCTTTAAGCCCCATCTACCAATTTCCCTACTCAACTCTTTTTCCTTTAATAAAAAACAAAATTAAAGTATAAATACATCACATGGTGAAGATTGTAATTCCAACTATGTTGGTTTCTCACACCCACTAACTATCATTTGCATCAACCCATTAAATATTATTAAACAAATAAAGATAAAGATACTTGAAAGGACAATGTCAAAATCCAATGGTACAATCTAAAGGACCAACATCATTAGCCTAATTAAAAACTTTATGAGTAAAACCCCAAGGGTTAAACTTGGTGACGAAAAAATAGTCCAAAGCAAAATTACTAATAATGAGAAAGCTAAAGTCTAATACCACTAAGTAAATAATACCAAAAAAAATATCAACAAAACGAAAAAAAAAAAAACGAAAGAAAATGACCATTGATTTGAAAACCATGATTAGCAAATGTATCTACACAACTATTGTCTTCCCTCAAGATATGAAAGAAAATTATGTCCCCCTCTTGAGATTGAGTGAGTTTATTTTTTACCCTGATCTCCATTATGACATTTGTTTTGCCTAAATTAGGTTCGTGATCCATTTTTTTGTCACTCAATTATTTTGAATTCATTTTACTTATAAAAATAAAGTCTAGAAAAAGAAAATATTTATTTATTAAAAAAATAATTTTTAAAAACAATTTATAAATAATATATTTAAAAAAACAATTTAAAATAATTTTCTAGAAAAAAAGTTTTTCCAAAATATTTTTTTCTTCTGGGAAACTTTTTCCCGAAAAAATATGAAGGATAAAAAATTGCTGAAACTTTTTTTTGGGTTGTCGACCAATTTTAGATTTTAGGGCCTTCTACGTTTGGGGCTTATATAAATTGGTTCTCTTTTAGGTTTCAAATTTTTTAAACCCAAAACTAAGACTGGAAACTCAAATTTAAAACCTTGTGAATTTGAGAGATATTCACCAGAGACGGCAAAAAAAAATCCGTTAGCAAATGAATATTTTGAGTATTTGTTAGTTAATAGATACAGAGATTAATTTAATAGTATCGTAGGTATCTGTATCCGATAATAAATTAGTAAAATAGATATATTGTAATTTTTATTTATTTATGTATTGATAAATTAATATTTTTTATGATGAAATTTTGTTATATATTTTATTTATCTGTTAAAGTATTAATGTTTTAATGTGTTAATATTTTTTGTATCGACAAAATAGAGAAAACATTCTATATAATTGCAACTAAAAAATTAATTTTTTTTACATAAATAATTATTTTATATAAAAGATGATATCTATAAATATTCGCTAATAATACTTGTGAATACTTAAAAATCCTCCAAATATTCGTTAATGAATACTCGCACATATATGAATAAAGTGTGAATTTAATTTTTATCCAATAAATAAGACAGCGGATGAGTACTATCTATACTCGGAGATGCTCATTATCATCCCTATTCACCACTCATGTATATAAGCAATGGGAGCTCTTGCCTCCACAAGATAACCAAAAACTTTTTAATAATTATATTATTTTTATTTTAAACTTTCATGGAGTGAGTAATTGAATGATTTATTAATTATATATAGATAATGATATATTTAATAATATAAATAATTAAAAAAAATCGTGAACACCTTTTAGAATAAGAAATATCGTAGATAATGATATAATTTATAAAAACTCATATGTATTTTGAATTTGTTTAAGCGTTATAATTATATATTTTGTATAAATTAATATTTTTTTATTAAAATATATATACTATTTTGTTGCCTCCAACCAAAAAATTTATAGATCTGTTACTGTATATATAATGATATAATGTATATAGTTTATATGCTAATCTAATTCTAAATCCAAAAAAAAAAAGGTTAAAATATTACTGTTGGATTACTAATGAGTTCTTTGGAATACAAGATGTGATGACAACAAAATTTTAAGAGCTAGTTGTATATATACCTTATCAAGAGTGTGAGCAATTACAATGGTTATAACGATGATTTTAAATTGTGAACTATATCACATGATGTAACTGTAACATTGCGGTTTCGGCATTATTTGCAATCACATGAAACATGCTCCATTCACATCGCAACACATACCGATCATTGTAAAGTGGGTGCAACGTTTGCATTAGACTACATCAGATCACATCAAGTCGCAACAAACTATCTAGTGGTTATACAAATTATTACTTCCTCTTTCTTTTAATTTATATCATATACTTATAGGGTATTTTAAAGGATTATATATAATTTAAAGTGAAGGAGAGTTAATAATGAGATAGATATAAGACTTTAGATATAAAATAGGAAATATAAGCCAGTGAAACTAACATTCCACAATCACCTATCCTCTCGACCCCTGCATTTGACTCTACCGCACCAAGACTCGTGAATCCCCTTCACCAAGAAGTTGAGACAGCAACTCAAGTCTTCATTAACTTAATCTTTGATACATCATCAGAAGAGTCCTCTGCTCTTCCCTCACCCCCTATTCACTTTGAACCTGCCACCTCCACCATCTCGCTAGACTTCATTCTCCTCACCCACTCCATTCCCTTTGGCTTTCCAAAACTCGACGCATTAATTACTTCTCTTATTGCCAAAATCACTTCAGCACGCAATCAAAATGCTCAAAGTTTGGACCTTAATGAAGTTTTCAACCAGTGGAACAAGGTCCTCTCGTTTGTCACCAATTGGATAAGGGATAACATGGATCATGAGTTGGCCTCCCAGAACACTGTAGCTTTCAGACAAACAACAAAGATCCTCTATCTATCGATCATGCAGCTTCAAAAAGCTCAGAGCGATCGGTCCAGAAAGCTCTTGAATGCTACGTCAAAAGGCTCATCATGGGAAACCCATGTCCTCTAGTGGTGTTAATATGGAACTCCCAGTGGTTGCTCCATCTGCACCATTGCAGTTCTCCGTGCTCATTCCAAAATTTGAGATACCCTCATTGGATGCTCCTACTGATGTTGCTCCAAGATCTGCATAATCTGCCTCTAGAAGTCAATATGCCACTCTTTTTGGTCCTATGTTATATCCTTCCCAGTATGTAAAAAATGAAGACTTTGATCGGCTGGAAGCTAAGACAGAGGCGTTCATGGAACAAACAACCAAAAATCAGGAGAACATTCAGACTACCCTAAGTTTAACGTTAGCTAGGCTGACTAACCCAAATTTGTAGTTCCTTGTATTTTCTTTTGATTGACTATGTGTATTTTTTCCTTTATTGTACTTTTGTTTTTACTTTTCTACTGGTTGACTACTCTACTCTTTTTGTTTGATGACAAAAAGGGGAGAATATTTTGTACAGTTTTAATGCATGAAAATTTCAAGATCTTTTTAAAATTCAATTACTAATGCTTATCAACTATCTCGTCAGAATATCTCTTATCACATTTACATTTAGACTTGCATATATCAAAGGAGAGCCTTGTTGTGATATTCCATGTTATTCCTTTTTACTCTTGTAAAATTAAAATTAAAAATTGCTCATAAAAATAGATGTTTGTCATCATAAAAGAGGGATAGATTGTTAGAACAAAGTTGGTTTAAAGAACTATGACCCTTACGTGTTTTGATGATAACATCATTATTTTGTGGGAACATTTAAAGCATTAATGTTCTGGTTTAGTGTGCAATCTTCGGAACATGTTATTCCTTATGAGTTCACGCTGAAACGCTCATCTGATGATTCTGTTATTGCAAGCAATGCTCTGATTAGTTTGGATCTAACGACTACAACAAGCATCTGACTATTCTGCCTCTGATAAGTGTGACAAACAAGTGATCTTCTATTAAACATTTGATCGTCTGTCTCTGATAATAGTCAATGCTCTGATAAGTCAACACTCTGACAATAGTCAACGTTCAGAAGAAGACAAAGCTTTTGCGTATCCTCTACTAAACACCCTGAAGATCTATGCAACATAATCTGATCACAATATCCTTTGTTTCTTCTGTCCCCATATCAAGATTTGCAAAATCAATTTCAAGGATAATTTTGACAAGGTTTAAGGCGAATCAATCCTAGAAGATTTGATACGAAACTTCATGATACATTTTTAATTTCTTGCAATCAGGACAACAACCAGAAACCCTAAAAATCTCTATAAATGAACGTGCAACTCTCATTGTAAAACACAAGCAACAATGTACCACAATAAACATTATTCAGTCGTCTCTGCTCTCATGCTTTTTATCATTTATCTTGTCTAAGTGCTGAGAAATTTATTTTTTGAGAATACAACATTGTATACACTTTCTTGTGAGAGTTATTCAGAAAACCGTTAAATCTTTATTTTGTAACCTAGCCTAGTAGTGGTTGCATCCCTCAACAGCTTGGCTGTACTAATCTAGAAGGTTGAGAAGACTTAAACACAGTCAGTTTGACTGGTAGGTGTTTAGTGGAAATGTAACTCAGTTGATGAATTAGTTGATTAAATCCTTCAGGTTGAAGGTATTGGATGTAGCTACCAAATTTATGGTGAACCAGGATAAATCGACTGTGTCGCTTTGTTTTTATTTGATCTCTGTTTTTCAACGTTCATTGTTAAAACCGTTTTTTAAATTAACACACAATTCAAACCCTCATTTCTTGTGTTTCTTATTCTATATCTACAATCTTCAAATCTTCCACCAACACGCCTATGCTTGGTCGCACATTAGTAGGCATGGCAATTGAATTTGAACCCACCTGAACCGCCCCGCATTCGCTCACATTTAACGGGGAAATACCATTTTTATTGGATGTGGATGTTGATTTTCCTCTCTTTTTAAAGTTACGGGCGGGGGTGGGTTTGGTCAAATGCGCCCAACACCCGCCCCATCACCCACCCAACATAAATGCAATTACTTAAATACCCTTATATCTCTTAAAATAGTAACAAAATCCTAACTTTGTCAATCTTCTTCTTTTATTTTTTCCCTTTGTTGCCTTTTCTCTCCTATAAACCCAAAGGTCCCAAACCCACCCTTATTTTTTTTTTTTTTGCCGCCGCCGTCTACCCTTCACCCTCATTTTTTCTGCCATCGCCGCTGTCCACACTCCACCCTCATTTTTTCTACCACCACTGCCGTCCACTTTCCCCCCTTGTTTTTTCTACTATCAACCCTCCACCATCATTTTTCTATCGCGACCGTCCACCCTCATCTTCGTTCCGTCATCCTCCGTGCGTCCTTCTCCAATCGTCCTCCTATGCGCCATCCTTCCTCGTTAGCATCGCCCTCCTCCGTGTCCTCTCTAGTTTGCGTCACATGTACTCGTGTCTGCTTGTATGTTATTAAATCTTCTTATGATCCTTAATTGTTTGTTATTGATTCTTGCTTTTATGCAAGTAAATATGTTTATGATTCTTGCCACTCCGTCTCTGTTTGTGTTAGTAAATCTGCTTATATGTTTGTGATTCTTGCTTAATTTGTTTTGGTTTATTTTGTTTGTGATTCTTGATTAATTTTTTAGTGCTAAATCTATTTTTAGAAATTAGAATAATCTAAATATAGTTCTTTTGGTTTATTCTAATTAATTATTGTTTATAATTCTTGATTTATAATAATTTTAGTATATTATGATTCTAGTCTAATTTTGGTTTATACTGGATTATTATGATTCTAGATTAATTTTTGTTTATTCTGAATGATTCAGCTTTATAATAATAATAATATTTTTCTTGATTAAACTTGTATGTGATTCTCGATTTATTCTGGTTTGAATATGATTAATTTATTAATGCTAAATCTGTTTTTAGAAATTAGAATAATTGAAATATAGTTCTTTTGGTTTATTCTTATTAATTTTGGTTTATGATTCATGATTTATAATAATTTTGGGATATTATGATTCTTGATTAATTTTGGTTTATTTTGAATGATTCTGATTTATAATAACAATGTTTTTCTTCATTAAACTTGTATGTGATTCGTGATTTATTACTAATTTTTTAGTGCTAAATCTTTTTTTAGAAATTAAAA
>JBBPBQ010020322.1:15172238-15269439 GCA_037974755.1 Cicer yamashitae
TTTATTCCGATTAATTTGGTATATGATTCTTGATTTGTAATAATTTTGATATATTATGATTCTTGATTAATTTGATTTATTATGATAACTTTATTTTGTAAAAATTAGTCTTTTTCTTCATCTTAGGTTTTTCCTTTCTATTTTCCTTCTAGCATCTTGTATAAGTTTAACCATTTTTTTATTTTCCAATATTTTTTCATATTTATATTTAATAACTTTTTGTATGTCCCATATATAAATGTTATATATTATATTTGTCAATATTTCAACCTGTTGTAAATCATTTGTTGATTTATCATCTTTTTCCTTCACCATGTGTTAACAACATGAATCTTATTGGTTATTATTTAGAATTTGATGTTTTCTCATATAAGTACTTCTATTTTTTAATAGATGATAAGTTATGCACATATAACAATTTATCTAAATATAAATTGTAAGAAATATTGGTTATAGTAGCATGTGTATGTTAAGTTTTAAAAACTAGAGTCTTAAAAAGGGAAGGAAAAGATTTTTGATACGAATAATAATAAGAAAAAGAGACGGTGATAGTATAGAACTAAATGCAATTTTTAGAAATAAGTGCTAAATCTATTTTTAGAAATTAGTACTAAATGCAATTTAATATTAATTTGTTAGTGCTAAATCTGTTTTTAGAAATTAGAATAATCTAAATATAGTTTTTTTTGGATGTATGATGATTAATGAGGTGATGAATGAGTAATCTATTTTTTTTTTGTTAGTTATGCTACCCATCTAAGCTTTTATGAATTCATGAATTTAATTTTCTGTCATGTGTAACTTTACATAATATAGACATGGAAATTGATGGCACATCTCAACCATTACCATGTCAACTTATTTCATAAGAAAGTTCACATCAACCAACTACAAAAGGAAGTTGTAATCTTTCAGTTAATGCTTCCACACCAAATGAAACCATGCAAACACCTCAAGATGATACAAATAATAATATGGCAGATAAGATAATTGCAGATCGTCCCAATAGGCTTAAAATTGTTGTATGGGATCATTTTACAAAGGTCAAAGTTAATGGAAAAGAAAAAGCTAAATGTAATTTATTCAAGAAATTGCTTGGTGGGAGAGCAAGAGATAGGACGTCACACTTGTGCGGACATATGAAAATATGTAGTCTACGCTTGGCTACCATGAAACATAATAAAGGACAAACATTTCTCACTGCTAAGGTCTTGCAAGGTAAAAAGGTGTCGGGGATTGGAATTTATGATGCTGAAAATGTTGGGAAAGAGCTTACACATGCAATTATTTTGTATGAATATCCATTTCAATAGTGGAATATATTAGTTTTAGGAGATACTCAGCCTCTCTCGAACCATTATTTCAAGTTCCTTGTAGAAATACTATAAAAAAAAAAAAGAGATACTCAAAGTGTACGAAGTTGAGAGAACAACAATTTTGAAATTGTTAGAAACTCTTCCAAGAAGAGTGGCCATTATTTCTGACATGTGCATTGTGAGCAATAAAAAAAAGGGTATATGATTATCACTGCTCATTACATTGATGAAAATTGGTATTTACAAAGTCAATTTTTGAGGTAATTATAATTTCTTCTAACACTAGTTTGGTTGAATATTATTTATATTAGTCAATGAATGTGAATCTTATTATGTTAGGTTTATTTATGTTCCTACCCCTCATACAAGTGAAAGACTTTGTAATGCATTGGTTGAATGTTTGATGGATTGGAACATTGATACAAAAGTGTCCACTATTACTTTATATAATTGTAGCACAAATGATGCAATTATTGAAAAATTATGGATAAGTTGCAATTGGATTACTTCACATGCGTTGTTGTGCGCATATACTTAATTTGATAGTAAAAGATGGGTTAGAAGTTGTGAAAGATGGAGTGGAGAGGATTCAAGATAGTGTTGCATTATTGGACTGCAACACCTAAAAGGAAGAAAAAGTTTGAGGAGACTGCCAAATAATTACGAATCTCTTGCACAAAGAATTTGGTTTTAGATTGTCCGACTAGATGAAATTTAACTTACAAGATGCTTGATGTTGCCATTTTGTATGAAGATGGAGTGGAGAGGATTCGAGATAGTGTTGCATATTGGACTGCAACACATAAAAGGAAGGAAAATTTTGTGGAGACTACTAAACAATTATGAATCTCTTGCACCAAGAATTTGGTTTTAGATTATCCGACTAGATGGAATTCAACTTACAAGATGCTTGATGTTGCCATTTTGTACGAAGATGTATTTAATTGATTAAGACAACATGAATCTCAATACACTTGTTTGCCTACAAGTTTGCATTGGAAATTTGCAAAAGATATTTGTGGAAAATTGAAATATTCAATTCTATCACTGAAGTGTTTTCTGGCACTAAATATCCAACTTTCAAGCAATATTATCCTAAGATTTGTATGATCAAAATTTCAATAAATGAATGGATTAAATTCTCTAATGCATTGTTAAAAAAATGGCAGAGAATATGTTGGAAAAATTTGAAAAATATTGGAATGTGGGACATGAAATAATGGGGGTTGCTACTATTTTGGATCCTAGGTACAAAGTAGAGGTGCTTGAATATTATTATGTTAAGTTGTATGTGAATGATGTTAATGACCAAGTTAAGTCGATCCGACAGTTATGTTATGATTTGCTTTATGAATATCAACTGAAAATGAATAATGGTTATAATAGCGATTCTCAAATGTTGGATTCCCATGTTAGTAATGTTGAGGATAATGGTTTAGAAGACTATGATTTGTATGTTAGGAAGAAAAAAAGAGCTAGAACTTCATTTGTCAAAACTGAGTTGGATGATTATTTAGAGGAGGAAGTTTTACCAAGAACTCCAGATTTTGATATTTTGTTGTGGTGGAGGTTGAATGTTGTTAAGTATCCAACACTTCAAGCCGTTGCAAAGGATGTATCGGCAATTCATGTTTCTACTGTAGCTTATGAATCTGCATTCAGTACCAGCATACATATCTAATGTCCTCATCGAAGCCGATTTCATTAAACTACTTTAGAGGTCTTGATGTGTGCTAGAAGTTGGTTATGGAGTGCTGAGAAGACTGATATTTCTTTTAAATTATTCATTTAAATTTGAATATGTTTGAAATAACTAATAATTTTGTATATATTAAATTATCATTGTTTATATTGTACTACATTAATATTGATAGGGGATTTGAATTCTAAAGTGGACAATAAAAATAATATTTACTCAATGAAATGGAGTTGTACGATGAAGGTATTCTATTCTCTACACTATTTGTATTAATTTTTTCATGTTAAATGCTAATATTTAACTTTTATTTTTTAATATAGTTGAATTATTGATCAGTTGTGTTCAATTTCAACCTCCCGCCTTGAAGATGAAGATCAAGATGATCGTTAGAAAATGCTTATTTGGAACTTTTTTGTTATGATGATTTGAAACTTTTTTTTGTTTTGATGGATTAGTTCATTTGTTGATTTCGAACTTTTGTTCGAAATAATATTTTCACTTCTAAAGAGCTTGAAGATTATGAAAATATTGTGACTTGTAGGAAATTTAAACTAATTTTGAGACATTGTGACTTTATTATTTAGATTATTGGAATTTTAGAGTTGTCTTTGAATGCTACTCTTTAGTTTAATTATTGATTTTTGATGTTATGAAAAAATAAATTCAAAAGCAAAAGTCACATTTTTTTTAATAGAAATAAAAATATCGGTTTTTGTAGTGGCAGCAGTACTGGGGTTGCTGATGTGAGGTTGGTAATGGCTAAACCCGTTCCCGCCCTGCCCCGTTGTAATGCCTATGCATTAGCGTCACTTGGCTTGGTCGCACATCAGCGTACAAGTCAGATGCTCCTCAACTCTGATTGGGTGGACAACTCCACAAGCCTTCAAATCTTCCAATCTTTATTAAGGGGACGAGTCCCCAAGTCTTCATCTCTTCCAGTCTGGTTGGTTGCTTCTTCTTGGGTTCATCCTCTGCAAGTTCAATTTCATGTTATCTAAGAGAACTGATTAATTCTTCTAGCTTAAGAGTATTCAAATTCTTTACTTCCTGAATGACAGTAATCTTAGGTCTCCACTTGCTTGGCAGACTTCTTAGTATCCAAAATTTTAAGGAACACACACACCTTGACTCTACCAACAAAGTCTTCTCCACACAATCCGACAACCCCAAATTGTTGAAGGCACGCTAACACCACTATCGGGTTTGAATACAAAGGTTTGGAACTTGAGTAGTTTCTTCTAACAAGCTGATTATAACAATGATTGTCCCACTTCGCATTTTGTTTAGATTGAGTTTGTAAATTCTTTAGATTAATTATGTTCGTATTTTGTTCAGATTGAGTTTGTAAATTCTTCAGATTGATACTGTTTATATTTTATTCAGATTGAGTTTGTAAATTATTCAGATTGAGTTTGTTCATATTGTGATTGTAAATTCTTCATATTGATATTGTTCGTATTTTGTTAAGAATAAATGTATCTTTGCAAATAATAAATATATCTTCTTGTTAGTGTTTCTTCTTGTAAACAATTCTTGATCATATCTTTTTGTAAATAATTCATATCTTCTTGTAGATAAATCTTAATCAAATCTTCTTGTAAATAATTCATATCTTCTTGTGATAAATCTTGATCAAATCTTCTTGTAGATAAATCTTGATCAAATTTTCTTGTAAATAATTCATATCTTATTGTTGATAAGATGTTGATCATATCTTCTTCAAATCTTAACCATATCTTCTTTTCAACTTGGTCAAATGTTTTCTTCAATTATAAATCTAAATCAAATCTAATTTTAGACTGTCTTTAAAAACACGAATCTTCTTTCATACTCTGTGAAGTCAAATATATTGTTCTCACAAAATATTTTTGTTTACATCAAAACATTAAGTATAAAACCAACTTAGTTTCAACAAGGTGTTGTGTAATTTAAGGATTTGAATTATTGGTTAAATCCTTCTAAGTGAAGGGAATGAATGTAGCTATCAAGTTGGTGGGGAACCAGGAAAAATCTGATTGTGTCACTTTACTTCTGCACTCTTTACTTTATTTTGTCTCTGATGACTTAAGCTTGATTGCTACTGTTTTAGTTAAAATCACCAACTCCAACCAGTTCTTGAATAAATAATTCAAATAATCCAGCTTAGACAAACACAATTCAACCCCCCGCACTTGGGCCCTCCCTCCATCCACCGTTTCCACCTATGAGTTCTAATGAAGTATAAGCATACCTCCCCTTTTCAATATGGGTCGCGCAGACCTCCACTTCTTGCACATGGTCACGTGACTAGTCTCTTTTGCACCTGGGCTGCGTGGACCCCTTCCTTGTATGGGGTAGTGCGACCATCCTCCTTTGCATCTGGGTAGCACACACCTTCCTCCCTTATACAGGGCTGCATGGACCTTATTTTCTTGCACATGGCCGAACAGACCTCCTTTCCTTGTAAAGGACGACACGGATCTCCCCTTCATTTTTTAATTAAAGATATTCACTAAGAAAAACATATTTCAGAAATTTCAAAAATAAAAAGCAACAAAGAAATTCAATATAAGACAGTAGCGTCGGCAAGACCACATTAACATTGACGCTTTAATAAACACCAGAACATATGCTGGAAGCTGCAAGCTTAGCTTCCATATTTGCTCACGTTAATAATAAAAAGTATTTAAAATAATATTCCGAATTTTGCATCTTTTGAAAAATCTGGCATTAAAAAATGCATACATGTTCCAAAGTTTTTTTATTTCTAAAAAGTTTGAAACATAAATCAAAATTCCGAATACTTTAAAAAATTAAATGTCCGGAACATAAAAGTATCTCAAATTTTCCCAATTTTGCATAGGCTGGCAACGCTAATATTTTTTTTCTTTGATATACTGCATTAAAAATCATTCCGAGTTTTTCAAAAATTCGGTACCGAATTTTTCTTTTTCTAAAAATATGGAATTTACAAAAATTTCATTTTCATTCTAAATATATTTAATAAAATAGTAGATTAATTTATAATTTCAATAAATGTGTAGGGTTGGGAGGGTTAGATATTGGAGTGCACAGTAGATTTCTCAAAAATAGAAGTCACCAAAAAAGCATCTGAATATAAAATAACAACACAACTTTTTGTAATAATAATAATAACTTTTTTAGATTATATCGCATAAAAAATGATATTATAAGTAAACAAAACCGACATATATTAACACTTTATTATCAACAAAAACTATGTAAAGAAAATTATGCACAAATCTAAATTTCAACCACAAAAAGAGACAGGGGAAGAGACTTAAATTGTTTATAACAGTGTTATCCTTGCTTGTGTCAGGAATTTCCAACAAGATAATAAGCAACCTTGCTTATCACCCCATAATCTTATCCATACCCCTTAGTTTTGTAAATATTTTCAACATTGCCATCATAACATTGAAAATCTCTAACTTGGCTTTGTTGACCCATTGTTGAAGACATCACTACATTATTATTAATCCCATAAACACTTGCCATGTTATGTAAATAATTGTGTTGCAAAATTGAACTTTTTGGTGCAACAAAACCTTAGCATCAGGAACACAATTCAATATTTTTGGTTCCTCATTATGCAAAGCACCTCTAAAGTTATTTACATATGGATATGATAAAGGAAAATGTTTAGTATACTCCCAAACACCCCATCAACACCATGTGTGAGAAACAAATAGAGAAAATGAAACCAACTCTAAACCTGAATTAACTCTGCCTCATCATGACATTCCTTTACCTGTGAATGATCCTCCACCCATCAAAACGGGTTGATCCCAGAAGCTCAGATAAAGAAGTCAATACCTATGAAGACCGAATATTATAAAATGAGAGAAGTCTCTTCATAGGATACTAGTGTGAGACGTACATTTTTTTTATAAAAATATTTGAATAAGTAAAATAAATATATCACTAAATATCCATTATAAAATACGCATAACAAATTTTATAAAAAAAAATACACACAAAAAAAGAAAAAATATTTAAATAGTTAAAAGAAGACCTCGTTTTTGTACCAAAAATAAAATAGTAGTATTAAAGTTATAATTTAAGTTTTTAAAAAACTATTATTTTTTTGACAAAAAAAGTTAAACTATTATATTGACATCGTTATTGGATAAAAAAATTGATTTAAATATGCTTTTGTTGCTTCTAATTAAAATATTTTTTGATTTTAATCATCGTAAGTTTTTTTATTTGATTCACATCCCTGCAAATATATATTCATTTTAAAATGATCCTTCAATCCAACTTATGTTAAAAAAAATTCTAATACCGTTAAGTTGACATCACAATGTTTTAAATAATTTTTTAATAAAAAAAACAAAAGATAAGGGACCATTTTAAAACATTGTGATGTCAAATATAAAAATTTACGAGGATTAAAATAAAAAAATGTTATAATTACAAGAACGAAAGACATATTTAAACTAAAACAATTATGTAAAAAATTAACAAAATCTTTATTTTCTTAAATGAAGTTGCCATTACTATTTTATTACCATATTTAAAAAATTTATTTTTGATAAAATTTGAACTGTTTACTACCTCATTTTCTTCCAATTTCAAATTGAAAAGTCAGTTTTTCAACTTATAATTTATGGATTTGAATTGTTTATTTGTTGAATTTTTGACTTAAATATGTGTCAAAGGGAAGAGTGAAATGACATTTTGAAGAGAAATATATTAAATAATTAAAAAAATAAAATTAATTAATTAAATTGATTAAAAAAACATGAAAACAATGTAGAAGATCTTGAACTTGCCAAGAAGCATAGCAGAGATTCCAACTAACATTCTGTACTTAGAAGGATGTCTAGCATCTCCGATAATTGGTATAACATTAGTAAGTTTCTTTGCCATATTAACCAAATCACAACCACTTCGGTGGGAGAATTCTACCGCATACACAACTCCGGTCTACATAAACATGGCAGCATATTCTAATCAGATTAGACAGAACAAAAATTTCAAAACATACAAATTTGGTCGAGTAACGATTTATGTTGTCGACACCACCAAGGACAGGAGATACCAACTTCGAACGGAAAGGGTTCCAAATTCTATACTCATTTTTTGTCCTCTCTTACCGTTGTAATAATGATTCTCAATCTTTACAATAGTTGTGGTACTATCGCAGTGGATCAACACAATTGACATAGGTTTTTTCATAAAGGGATCTCAGCTAGCAAGTATCTCCACAGCTCGCTTCTTTACTAGCAGTAGCTATTATTATCATTTCAGACTCCATAGTGGACTGAACCAGTATCGTCTGTTTCTTCGATTTCCAAGATACAGCACCACCAGTTATACTAAAAATATAGCCACTAGTTGCTTTTGAGTAATATGATAAGGTGTTCTAATCAGCATCACTGTATCCTTCAAGGACGACATAAAATCTTTGATAATGTAATCCGAGACTCATAGTCCTTTTTAGGTATCTCATGACTCTTTCGATAGCATGCCAATACTCCATACTTGGTCTACTGGTAAACCTACACAATAGTCCCATGACGTAGGCAATGTCGGGTCTAGTATAGTCAGTGGCATACCTAAGGCTGCCAATGATGCTCGCATATTCAATTTGTCTAACACCTTCACTAGTGTTCTTGAAAAGTTTCACACTTGGATCATATGGTGTGCAAGAAGGTTTACAGTCAAAGTATTTGTATTTCTTTAGGATCTTTTCAACATAATGAAACTGATCCAAAGAAATTCCCTTTTCTGAACTAGTAATCTTGATTCCAAGGATTACACTCGTTTCTCCAATGTCTTTCATATCAAAGTTTTTACACAACAATGATTTCACAATATTTACAGCGTGAATGTTTGAATCAAATATGACTAGGTCGTCTACATAGAGACATATGATAGTGCGAATGCCATTTTCAGATTTGTAATAAATACATTTATCACTTTCATTCACTTTAAACTCATTCGATATAATCAAGTTATCAAATTTTTCATACCATTGCTTAGGAGCTTGTTTAAAAGCATAAATAGATTTATCAAACTTACAGACCTTGTTTTCTTGTCCATGAATCACAAAACCTTCAGATTGGTCCATATAGATTTCTTCCTCTAAGTCACAATTTTAAAAAAGTTGTTTTGACATTCATTTTGTGTATCACAAAGTTAAATGAGTACCCTAACGGATGTAACTCTAGTGACCAGTGAAAAAGTGTCGAAGAAATCTATATTTTTCTCTTTGTCTAAAACCTTTGGCTACAAGGCGAGCCTTGTATTTATCAACAGTTCCATCGGGCTTTAGTTTCTTTTTCAATATTCATTTACAACCTATCGGTTTTCAACCAGAAGGCAAGTCTACTAAATGGCAGGTCCTGTTAAACTCTAGAGAATCCATTTCATCGTTTATAGCTTCTTACCATAAATCTACATTCAAAGATGACAAAGCTTCTTGAAGATTTGCAAGATACTCTGCTAAGGTATAGACTGTATAATCGGGTTCTTAATCTTTAGCAATTATGGTTCTCTTACTTCTTCAAGGTTCTATTCGCCTTGTTTGTTGGTTTCAATGCTTCTTATCACAAGAACGTTACTTGGTTTGCTGCCTCAACTATTTCTCGATTTGAAAGGGAATCTATTTTCATAGAAGTCAACACCATTTGACTTTATGATCACTTTCGCATTTAGGTCATAAAACCTATAAGCTTTGCTGTTTACTGCATACCCAATGAATACACATTCATAAGCTCTACTGGCAAGTTTCACTCGCTTGGGATCAAGGATTCTGACATAAGGCAAACAACCCCAAGTTCGAAAATAAAACAAGTTCGATTGTCTTTTCTTCAAAATCTCATAAGGAGATATTTTGTTTTTAGATTTAGGAACTCTATTCAAAACATAGAAAACAATCAATATAATTTTCCCCTACCAATGAGATGGATCACCAGAGTTAAGCATACTAACAACAACTAGTTCAGTAAAAGTTCAATTCTTTCTTTCAACTTTACCATTCATTTCAGGCAATTATGGTGTAGTTGTTCCATGTATAATTTCATGCAATTTATAAAACTCATTAAACGAACTAGAATCATACTCGGTTCATCTTAATCTTTCTACTAAATTGATTTTCAATTTCAATTACAAAGATTTTAAATATGTCAAACGCTTCATTTTTATTGTTAATTAGATATACGAAAGTATAGTCAAAACAATTGTCAATAAAAGTGATAAAATAACGTTTTACATTTCTTATTAACGTCCCATCAAGTTTACATATATATTAAATCTAAAGACTCAGATTCTCTGACTACTGATTTATGTGAGCTCTTTGTTATTTTAGCTTGACTGTAAAAATCACATTTTTCAAAATTATTTAAAGATAACTTTGGAATTAAACCTAAGTTGCTTAAATTTGAAATCCTTGTTCACATGATAGAGTCTAGCATGCCAAATATTAAAATCACACAACATGTAAACAGAAGGAGACATTCTTAATTTCAACAAAAATATCATATTTAAAATTGGTGTACAAATTTGCCCTTATAGAGTAAGTAACCCTGCCTTATTTTAGACTATTTAGAAAAAGAAAAAACAATTTGGAGCAGTTTTTCAATAATAACAACAATTTGAAATTATTCATCTAAAGTCATACCGTAGTAGATGATCTCATGAGTTATCTTCTGAATTTCATGGGAGTGAGCCTCCAAGAATCTGCCATCGGTCATCTAATACTCTAGGTAGCGACTCACGACATACTTTTTAGCCCCAACTTTCTCGATATCATATTTCTTCTTTAGAGAATTCCAAACATCTCTAGAAATATTGTTGGAACTGTAGTAGTCATACAGATCATTAGCAAGTCCATTGGGTTAATTCTTTAGCTTTCTTATCCTTTTTTGTTTGCCTCAAACTGAAACATTTTATTAAAATCATAGACATAACCAAATCCAGCAATCTCTTTGGTTGACATGGCAGAAAGAAACGTCTTAAATTTGTTGTTTTAAAGTTTCAAAAAACTGTTTCAAAATAAATTTATGACACCGAAGATATTACTGGTTAAGTCGCAGATTAGATCGCTCTCTTTAAGACGTTTTGCGGCACTGCCCAAATTGTGCAAGGCAGACTATCAACCACGCAGTCTCCAAGATAAAACTGTCCAGACAAACTGTATCAGAGTTCTACTGCACCGTAGAAAACCGTTCTAGAATTACACATTTAATATGGTGGTTAGGTCACTCTCAAATATGGTGGTTAAAACCACTAGTAATATGGTATTATGACCTCTCATAAATCGAAAGGACTTTCATATAGGTATTTGGATTATTTCAATTATTTTTAAAAAAATATGTTATTAAATACATTTGAGATACTTTCATATAGGTATCTAAGAAGTATTTAAATTTTAGAGAAAAATACATTTTTAGTTATTTGTCCTGTTTTCGCTTAAGTCGTTTAATTTTTTTTTCTTTTTCAATTTGATTCTTTAAGTTATATTATGTTTGTATCATTAATTTTTAAATTATATTGAATCACATATAATATTCTTTAAGTTTGAATTTTTTTTTTCTCGAATTACTATTATGAAATATTAAGATCTAATCGAAATATCGCAATAAGTTGATTGTTCAAGCTACTTTTCAAGCGGAAGGAATTAATATCATTGATTATATAGATAGATTTTATTGTCATATTTTTAGGACTAAGCATGTATCTATATGATTGTAGAGAAAATCAAGAAATGAAGACCATTTATAAGATTTGATGAATGTTTTTTGAATGATTAGTATGAGAGACATATTGTTACAGCATTTGGTAGAGTTTTTAATGTTAAAAACTTTCAATTGTACCAATAATTGTTGAAAATTAGATAAGGACTAATCTTGCAAACATAGTGTAACTTAAATGATCAAATAAAAAAAATTTAAAAGATCTAAGTGGGAACCGGACTAACCTTAAAAAAATGTAGATGTATTTTTACCTAAATTTTATATAGTAACCGGACTACCATGCTAACAATCAAACACAAATAAATATCTATCTAATGCGTCGGTAACATGTTAATTACTTCGTCTTTCTCATTAGAAATTTATTCATCTGCTGCCATCTAATCATCTACCAACACACGTAGTGTACAAGCAACCATAGAAGAAACAAACGAAAGTGAGTCATCATTCTCAAAAATATAATCAAGCAGAGTAAAGTAAATTAAATGCACACAGCTGTTTATAGCAATAACACTTAATAATATTAGAAGATGCATGATAACACTACATGAATTTTAATCTCCAACTACTCTGTGTTGGATCTTTCTAACTTCATGTTGATACTGATAGAGAAACCACCTACTACCCCACAAACAATAATGTCTAGTTAGGGTCTGTCTATTGGGTTGTGCAAGCAGTCCAATAGCACATGACCCATAATTGGAGAGGGTCCAATTTTTTTTATAGTATAATAAAATGAGGGTGAATTTTTTTGGGTTAAATATATTTTTAATTCCTATAAAATTACAACATTTTAAGTTTAGTCCCTAAAAATTTTTATTCACTTCTAGTCACTATTTTGATTTTATTTTAGGGATAAAATATCATATTTTTTTACAAAAAAAACTTTTGAAAATAGGGACTAAAAGTGAATAAAAACATTTAGGGACTAAAATAAAATTTTGAAATTTTATAGGGACTAAAATTTATTTTACGCTTTTTCTTAATTATTAAAATTGCACTTTCTTTTAATGTCTAAATATGTCTTTAGTCCCCGTAAAATCAAAGACATTCGATTTTGGTCCCTAAAAAAGAGCTAATAAACTGTCATGACACGTGAGCCTATAAATACACACCAATACATCATCTTTTATGATATATTAAAAATTAAAATGTTTTATATTATTAGTTAATAAACTTATTTATTGATTATTTAATAGTTAGTGTTATTTTATAAATAAAATATGAATAAAAATTAAAAGAAGGGTTTAGGGGTTTTTGAAAAACTCTTCATTCTTTTAATGTTGATTTGACGTTAGGGACCAAAGTCGATCAATCGTCTATGATTTTACAGAGACTAAATCCAAACAAAAAAACTTACAGGGACTAAAATCAAAAAGTGTATATTTGCAGGGACCAAATACATATTTAAACTTTCTTTTTATTAGAGACTCAATTTTTAAGATTAGAACAAAAACTACAATATATTTAAGACGACCCTATCCCTAAGGTCTCTTCAACGTACGACGTTCCTATTAATAATACATCAAGGTCTCCTCGAAGGTTGGTCTATATTTTTATCCCAGTTCAACCCCCTAATACATGTACTACTTACTATATGAATACAACACATAACATGCAAGACATACCATTCATCATCAACAATCATCATCTAACATCACTGCGTCCATATGTTCCACTAAGCATGCTACAACATATAAACGTCTATCATCAATATATGAAGCAACATCATGTGAGTGCAAGTTTCTCTATGAAAGACTTAATGTTTTGATGTATGTCAAAATTAGGTTCTAATTAGATGGGTTTGTATGCCTTTATCGATTCTTCAATTCTCAATATCCACAAATGTTATTGAATAGGAAAAACAATATCACAATGTCATTATACAATGCATACCTTTATATGCATGTTAAAAACAGAGGTCCTAAAGTCAATACAAGATGTTTGTGACAGATGAATTGATATACCTAATGTGTTAATCAATTTATCAAACCTCTTGGAAGTTAATAAGCAGATTCACATAAGTCATGAATCTATTCATGCAATTTTAGATTGCAATTATGGATTTTGGAAAACTTATAAATCGATTCATATACATGTGAATCGATTTATACAACCTACAAAGTTCAATTTTGAGAATTAAAAATTAGTTATTTATATTTCTTTGTATTGTACTGTTATTTTTTAACTATTAATTTTTAAATAATGTCTTTGTCTTTCATTCAAAAGGAAACACTTTCATTCAATTTTCATTAAACATTCCTTCCACCACACATTCAATGAATCATTATCGTGAACCCAACATAAAATGTTTCTAATTTCCTTGTTCCTTTCTTGGAATCGCATACTTCGACAAATCTTCTACCTGAATTCACTTGGAGATTTATAATGCCTCCATTAGTCTCAAGGTTGAGAACTGGAATCCATACAAGGTCTCATACGACGTCGTTCTTACACTTACCTGTTAATTATCTCATCTATCAACTTTTCAAAGTCCAATCACATTATCATCCCAACCAAAGTCAACTTATCACTCTTCCATCACAACTTTATAGGAAAAAGACGTAAACAAAATATGTTGTATTATCTTTTAAAAGAACATTTCTTATATTAGATTTATTATAAAAACTATATAAGAGATTAATGTTTTTCACAAATACATTAGTTAAATAGTATTTTTTTTATATCTTCTAAATAAAATGATAATAATTATAAAAAATCATATATGAGATAAATATTTGTTACTATATATTAATTAAGATTAATATTTTTTTAATATCGTCGACTTAAAAATAAGAATAATTATGGTACATTAAATATAATTTTTTTACACTTCAACTTTTTTGCTTTGTTTTTTTTTTGAAAATGAGTCAATAAATAAGTCATTGGAACTTATAACTCATATAGAGAATAAATGTTTGTCACTAATCAATTGATAAATTTAGTATTTTTTATTATATCTTCTAAATAAAATGAGAATGATTGTAATATACTTATTATTATTAACTATAAAGATTATACACGCAACAGCTGTTTGTCAGTAAATTTTTGTTAAAATTAGTGTTTTTTAATACCGTCAACTTAAATATGCGTACAATTATAATAGACTAACTGATTTTTTCCTAATTCAATTTTTTCACATTGGTTTTTTTAAAATGAGTCGCTAAAGAAGTTTTTGAAACATATAACTTATGTACGGATAAATATTTGTCACTAATCACTTTTGTTTGATCACCAATCCTTCAAAAATACTTAAGAGAACTCTCAATTTAATTTTCGTTGAATTATGAATTTGTTTGAAAATTAAACAACATGAGATCTTGTTAGTAAACTCAAATCCACAAAAATTTAAATTTGAATTTTTCTGCAAAAATTTAACCACAGTAAAATATTATTAATTAAGTAAAGAAAATATATTCACCATGGTTTATCTAATGCTGAACCAAAAAGAGACAAGATACAACAATTTTACAAAAGTTGGAGAAAAATAACACGTTCTAAAAAATTCTCCAGTTTAATATTTAAACTCCGAAAAACATAATCTCATTCCAAATACTTACAGCTCACTCCAAAAAGTCACACTTCAAATTTTATTGAAATCGAAGTTTATTTCAAATTTAATTGTCCGGCAAAATTTAACTACCCATTTTCTCAAAACATAAAATTTTGTTTTATACTTTCATAGATAATTTTACTGTCACATCTAAAATCATTTTAACGATGAAAATAATCACTCTATTAAAATCATAATACACCCAAAATGTTAGGAATCATCTATTTTTCAATTTTGTTCTTTAGAAGTTAAAACATTCTCACATACATATTCACAAGGTTAGAAGAGACACAAATGTCTAACAAAATTTTGTCCTCGAAACTGGAGTAACAGACACAACCCACTAGTTTGTAGTTAGCAACACTAACACTCAACACTACACGAATAATAACTCAAATCCACTTCTAGACTCAACAATATAGTCTCGAACATTAGTCTTGTTATTAAAATTCTTAGTAACTTTCCACCGACATATTCAATGAATCACTATCATGAACCCAAATTAAAATGTTTCTAATTTCATTGTTCTATCATTGGAATCATTCACTCTGACAAATTTTTTGAAGGTGCCAAAAAACATAATAAATGGGGAGTTTGAATTGTGTTTACCATTTTCAAAAATCTATTTGTGTTATTTAAACAAAAATATATTTTTTTTAATCAAAACATTCAACTTATAATAGATCAGTTTAAGTAAAGTAAATCATAAAGAACTTAAATTAAATACAGGGTAGAGATAGAGATAAAACATAAGTATTTTTATATTAGTTCACAATAAACAATTATTACATCTAGTCCTCCCCCTTACAGAAAGATTTTACCTCAATGCAGTTGATGACTTAATCCAAATAATAGCATACAAGTATTATTTACTATGTCTCCTCATGGAACACCCCAAATTTTATAATAAACTATTTCATTAATTAAATAGGTATTAAAAAAATTAATTTGGTATTAAGGGTGTTTTAAAATATATGTTCATAAATAATTATAGTGTGATAATTTCATAGATATTTAATTTAGTGGATAAGATAAATTGGTAATAGTATATTTCACTACGCCAAAAAT
Source organism: Cicer yamashitae (assembly GCA_037974755.1). NCBI lineage: Eukaryota > Viridiplantae > Streptophyta > Magnoliopsida > Fabales > Fabaceae > Cicer > Cicer yamashitae. Next base: position 15,188,577 of record JBBPBQ010020322.1, read on the forward strand.
GACATTTTATAGTGCGTCTTTTACAGCGCTTATTAAATACAAGCGCTGTTGTATAAGTTTTTTAAAAATAACGGAGGATACAACAACGCTTTTTTGACAAGCGCTGTAGAAAAAGCGCTGTTGTAGGGTCATATAGGGTCACATACGCTTGCACACAATGTTTACAACTCTTTTACAACGCTTTTTTAGAAAGCGCTGTAAAATCAAGCGCTCTCACATAGCCTTTTACAGCGCTTTGTGAGCGCTGTAAACACAAGCGCTGTAAAATGTAGCGCTCCCACCTTATGTTACATAGCTTTTACAGCGCTTATTGTGTAAGCGCTGTAAAATCCTTGCGCTTTCTCATAATCAAATGACCTATTACAACGCTTTTTACACAAGCGCTGTAATAGGCTTGCCCTTTCACATTTTTATAGGACCTATTAGAGCGCTTTCTGAACAAGCGCTGTAAAATCATTCATTTTAAATAAAAAACATTCACTTTAAGTAAATAAAAACAAATTTAATACGTTGTCCAACCCCTACGAACTCTCATCGTCCCTCCCCTGCGAACCCTCCTGTGCGCCCTTCTACAAATTGATTTACCTTCTTCCTCCTTTAAAACAAATTGATCATCAACGTTCAGGTACTTTATTTTATTTCATTGTTGTTGTCACTAATTCAAACTGATAAATTGTTACATGATATATATGTTCTGTTTTGAAATCAATTAATCTTGGACCAATATTATAAGATATGTGTAATATTATCAATATATAGGTCATATATATCAGACTTGAAATCATGCTTATTGTGTAACTGCATTTATATATATAGGTCATATAAATGGACCGGAAATGGATGTCTGCCAATCGATTGACAAAAGAGTATGAAAATGGAGTGAAGGAGTTTATTGAGTTTGCAGTGCTGAATGCAAAAGATCCAAATAGAGTCGTTTGTCCTTGTTTAAAATGTTGTTTTGGAAAACGCATTAGAGCAGATGAATTGGAAGGACATTTAGTATGGTATGGAATTGATCAAAGCTATACATGTTGGATAAGACATGGTGAGAAAATCAATGGAAACACTCGCACAGATACATATGTTTCAACTGATTTCGACACAGATACATATGAGCCGGACCGAGTTGAGGAGATTGCAAAAGCAGTTGAAGAAGATCTTCGTGATTGTCCTAAAATGTTTGAGAGCTTGTTGAGTGATGCAGAGAAACCATTATATAATGGTTGTACTAAATTCACAAGACTTTCGGCGATACTAAAGTTGTACAACTTAAAAGCGAGTAATGGATGGTCTGATAAAAGCTTCACAGAATTACTAACACTCTTAAAATATATGTTGCCAGATGATAATGAACTTCCCAGTAGAACCTACGAGGCTAAACGAATTTTGTGCTCTATTGGTATGAGTTATGAAAGGATTCATGCGTGTCCTAATGATTGCATTTTATTTCGAAATGAATATGAATTACTAAAGGGGTGTCCGAAATGCAATGTCTCTCGATATAAGAAGAAAGAATCTACTCCAGCAAAAGTCGTGTGGTATTTTCCGATAATACCAAGATTTAGGCACATGTATCGCAGTGAAGTAGATTCAAAACACTTGACATGGCATGCAGATGAAAGAATTAGAGATGGAAAGTTTCGACACCCTGCAGATTCTCCGCAATGGGCAAAAATTGATCACGAGTATCCTGAATTTGGGATAGATTCGAGAAATCTACGCCTTGCACTTTCTACTGATGGAATGAATCCACATGGTCTTCAAAGCATCTCACACAGCACGTGGCCTGTGATTTTGTTGATTTATAATCTACCTCCATGGTTATGTATGAAGCGTAAGTTTATGATGTTGTCTCTGTTAAATTCTGGACCCAAACAACCAGGGAATGATATCGACGTATACTTGGCTCCTTTAATTGAAGATTTAAAAATTATGTGGGAGACAGGTGTAGAAGTCTATGACGGGTATAAGAAAGAATGTATCAATTTGAGGGCTATGTTGTTCGGCACAATTAATGATTTTCCAGCATATGGTAATTTATCAGGATATAGCATTAAAGGTCAGTGTGCATGTCCTATATGTGAAGAGAGTACAAATTGGATGCGGTTGAAACATTGTAAGAAGAATGTATTTCTTGGACATCGTAGATTTTTACCTTATAGTCATCAGTATCGTGGGTGGAGAAATGCATTCAATGGAAAATCAGAGGAAGATAGAGCTCCTGTAGCATCGACTGGATATCAAATACTTGAGAAAGTACAAGGTTTGATCAATAAATTTGGCAAACCTTTTGCGGGAGAGCTGGTCAAAACTGGGTGGAAGAAAAAGTCAATTTTCTTTGAATTGCCATATTGGAAGTCATTGTATGTAAGACATTTTCTCGATGTGATGCATATTGAGAAAAATGTATTTGACAGTGTTATTGGTACGTTACTCAATGTACCAGGAAAGTCTAAGGATGACATCAATGCAAGATTGGACTTGGTCGATATGGGGATAAGAAATGAATTGGGTCCCGTAAAGAAAGGAAATCGCACATATCTACCTCCAGCCGCTCATACTCTATCTAGAAAGTTCTAGAAGGATACTCTTCAAACATTAAAACTGTAGTTTGTATGAAAGACCTCAAGTTAAGAGGTTTGAAGACCCATGATGCTCACATTCTAATGGAGCATTTGCTACCAATAGGTATACGTTCAATTTTACCTGAAAAAGTTCGCCGAGCCATAACTAAATTATGTTTCTTCTTCAGGGAAATTTGTAGTAAAGTGATCGATCCTCAGAAATTACCGAGATTGCAGAGGGAAATTGTTGTTACTTTGTGTGAGCTTGAAATGTACTTCCCGCCCTCGTTTTTTGATATAATGGTTCACCTTACTGTTCATCTTGTTAAGGAGACACAACTTTGTGGGCCAGCTTATATGAGATGGATGTACCTGATAGAACGATATATGAAAATATTAAAAGGGTACGTAAAATGTAGAAGTCGACCAGAAGGTTGTATTGCTGAACGGTACATTGTTGAAGAAGCTGCTGAATTTTGTACTGAATATCTGTCAAATGTTGAATCCATAGGGCTTCCCATGTCTTGTCATTCGGGAAGATTATCAGGAGAAGGGATAATTGGAAAGAGACTAATGACTATATCAAGGACAGAATGGGAGCAGACACAATTGTATGTTCTGCACAATGATGATGAGGTTTAGCCGTATGTTACAATACACATGGATCAGTTATCTAGTTTGAACATGAATAGGAATCAAAATTGGATAACTCGAGAGCACAATCGAAGTTTCATAACATGGTTAAAAAATCACATAAAGTCAAAGTTTGATGTAGACCCCGGATCAATTTCACAGAGATTGAGGTGGCTAGCAAATGGTCCGAGTTTACATGTATTTTCCTACACAGGTTATGTAATTAACGGCTACACATTTTATACCAAAGAACAAGATGATCAAACAACTATGCAAAATAGCGGAGTCACTCTCGTAGCTGAAGCGATGCATATCTCAAGTGCAAAAGACAAGAACCCAATATATGCAAATCTATCATATTTTGGGGTTATCGAGCGCATATGGGAGCTAGACTACACAATGTTTCGTGTTCCCATATTTGGTTTCAAGTGGGTCGATAATAATAATGGCGTTCGGATTGATGAGTCAGGGTTTTTGCTTGTCGATTTTAATAGGGTGGGATACAAAGATGAGCCTTTTATTTTAGCGTCGCAAGCTCAACAAGTGTTTTATGTCACTGATCCTGCTGATGATAAATGGTTCGTTGTCCTATCGACCAATAAAATAAGTGATGATAACAATAATGATGAAGATGTTGGTAATGATCTTTTCTTTGCAACATCACAACCACATGAAATTGGTGCAACTGATGATGGTTTATATCTTAGAGATGATCATCATGAGGGAATTTGGATTAATCCATCGTTTCGTATCATTAATAGACAAACAAATGTGAATCCCACCAAGAAAAGAAGAAGGGCATCTTAATGTGTTTAATTTTTTAATCCATGTAATTTGAACTGAGTTCATGTGTAATCCATGTATTTGATCTGCCATAAGGGCTTATGTTCAAACAGGGCTTATGTAAATTATTAACTAATTTGGAAGAAATGATTTAACTAATTTGGAAGAAACAGGGCTTATGTTCAAACAGGGCTTATGTTCAAACAGGGCTTATGTAAATTATTACAAGCGCTGTAATAGGGTTTAAAATAAATAAATATAAGGAGGTCTTTTACAGCGCTTTCTTCATAAGCGCTGTAAAAGGTTCACACAACCTTTGGACTTTCATATATAAAACCCTACTACAGCGCTTCTCTAAACAAGCGCTGTAATAGGGTTTTAAAAAAATAAATATAAGGAGGTCTTTTACAGCGCTTTCTTCATAAGCGCTGTAAAAGGTTCACACAACCTTTGGACTTTCATATATAAAACCCTATTACAGCACTTCTCTAACCAAGCGCTGTAATAGGGTTTTAAAAAAATAAAATGATGATGTCTTTTACAGCGTTTTTTCACAAGCGCTTTAAAAGGCTTATAAAAAAGCGCTGTAGTAGGCTTTTAAAAAATAAAATGATGAGACCTATTACATCGCTTTTTGGAAAAGCGCTGTAATAGGTGTTTATATATAACAGTAAACCTCATCAGCTTCATGTTCATTACGTAAATTTTTCAATTTCCTCTGCGTTCTCCTTCTCATTGCGAACCCTACGAAACCTACGATCAGTTTCAATTTTTCTTGTTTCTTCCTCATTGCTTACTCTCATCCTACACCTACGATCGTCTACGAACATCATAAACATCATAAAACATCAAGTAATACCGTTTTCATCCTCGTTTTCGCGAAACCTGTAACCCTACGATCGTTCGTAACCGTTCGCCCTCGTTTTCATCGTCTTGTGCACCGTTCGTCTTTGAACCCATAACCCTAAGCATTAAAAAGAGTTATTTCAGGTATTGTATTTATTAGTTTTTTGTTTCACTAAAATGCATGTTAACTTATTTTGCTACGTACTTAGACTGAACTGCATGTTGATGTTGAACTGAACTGAACTGCATGTTGATGTTGAACTGCATTTTGTAGATAAATGGATACTAACAAGGAGTTAGATTATCAAAATGAAGAAGTTGGCAACACTAAGACTTACGAAAATGAAGTCAAACGTGGTGCAACAATAATGCAAAATGTTATTAAAGCAAGAAGTACTGGGCAAACATTTGAGGTATACTTTGTTTGTTGTTTTCTGTTTCTGCTGTTTATACGATACTTTGTTTGCTGTTTACCTTGTTTGCTGTTTATAATTTGAGGTACTTACTATATGAGTTTATTAGGTTGGATGGAATGAGAGTGCTCAACCTATTGACCCCAACAGTTCCATGTTTGTTAGTTATATTGGAGCTGTTGTTCGTCAAAATACACCAATCACAATAGATGATTGGAGAGATAAGGCATTGAAGGATGCTAAAGATGTATTGTGGGCTGATATACAGGTAATTTTTTTACTCCACCCTATTACTTATAAATTTTTACATACTGCTTTGAAGTATTTTACTCAAACTATATATTTATTTGGTTTGCAGTCAGCTTTTGTTCTTGATTAGGTGAGAAAGAGCTATGTGCTCAGAGTTGCCGGGAAAATACACCGGTGCTTTAGATCTCACCTCTCTAATTGCTATTTAAAAGACCGTGAAGGAAATATGAATGCGGAAGCTCCAAAAATATATAAACATTATATATCAAGTGAGGAATGGAGCGCATTCGTATCAAAATGTTCCGACCCCGCATTTGTTGTAAGTGATTAATTTATTAGCATTTTTGTTTTATTATTCATATTCATAGCGTATTTTAAATTTTTACTAGATTGTTATTTTTTTTATTTAGAATATTAGTAAGGCAAATCGCGAGAGGGCAAAAATTATTCCCCACCCATACAAGAAATCTCGTATGGGATATGCTCGTCTAGAGCAAAAACTTGTAAGTTATTCCTCATCACTTTTATTTAATTAATGTGGTATATTATAAACTATACTATCTAACTAATATTTTGTTTATGATCTTAACGATAATAGCTACAAGACACCCAATCCGATCAACCGTTGGGTCATCATGTATTGTGGAAGGAAGCTCGTGTAAATAAAGACGGAGTGGTTGATAATGAAAATGTACAAAAAGTAATAGAACTTTGTGTAAGTATATTTATCACTTTAATATTTTTTTAATATTGTACGTATTTTAAAAATGTTATTTAACTTATCTTTTTAATCCTATGTGTATTTTAGGTGAATCTTGAATCGGAAAATCAAGAGGACAACACGGAAAGTTGCAGGGACATATTAGGTAAAGTGTTTAATGTTCCTGAATATTCCGGCCGCGTGAGGGGGAAAGGATTTAGCGTAACTCCTAGAAGTTATTTTTCACAAGAGAAGCGCCAAAATCCATCTAACGAGGAAGTATTAGAGAAGATTAGAGTATTAACCGAGCAAGTGGCCCTCTTGGTGAAGACAAATAAAGACAAGCAACTTGCGGACCAGCCCCAACGTGAAATTCACATTGAGAGTGAAAACGCAAGTTGCAACGTTGGTCTGAACAGTCTTCTTGAGGTAATTAATTACTTAATAAAATAAGAAATTCATTAAAGTTAATTTTTTCACATACTTATGTATTAAACATTGATTTTAGGGGGTCACTCCATGCGTGCTATACTTATCCTCCCCCACTCATCGGAAGGTCGGAAAGGGAACATTGTGCAATGCTCCGAGCGAGGTATTGCACAACACACCAATCCCTGCGGGCCATGTCAAAGTATCGCCAGTTATTGCTTTGGAACCAACAGCACCGTTGCCTGTACCGGACAACGATGCAGATCTGAATTATTTGGGCGAAGCAATTGGCAGCTACGTGGCATGGCCCAAACATCTTGTTGCCCTTGACAATGTATGTTTAATTAATTGAAATGTATGTTTAATTGATTATATTTAATTGCTGAATTTTTTCCAATGTTAACTTTAATTTCACATTTATTTAGATTCAAATAAAGTCTAATAAAGGGAATGATAAGAAGATTCCCAGAAATGAAACAGTCACATCGCCCGAAAAGGTTTGTAACATTTATTCTCTAAGGTTTGTAATTTTTTCTGATTCAATAAACTAACAATTTGATTAACCTCATTTTTTCAGATTCAATCTAATAAACCACCCGCACAGCAAGCCAGCTGCCGCACCACAACCGGATGTTCGTGGCAAAAATAAAGCCGGCAAACCTAAAAAATTGGAGGGTAATAAAACTGGCAAACTGCAAAAGCTGGAGGGTAATAAAGCGGCCAAAGTTGTTGCTGCTAAAAAACTGGATCGTGTAAAATCAGTTGCTGCTCCTGCTCCTAAAATAAGTCAGCCACGACTTGCTCCATATGGGTCGTGTCTTGACATACATGCAAAAAAAAATATGGGCAGCGACGATTCACGAATAATAAGCATGGATAAAGATCTATTCGGAGACGCGTACGAAGAATTTTTTGAAAAAGAGCACATATATGAACTTCTCGACCATAAGGAGCTGAGTGCTACTGTTATGAGCATTTACATGAGGTAAAAATTACTTTTCATCGCATTTATTTGTAATTAATTTAATTTATTGGTAATTAATCTAATTTGAAATTTTTATTGAAGGTTTTTGTATGAGAAGTTCGTGTGCGCGCGCAGATTGTCAAATAAATTTTCATTCTTGTCTCCGCATAAGATTTCGATGCTTAAACACGATCCAGCGAATGTAAATAAATACGTTTTAGATATACTATTAGGAAATAAAGAGAAGGATAAGTTATTCCTTGCACCATATAATTCAGGGTACGTAATTATATATTCTATATTTATATCTTTTTTATTTTATGAGATCTTAATTTATTATTTGTGTAAACTAAATTTTTGTTGTTGTAGGGCACATTGGGTGCTAATTGCAATCAATGCGACCTCTGAAGTTATATACTACCTAGATCCCTTGCACGGCCATTACAACAATCGTCCCGAGATAAAGGCTTTGTTCGACACGTAAGTAATATTCATTTATTTTTTACATTTATATATATATAAATAATGTGTTTGTTAATGCTATAATAATCACATTTATTTATTCGATAGTGCTTTACAAGTTTTTCGAGCTCAAAGAGGTGCGACAGTGTCGAAGCTAAAGTCAAATAACATCACATGGATTCCAATAAAGGTTTGAAATATATGCTTTTAAATTTCACTTACAATCAATGCACAATTAAATAATTATTGACTTATATGTTTTATTTTATAGTGCCCTCGTCAAACTAACAACATCGACTGTGGGTACTATGTATTGCGATTCATGAAGGAGATTGTTGATAAGAATCAAATTATAATCCCAGAAACGGTACGGTATTTTAATTATTTGATTTTCATATATAAACTATGTTTATATTTGATTCTAACTTATTTATGTTCAATTTTTATATCAGTACTTTGACAATTCCAGTCCATCGTATTCTAAAGAAGAACTAACAGAGATAAAGGAAGACTGGTGTCAGTATGTGCTTGAAATGAATATTATTTGATTTGCTGGGAAATGGCAAGCTGCAAGGGATATGGTAGTTCTGTGCTGTTTGTGTATATACTAGGTTGTGAATATGAGTAGTTGTATGAAAATATAGTGAATATCTGATAGTTATATGAATAGGTAGTTGTGTGAATATGTAGTTCTAAGCTGTTGTGAATATGTAATTATGAACTGATTGCATGTTGTGAATATTTGTGCATTTGAAAATATAGTGAATCTGTTGTTGTGTACTGATTCTTGTTCTGAGCTGTTTTAGTACTGATTGCATGTTTGAATATTTGTGCATGTTGTGAACTGATTCTGGATTAAAAGACAACGCTTTTAAAAAAAGCGCTTTTTAAAATTTACATCATATTATTTAATAAAACTAAAAAAACAAAAAAAAACACCTTTTACAGCGCTTTTTTAAAAAAGCGCTGTAATAGGTGCATAATAGTGCATAATAATGCATCTATTGAATGCACCTACTATAGCGCTTTTTGGAAAAGCGCTGTAATAGGTGCAGTTGAATGTACCTATATAAGTACACCTTTTACAGCGCTTTTGTGAAAAAGCACTGTAAAAGGTGCATAACAAATCATCTATATTATTGCACCTATTACAGCGCTTCCTTGAATAAGCGCTGTAATAGGGTCATAATAGTGCATAATATTCAACTATATAAGTGCACCTTTTACAGCGCTTTTGTGAAAAAGCGCTGTAAAAGGCGTATAACAAGTGCGCAATATGTCCACCTTTTACAGCACTTTTTTTTTAAACAAAAGCGCTGTTGTATCCTTTTACAGCGCTACTAACTACATCGCTTTTTTTTGTTTGAAAAAGCGCTGTTGTATCCTTTTACAGCGCTGCTAACTACAGCGCTTTTTTTTTGTTTGAAAAAGCGCTGTAATATGCGTTTTTTCGCGTAGTGTTTATTTATTTTTGTGAAAAATAATTGGATTTTAGTGTGAGTATTTTGGGGAATAATATTTGAGTTATGGGTAAGTAGAATAATTGATTAATATTTTTTTAGAGCTTTAAATATGATAAATGAATAATATTTGGGCCATATTAATATCTACACCCCTTATTTTACCACTGCTACTATTTCTAATTTGGGCCTTTAATAACTATGCACCAGTCGTTTTAAATAAAATGATATTCACACCCCATCTGATTTAAAAAGAAAGCACTTATGCTTCTTCAGCGCATCTTTAGTGTAGTATCAAATCCTCTTTCATTCAAATTACATTCTATCTATTTCTTCACTATTTCAATGGAACTCTACACTTTATCCACGCAAAAGAAGCCATTGAATCTATATTTGACATCAGTTTCATCAATGGAAGCTTTGTTTTGCGAGAAAACGCAAGGCTTTTTGTATCCTTCGTATACTATTTTTGACCATTTCCGGCCACCACAATTGTCGTATGGAAAAAAGGACACCGGTTTTGGATTCCTTGCGTCAAAACCTTTAAGAAGCACTACTTCTTTGTATTTTTCGGTGAAGTTGACGTCAAACCCTTCAGACGTTCCGTGGAAACTTCTTTGTATTCCTAAGTTTTTTTATTAATTTTTATGCTCTGCGTAATTTATCAATCACATTTCATGGACTATGTGAACCCGTCGCTGATTTTCAGACTCGTTGTTTGTTCACTATCGATCTGACGTTGCTGAAAATCCATGTTGATTCTTGTGTTTTGTGTAAGCATCGAAATAAGGTAAGGGGTGAGAGAGCGTTTGAATTCATGAGTATATTATAATGTGAGATGAACGGAAAATCGTATTTCCTAATGTGAGATAAATTAATTAATGTGAAAATTTGAGATTTGTGAGATTAAATTATGGAATAGAAATGTTTATAAGGTTTTGATTGATTTAATTTTCGTTAAACGTGTGATATTTGATATTATTGTGAAGAAGTAGATTCTAAGCTTATGCATAACATTGCATTGTCTTGTGATTTTACTATTGTGATTAATGTGTATCGAATGTGATAATAATTTCTCCTAGATGATTTGATGTTATAATGTGATGTTGATTTTGCTTGAGTGATGTTGACGTTAAAATGTGATGTTATTTCCTTGAGTATTCTGACATATTATGATATATTATGATACAGTTCTATTATGATTATTTGCGTGTTCTTCTTACTTATATTATAGGGTAAATTACATCCGTGGTCCCTTAACTTAATTTCAGTTAACGTTTTAGTCCTTTATCTTCCCGATTTGGTCCTTTATTTTAATTTTAAGTGACAGTTTGATCTTTTATGTTTTAAAATGTCAACAATGTTATCCTTTTGTTTGCAAAAATTCATCAAAAATTTCATTAAAACACATAAAATTAATTATCATCCTCAATATAATGCAAATTTCATCAAATTCATAACTTAAATCTTTAAATAAACTCATATTTTCATCTCTAACAACATCAAATAAAGAATAAAGGACCAAATCGGGAAAAAAAAAGATAAAGGACTAAAACGTTAACTGAAATTAAGTTAAGGCACCATGGATGCAATTTAGCCTATATTATACTATCAACATGATTTTGAAACTCATCTCATTTGTTGTTAGTGTTTGACTGAATTGACCATGTGTTTGCAAAATCACAGTTATTACAAGTTAGTGATCAGTCTTGAAGTTGAAGTTTGGGAGAAGCTCCGCGCTGATATGTGATACCGGGAATGAGATTTAGAAGTTGCATTTTACTTATTTAATTAGAAACTACTTTTTGTAAGGAAACATTGTTAATACTGATAAGTTTTTGGAACTAAATTAAGAAAATGTTGTTTTTGAGTTTTGAAAAACCTCTTTTTAAGACGTTTCGCGGCACTGTTCAAATTGTGCAAGACATACTATCAACCAGGAAGTACCCAAGATAAAATATTCAAGACAAAATGTATTAGAAAACCATTCTAGAATTACACCTCAATATGGCGGTTAAAGCCACTTACTATGACCACTCACAACTACAACACAAAAACCGCTCTAAAAGGAAAGTGGTATTAGGATCACTAAACAATAAATGGACTACGACACAAAAACCGCTCTAAAAATCGAAAGGGTCTATGACAAAAACCGCTCTAAAATGATTGTGATATTAGAACCACTCAAAAAATTGAAGAGACAAAAGGAGATGGGAGAAGTGGCTCGGAAATGCATTGAGTAGAAGAGAAAGGGAGAAAAGAAAAAGTTGGAAATTTTCTCCAACTGTGTTATTTTTTTACTGATTCTCTATTTATAGGGGAGTTGGAGCTGCCTATTTTTGTGGAACTGCTCTCTCTCTCTTTCACCAACCGATCCAAAAATGATGAGTTGACCAGGTAAACCAAAAAACCGACTCCAAAAAAATGAATGTGTTTTTTAAACAAAACTGATAAGCAAAAATTTGGGGAGTGGAGTAAAATTAAGATGAATTGTTGTTGACTTAGTAGATGGAAAAAACAAAATTATTATTATTTATTATTTTTGTTCGGTACCAATAAATAATATTCAAAGGTCATATCTCCACTTTATAAACACTAATATCCCTATATTTGAGACTTCTACATTTTTTTTCAATTTAGACAACACTAGCTCTAAGTTTCAACTTAATTCCAACAATCCCCCACTTGAATTTAAAAAAGTGTTTCTGAAATAAAATCAAACGCTTCTATAAGATCATGCATAAATAGAGGTGTCTGCTGACTTGAACATTTGCATAGTAAGTAAGATTCAGATTCAACAAGAGTGACTCGTAATCTTGAACTCTATCTGTGACATCAAACCCACACACAACCTTTCCATAAGGTTTATTCTCAAAAGCATGTGCATTAATGACCTTGCACGTCTATCCTAGTATAGTGAACGCTATAGAAATTTTGCCACAAAATTTCATAGAAAGCGGCCCCACTTCCACATTCACATAGGCGAGTCTAGCAAGAGTACTCCTGTAGCTAGGTACTTCACTCCACATAGAATATAGATCTCATTAAGAGCATGTTTCTTCGCTTCAGGAATCATGCTTCTTTGATTATTAACAGCATGTTCATCTCATATCACTTCACGACTTGTTATTACCCATTGAATATAATTATTGGGATCTTCTATTTTTAGATCGGGTTACCACCATGAGTAACTCAATAGGCATTATTCTTATCCTTTTGGATGTATTTAGGACTTTATCTCTAGCTAATCCTTTCGTCAAAGGATCTGTTAAATTTTCATCGGTGCGTACATGATCCTCATAACAGCTCATTTAGAAAGTAACTCTCTAATAGTGTTGTGCTTACGATATATTTTTCATCTCTTACCGTTGTAATAACGATTCTCAATCTTTGCAATAGTCACGGTACTTGTAAGACCCTTAATTTCAAACTCTAATTTATGCAATTTTAGTATATTTGGTGTTGAATTGCTGAGGCATTTAGCCCAATTTTAATTCATTTTGCGAATTAAATACCAAAAGCATATTTTATTAGAGTTTGTTTTATGTTCTTTATATATATATATATATATATATATATATATATATATATTTAGATCCGGTTAAAAATTATTCGTCGAAGAATAATTTATTTATGTTGTGAAGAATTTAATACCAGACAGTTTTGTTAAAAATATCTCTAGTTGCTGAAAATTTTACCTGTCAATTGAGCAGCAACGGGAGTAGATATTTTTATCAAATAGTTTGAGATATGAGTGAAGTGATGTGTGTATGTGTATTTAGATATTTGATGACGCGAACGAAGTTTTTACCGGAATTAATCGTGGGCCGCAATCGGTTGTTTGAGCTACCGTTGAGGTAAGGGCTCCTTCCAAATTTCTAGTTTGCATATAGGAACTCTATATGTGTGATTGATGTATGTTTAAAGGTGTGAATGCGTGAAAAATAATTTTCGACGTACATATATGTATTTTGAGTGAAAATACGGTTGGTTACGTGTTATGAAATTATGATTAAATTTGAAGTGGTTTATGTGTGAATTTGTGGAAAATAAATTTGATGTGTTTGAGGTGTAGGTTTGTGGAAAATGAATTTAATGTGTTTATGGGTGAAATTGTGGAAGTTGAATTTAATGGGATTTATGTCTGGGAATGTGGAGTTTTGAATTTGGTGATTTATGGTTGAAAAGTTTGGAGATTTAATATAGGTGGGTTATGTTTGGAAATGTGGAGTTTTGAATTAATGTGATTTATGTGTGGTTTTGGGAAAATGAATGGGTGAAATTTGGTATTTTTGGTGAATTAAATTTAATGTGAATGGTGGATTAAATTTGATGTGGGTTTGAGGAAAATCTATTTTGAGTGTACTCTGTGAAATGTTTTAAAAACCATTATTGTAAATGAGTATTAAAAAAGGGAAATCTTTTAATAGCTGCATTTACGTAATGGTTGTGGTGATTCATGTTTGGTGTGATTGATGTGTTCATAATTAATATTATGAATTTTGAGATGTGTTTATGTGTGGATTTTGTGGAAAAATGAATTGATATGATTTGGTGTGAATTGTGGGATTATGAGTTAAATATGTTTGAGTATGCTCTATGTTGAATTGAAAAATCATTAGTGTTAAATGATGATTAAAAATGGGGAATCTTTTAATAGCTGCATTTACTTAATGGTTGTGGTGAAAAGAGTGAGAGTATGCTCATGCATTTTCATAGTACATGGTGACCGTGATGGGCCATGGTGATAGTGGTGTCCGTGATTGGCCACGGGATGATGCCATGTGAATTGTTGGTTCATCTTATTCTTACGAGGGTTATCGCATCGTGCTAATCTGTGAGAGATTGCACTCTAGTTGTGTTGATCTGTGAGCGATTGCACTCTAGAAAACAGTGTAAGGCTCGTGATAGGCTACACTGGAGTAAATTGTACGGGCCCGTGATAGATGGCACCTTGGTAATTAGTACTGGCCCGTGATAGGTAATACAATTACGATTTACGCCCCTTCGAGGAGGGTTTCGGTTTGGAATTCCGGAATCATGTGAATTGGCATATACGCATTGCATATGGGTGGTTGGCACGCGAGTCATGTTTGATATACTGTGATGGTTGTATATACATGCTCGATTGTTGTTTGTGATTGTGCCGTATTTGACGTTCGTGATTGATTGACTTGGTGTTGAAAGTGTTAAATTGATTTCGAAATATTTTCAAAACTGAAAATCTACTATTTTCACAGCTGTATTCGAATACAACAGGGTTGTAGTCGAATACAGTTATGCTGTATTTGCTACTGACTTAAGAATTCGCACTTGTATTCGGCTACAGGGATGTTGTAGTCGAATACAGATATCAAATTTTTGCCACTGACTTCGTAAATGTATTCGAATACAAGGAGGTTGTAGTCGAATACAAAATCTGCAAGATTTTTCAAAATTTTCGCATTTGTATTCGAATACAACAGGTCTGTATTCGAATACAGTTGTGCTGTTTGTGCTGTTTTTTTGCTGTTTTCGTATCTGTATTCGAATACAACATGTTTGTGTTCGAATACAATTGGGCTGTATGTGTTGTTTGTGCTGTTTTTTTGCTATTTTCGCATCTGTATTAGAATACAGTTGTGCTGTTTTTGCTTATGACTTGCAAAATAACACTGTATTCGAATATAGGGATGTTGTATTCGAATACGACAGTGCAGTTTTGTTAAAAACTTCATTTTTCAACTTTGTTTATGCATGATTGGCGTATGAAAACCCTTTTTAGATGTATGCTAAGTTGAATGGTTATTTTGTGCATTTGAAATTTAAATGCTATGTGTTATTTGTTAATTTCGGTTGGTGACCCTTTACAATTATTGTGGAAATCTGGGCTTTGCCCTCAGATGAGAATTAGGTTTGTTCTAAGGTGTGACATAGCGATGAGTTTGGATTTGTGATAGAAAGCAGTGGGGCTTAATGCCGCTCGTGGATTCTCAGTACCCGATCACCCTCAGTTAGATTAATGATCAGCTTAGGGTTCTATTTAAGAATTTTATTTATTTCCGTTTCTTATTTCAAGGTTGTTGTTGTAAAAAAGGAACTTATGCATTTGAAACAAACTATTTTAGCCGGTGTATTTTATATTTGGATACTTTGGATTTTCGTTCAAAACAATTCCGCTGATTGTAATGATTGTTGATCTTTGTTGTTGTGTTACGACTTAAATATTTTATCCAAAAGTATTTTCTTCATTTAAGTTTTTGACTTGGTATTTTTATCAATTTATTTTTTTTTTTAAAAAAATACACTCGCGTTGTTAAAAATCGAGGTGTTACAGTACTATCACAGTGGATCAACACAGTTGACATAGATTTTCCCATAAAGGGATGTCAGTTAGCAAGCATGACAACCAGCTCACTTCTTCACTAGTATTAGCTAGTGCTATCATTTAAGACTTCATAGTGGATTGAGCCAATATCATATGTTCTTTGATTTCCAAGATACATCACCATAGCTATACTAAAAATATAGTCATTGGTTGCTTTGGAGTCATCTGATAAAGTGTTCCAATTAGCATCACTATATCCTTCAATAACGACAGGAAATCTTTGATAATTTAATCCGAGACTCATGGTCCTTTTAAGGTATCTCATGAATCTTTCGATAACGTGTCAATACTCCATACTAGGTCTACTAGTAAACTGCACAATAGTCCCATGATGTAGGCAATATTGAGTCTAGTACAGTTAGTGGCATATCTGAGGCTGCCAATGATGCTCGCATTTTCAGTTTGTCTAACACCTTCACCAGTGTTTTTGGAAAGTTTCATACTTGGATCATATAGTGTGAAAGCAGGTTTACAGTCAAAATATTTATATTTCTTTAGGATCTTTTTCACATAGTGAAACTGATTCAAAGAAATTCCCTTTTCTGACCTAGCAATCTTGATTCTTAGGATTAGACTTGCTTCTCTGAGGTCTTTCATATCAAAGTTATTACACAACAATGATTTCACAATATTTACAGCATGAATGTTTGAACCAAACATAAGTAGGTCATCTACCAGAGACATATGATTGTCATTTTCAGATGTATAATAAAGTCATTTGTCACTTTCATTCACTTTAAACACATTTGAAATAATCAATTTATCAAAATTTTTCATGCCATTGCTTAGGAGCTTGTTTAAGACCATACAAATATTTATCTGACTTAAAGACTTTTTTTCCCATGAATCACAAAACCTTCAGGCTTTTCCATATAGATTTCTTCTTCCAAGTAACTGTTTAAAAAAGAAGTTTTGACATCCATTTGGTGTATCACCAAGTTATAAATAGCCGCTAATGAAATGAGTACCCTAATGGATGTAATTCTAGTGGCCAGTGAAAAAGTGTCGAAGAAATCTATATTTTCTCTTTGTCTAAAACCTTTGTCTACAAGCCGAGCTTGGTATTTATCAACAATTCCATCAGGTTTTAGTTTCTTTTTCAATATCCATATACAACCTATCAGTTTGCAACCAGGAGACAAGTCTACTAAATGCCAAGTCGTGTTAGACTCTAGAGAATCCATCTTATCGTTCATAGCTTCTTGTGATAAATCTGCATCCAAAGATGACAAAGCTTCTTGAAGATTTGAAAGATCCTCTTCTAAGGTGTAGGTTGTATAATCAAGTTCTTAATCTTTAGCAATTATGGCTCTCTTACTTATTAGTGGTTCCGTTTCGCCTTGTTTGCTGCTTTTAGTGCTCCTCGTCACAAGATCATGACTTGGTTCGTTGCCCCTACTATTTCTCGATTTGAAGGGGAATTTATTAGATGTAACAATCCACCTAATAAAAAAATTATTTTTAAGTCTAGAATTTAATTAGAGAAACTATTAAATTAAAATAAAATAATTTTGACTAATTAAAGAAGAGGCAGTAGGGTAATATTTGGATAAAAGAAGGGAGATCACACCATACTTCCCCTAAATACCATTCCCTTATAAATAAATTCCCCATTTTCTTCAAAACACTTTCTCTTCTTCTTCCCGTGAGCAATCGCAAAGAAAATCGACATTATTATTGTTCATCCCAATCTCCAAACCTCCCATTTTCCAAAGAAAACCCCTATTATTACTTTTCCAAAACCTTCAAAACCAAAAGCTTCTTAAGGTTCCTTAAAACTGTTTTTAAACCTTGCATGTCCAAATGTGCCCCTACACTCTTAGAAATCAGACTCAATCAATGAAGCAGGAAGAACGATCCAAAACTGAAGAACTTGAGCCAAAGTTGCAATTCAACAACAAGGGGAGCTCAAAAACCGATTTAATCAGAACCTCATCTTCTCCCTTAGCACAAACGGTGAATTCTTTATATTAAAGTTTTTTATATCATGTGAGATTGGGGGATTAATTTTTCTTACAAATTCTAAAATTATTTGGGAAAAAGGGGAATGGAAGAAAAGAACTAAAATAGTGAGAAAAAAAAGGAAATTTAGCACATAGGAATTTCTTTAAAAATTTAAGCTTATCTCCATTAATTTAGAATGTGCATGCAACTTATCTCTGGTTGTCTGATGTTTGTGAATGAATTATATGGTAGCAAAATTTAATTAGATGCGCATACCTTAATTTAAGTTTAGTATGCTTGTCGAGCACGATTTCTGCTCATTACTGTTGCTGCCTCGGATGCGTATGTGAAACTGTGAGTTCTATTACATTAACTTCTTCTAGCATGAGGATTTTGGGCACTGAAGTTCTTTAAAGAAACTGTTTTGGGGTTATTACGAATTAGGAGAAGTAGAGTGTGAGAAAATGGAATTTTTGCATATAGGTGTTTTAAAATTCATTCAAATGATTCTTCATGACTCTGACGTTGTAACCATTTTCATGACTATGATGTTGTTATTAATTTCATGACTCTCATATTGTTACCATTTTCATGACTTTGATGATATTACTATTTTCATGACTCCAATGTTGTTTCTATTTTTCTGGCTATGGTTCCAGTTTCGAATTAGGGACTTAGGATTAAATTATTATGGAGTTAGTATATCGATAAGTTATGTATAATTGTTGTGGATGAATGATGCATTGCGTGCATGCCATAATAAAGACATTTCATACAAAACATCTCTAGTTCAGTACAGTCTCATTAATCAGATCATGCATGGCCTTATTCACAATGGGACATTCAGGTTGTTCCAAGCATGGAATAACAGGTATAGGAGAACAATCAGGACGCTGATTGGGGTTTAGCCAGACCACCTTTACCAAGTAGGATTCAATTATCTTGGTGACCCACATCAAGATATTGCGCGACTTTTCCTTATTCCAAAGGAAAAGATTTGAGGTCAAGCATATGTTTTTTTTAAAAAAAAAAATTATTATATGTAAAAAATTTATGAAAATTAAAAGTGAAAGTTTTAACTTGAGATGCATAATTGTTTTCATGTTTTGTACATATTTATGAAAGAAATTATGAGACTGTCTCTCCCTTTATTTTCAGAGGTCACTGAGATATTTTTATCTCACCCCATTTATTTATTTATTATTTAGCAGCTGGAGGAACATGATATATGAATTTAGCATGAGAAGATCAGTTCCAGACTTGTGGAATTAAAATTTGATGTTTATTTTATTTTATGATGTAATCTGACAATCGTAGTTTAGTTTCAATTTGTAATATTTTATGAATCTACTGGACAAGTTGTAAGGTGTATGTTGGAGATTCTAATTTATTATTCAGTATTAGTTACCTCTGTTTTATTAAGGTGTATGAGTCCAATTGCCATATTCATGACGACTAGAAATGGGTCTTGCATTATGGTATTAGAGCCATGTCGATTCAATAGAACTATGGGTTGTGGGTTATGAATTAGAATAGTTTTCTTTTACTATACATTTTATTATCATTTCACCTAATATTAAGTCTGATCAACTTAGTATTTTTTTGTATGGTATGCAAAATTATGGCTGAAGGATCTAGGGGAAATCTTACCCCTGAAGATAGTATGACTCCACCACCCACTACTGAACCATGGGAAAGAGTTATGGAAGATATTCAAATGCAAGCCACG
This sequence comes from Cicer yamashitae, assembly GCA_037974755.1. NCBI lineage: Eukaryota > Viridiplantae > Streptophyta > Magnoliopsida > Fabales > Fabaceae > Cicer > Cicer yamashitae. The sequence goes on from JBBPBQ010020322.1 coordinate 15,208,120, forward strand.
GCTACCCATAATTTGGTACAACAAATGACAGTGCAAAGAGATGTCACTCCAAATGCCAATAGGGTGTTTTATGATTTTCTTAAGTTGCAGCCTTTAACCTTCCAGGGCAGCCCCAATCCTTTAGAGGCCCAAGCTTGGTTGGATGAGATTAAGATGGCATTTGAAGTAGTGCCTTGTACTTAAGAACATAAAGTGGCATTTGTTGCCCATCTACTAAAGGGTGGGGTAGAGTATTGGTGGAGGAGTGCAAGGACTTATCTTCAGACTCAAGGAACCCCTATGAATTGGGAACACTTTGAGGCGGCCTTTGCACCTGCAACAAGGACACATCTCTATTGTAGAGTATGTTGCTAAGTTTGAAGAACTGACCAGATTTTCCTCACATGCCTAGTATGCACCCACTAAAGAATGGAAGATAAACCAGTTTGAGTGGGGATTGAGGTATGAAATCAGAGGGAACATAGGCCATACAGAGCTTACTAACTATTCTACCCTTGTACACAAGAGCTACATTGTTGAAGACAATCTAAAGAAGGTACAAGAGGAGAGGTAGGCTAAGTGGCAACAAAATAGAGAGTCTGGAAAATTTGGCCAGTAGTTGGAGGTAAAGACTCTCCAAGTGAAGGGAAAACAAGTACAGACCTCTAGTTCCCTAAGAGCGAAGAAGTTTCTTAAGTGTGGTAGAGATCATGGGGGAGAGTGCTTGGTTGAAAAGCAAGTCTGCTACTACTGCAAATAGCCTGGTCATATGGCTCCATCTTGTCTAGTGCGCCAAAAACAAGCAGAGTCCAACTCAAACAAGCCTAACACTAGGAGGGTCTTTGCTCTCAGTGTAAAGAAATGTATGAATCATAATCTAATAAATCGCATTGAATTCATAAATAAAATCTCTTTAATTGTCATGTTTGACACTGGTGCATCCCATTCTTTCATCTCTTCTGATTTTGTTTTGCAACATAATCTCCCTGTACTTGAAATTCCTTTTCCCTTAGTTGTATGCACCGCAGCTAAGAATTCAATAGAGACCTCCTTAGTATGCCACCAGTGTCCAATCACCTTGTATGATAGAGTTTTTCTAATAAACCTGGTTTGTTTGCCCCATAAGGGCTTATACATCATATTAGGAATGGATTGGATGTCAGGCCATTCCATAACTCTAATTTTCCTCAGGAATTTCAACCAGGAATTCCCGAACTATAGGAAACCAAATTCCCCTCCTTGACCAACAATTCTCTACTCTTCTAATGTGTGACCACTGGGGTTCAAGGCATACTATTATTACTATCCTCTAACTCAGGGTCTGAAATGGACTTGTCCAATATTCCCTGTAGTCAGTGAGTTTGAGGATGTCTTTCCAGAGGATGTGACATTATTGCCTTCTGAAAGAGAAATAGAGTTCTCAATAGACTTGGTCCCTGAAAAAGGGTCAATCTTCATTGCCCCTTACAGGATGTCCCCATTATAATTAACTGAGTTGAAAAACCAATTAGAGGACCTGATAATCAAGCAGTTAATCAGACCAAGTGTGTCCCCTTAGGGAGCCCCTGTGCTCTTAGTAAAGAAGAATTATGGCAGTATGAGGTTATGCATAGATTATAGAAAATGGAATAAAGTGATCATCAATAATAAGTACCCTCTGCCCAGAATTGATGAACTTTTAGACCAATTAGGAGGAGCCAACGTGTTCTCCAAAATTGACTTGAGATCAGGGTACCACCAAATTAAAATAAAATCAGAGGATGTATCAAAAATAGCCTTTAGAACTAGGTATGGGCACTACGAATTTTCGGTTATGCCTTTTTGTTTAACCAATGCCCCAACTGTGTTCATGGATTACATGAGTAGGATTTTTAGGCCATACTTAGATAAGTTTGTGGTAGTATTTATAGATGACATACTAATATACTCTAAGAACCCAGAGGAACATGCAAGTCATCTTCAAATAGTATTGCAAGTACTTAGGGATAGAAAACTTTATGCCAAACCAAGAAAATGTGAGGTTTGGATGTCAAAAGTAAAGTTTTTAGGCCATGTGATTAGTAAGGAAGGAGTGGAAGTGAACCCCTCCAAAGTAGAGGTAGTGCTGAAATCGGAACATCCTAGGAATGTGACAGAGGTTACGAGTTTCTTAGGGCTGGTAGGGTACTATAGGAGATTCATTAGGAAATTCTCCCAAATTGCCCTGCCTCTGACCAGACTGACTAGGAAGGACCAACCCTTTGTGTGGGATCAATAATGTGAAAAGAGTTTTCAGACTCTTAAGATTAAGTTAACCACTGCCCTTATGCTGGCCATACCAGATCCAACCTTAATTTTTGAAGTGTATTGTGAAGCATCCCTGAAAGGTTTAGGTTGTGTATTGATGCAAAACAACCAAGTAGTGGCTTATACTTCAAGGAATATGAAGCCTCATAAGGGGAACTTGAAGGTGCAAACACGAGAAGAGGGATTGAATTGTGTTTGCAAAAGTTGACAACTTTTTGATAATTTATAAATAAATAAAAAACTAGTTTGGTTTTGGTGACTTACTTGGAGTAGAAGCAATCGGATTCAAAGGCAACAAGCAATGAAAGCATAAATAATTTGACACGTAGATTTATCCTGGTTCACCACTAACTTGGCTACATCCAGTCCCCTCATTTAGAAGGCTTTTATCCACTAGTTCAAATACCTTGAATTACAAAGCACCTGACCCTCCAAGCCAGTCTTCCCAAACAGCCTAACAACCCTAGACTTTTGAGGAACTAACCACCTTGACCCTACAAGCCAAGTCTTCTCCTAACAACCTGACAACCCCATATTGAAGAAGGAACTAAACCACTATCGGGTTGGATACAAAAGATTGGAACTTGAGTAGTTGCTTCTAAAAAACTGATGATAATAATAACTCTCACACTCGAAGAAAAGAACAGCCAGAAGATATTTCTAACTCGAACAAGTGTTTCTCTCTTTGAGCTCTAAGACTACTCTTTTCTAGTTTTTGATGATTTTCTTCTTCAGCCTTGAGTATCTATTTATAGTTAAAATTTGGGTTTCAAATTTAGTCATTGTTTAATTATGAACTGTATTTTGTTCAGATTGCGTTTGTAAATTCTTCAAATTGATTATGTTCCTTTTTGTTTAGATTGAGATTATAAATTCTTCAGATTGATCCTGTTCGTATTTTGTTTAGATGGCGTTTTCAATTACTTCAGATTGATTATGTTTATATTTTGTTGTAGATAAATCTTGACCAAATCTTCTTCAAATGTTGATCAAATCTTCTTCAAATCTTGAACAAATCTTCTTCAAATATTTTTCAAATCTTGACCATATCTTTTTTCACACTCTTTGAAGTCAAATATATTGTTCTCATAAAATACTTTTGTTATCATAAAAACTCTAAGTAAAAAAATGAGTTTGGTTCCAACAGAACTATCCCACTCATGACCTAGAATTGGTTGCCATAGTGTATGCCTTGAAGATATGGAGGCATCATCTATATGGAGCACAATTTTATGTTTTCAGTGATCACAAGAGCCTAAAGTATCTCTTTAACCAGAGGGAACTTAACATGAGACAAACAAGGTGAGTAGAGTTTTTGAAAGATTATGAATTTGAACTGAAATACCACACAGGCAAGGCCAATGTAGTGGCTGATGCATTGAGCAAAAAGTCCCTACATATGTCTCATCTGATGATCCAAGAACTTGCATTGAGCCTGCATTTTAGAGGAAGGGGAAACTAGGGTACACACTTGCCTCTGGTAGAATTTGCCTACAACAACAGTTACCATGTCAGCATTGGCATGGCACCTTATGAGACTTTGTATGGGAGAAAATGTAGGACGCCTATATGTTGGTCAGAAGTATGGGATAAGGGGATCTTATGTCCTGAAGTTATCCAAGAGACCACTGAAAATATTTAGGTCATTAAGGATAAACTAAGGATAGCCCAAAGCAGGCAAAAGAGCTATGCTGATATCAGGAGAAGGCCTTCGGAGTTTGAGGATGTTGGAACCAAGTTGATTTTATACTTAGAGTTTTGATGATAACAAGATTATTTTATGAGAACAATATATTTGACTTCAAAGAGTATGAAAGAAGATTCATGTATTTGAAGAAAATCTAAAATAAGATTTGATTCAAATTTATAATTGAAGAAAATCTAAAATAAGATTTAATTCAAATTTATAATTGAAGAAAATCTAAAATAAGATTTGATTCAAATTTATAATTGAATAAAATCTAAAATAAGATTTGATTCAAATTTATAATTGAATAAAATCTAAAATAAGATTTGATTCAAATTTATAATTGATGAAAATCTAAAATAAGATTTGATTCATATTTATAATTGAAAAAACTCTTTGACCAAGTTGAAAAGAAGATATGTCTCGCGGCCTAAAATTTTGAGTGTTTCTCGAATTCAATGGAGTTGCCACCAAAATTTATTTTAAAATAGGAAAAATATTGGTAAACCTTAAAAATAGAAAAATTAAAAAAATTAAAAAAATGGTATTTGAAACCAAATTTTGAGTTCGGGAGTCGATTATGCATAGGGAAGGTATTAGCACCCTACGACATCTGTTAAAATACGGTTATCTATAATTAATTGTGCAAAATTAATATTAACTTAAATATATTTATTTCTCTTTATTATTAAATATGATTATAAATTGTTTTTTATAAATGTGATTTTTTTTTTGAGATAAAAGTGTGTTTAAAAAGAGAAAAAAAAATGTTTTAATTATTGTGCTTGACAAGAGTGTGATCTTGCTCCAACGTATCTCTCTGTGCGATGGAGAAATCAAAGCTACGTAGTTCTTGGGTAGAAAATGAAGATGCGTTTTTTTAAGAAAATTTATTTTGTTATAAAAATAAAATGTTTTGACGAGAAAAAAAAAAGAGCTTGTTTGACTTGAAAAATTATTTTAAAATGCGAGTTTTAGGACTATCAAGTTGTACAGCTCGTGTCTCAAAAACTCATAATAATCCTTAAAATTTTCGATTTTAAAATTGAGTTTTAAAACCACCAAGTAGTACAACTTGTGTCTCAACAACTCAAAGATTAAAAAAAGATCATATGTAATTAATCAACTCTAAAAAGTTGATTTTATATTTACTTATTTATAAAAATAAGTTTTAGAAGTATAAGGTTGTATAAATTATGTTCTGCTACTCATGGATTAAAAGATGTCATTTCTAGTTAACCTTTAATAATAATTTTTACTTACTAATTTGTTTATGAATTTTAATTTATTAATTTATCTATGAGGATGAGATTTATAACCGCCAAGTTGTCGCAACTTATGTGCTAATAACTTAAAGATAAAAAAATATCACATCTAATTAAATAAATTTATAATTTTTTATATATTAATTTATTAAAAAAAATAATAAATAAATAAAATAAAATAAAAAGAGAGTTTTAAAACAATCAAGTTGTACCACTTGTGTCCTAACAACTCAAAAGATGTCGCATCTAATTAATCTTTAATGAAATATTTATTTGTATTTTTTATGAAATTTGATTTTTGTTTATGAAACAAATTGATTTTAAAATCATAAAAAAGAAACTAAATGGGTTGAAATGGGCTGAAATCTCAAACAAATAAGTTGGTTTTTTGTTTAGGCCCAAATTGTAACAAACAGAAAAAAAAAGTTAAAAGAAACCGTAAATCCCTTTTCAAATGAGTTGGGCGGCGGCCACTCTTTGTTTTTCCAGAAAAGAAACGCGAACGATATTGGAGAGAAAGAAGGAAAACGCGAACAATAGTATTGGAGAGAAAGAAGAAGAAGAAAGAAAGAGGAAAAGATTGAAAGGTAGAAAGAGGAGGCCGAGAGAAGGGGAAGAGACCGAGGAGGAGGGCGCGACCGTTCCAAAAGGCACGGTTGTCGTTCCGACGGCGACGGTGATAGTACAAAGGTTTGAGATTTCTGGTCCTTCTTTATTTTTCATTTACAATGTTATCATTTTTTACCTTTATAAATCAAAATTTTACAAAAAAAAAAAAAAAGAATAATTATAATGTAAAGAGAAGAAAAAAAAATTACCTTAACTCTTCTTCTGTTTGTTTTCTCTACTACTACTCTGCTTTTTTTTTCTTCGTTTTAGGTGTTTTTTTTTTATAAGCAGAGTTCATCCTTTTGATAGATAAATGAAGATGTATTTATGGAGTTTTTTAAATTATCTTGTTGCTTTCCTGCTTGTCTTTGTTCTTCTCTATCAATTTCCTATTTGATGTTTAATTTCTTTGTTCATAATTTGAGTTATTCTGCACATCTGATCTATTCACGATTTTAGCTTTATTTGTTTTTATCTGATTATGTTCATCTGTTGGACAGAGTTGGTTTGTTAGGTTAAAGAGCATTGTTTATTTGTAGATTTGGTTAATTTTTGTACATGATTCAACCACATTTGACTTTTAGTTTTTTTTTTAAACTCAAAAGTTTGTCTCTTTGCTATGTATAATGTGTACAATGGCTGACTTATAAAAATTATGTTTTTTATTTCTCCAAGTAGTTACAAAGCAAAGGCTAGTGCATCAACCATGATATTGCATCAGAAACACAAATGCAGCAATAAGGGCAGCAATAGAGAACAAAACAGAGGCAAAACAGGCTGGAGCAGTAGGCTTAATTTGATTTGGTCTGATTTAATCTTTATTGTAATTTGATTTGGTTTGTTTTAATTTTTATTGTAATTTGATTTGGCTTAATTTTTGAAATTGTAATTTGATTTGGTTTTAAAACTGTACTTTGATTTAACGTTGTAAATTGATGAGACATAATGAGCCAAATTATTGTAATTATTTTTATTTCCTTTTTTATATATATATTTTCCTTTTTTGTATTAATGATTATGAAGGCAGAAATCAAAAAATTGGATATCATTACTTTTTGAATTATTTCTAATAAATTGGACAAAATTGGGGTACTACAGCTACCCCTATTTAATTGTATTTTACTTGAAAAATATGAAAATATGAATAACAATGGTTTTCATTTTCATGTTATCAGGTAAAAGACAAGTAAATATAAGGACCTCAATTTTGTTCAATAACAAACGCATGTATTAAAGTGCCCCTGAAATGTTAAAGTGGGAATGATGCAATTTTTTTGAAATGTGCAAAATGATCGTCTTCGGATTGATTACCGATGCGTAGATCGACATGAGTGAAAATAATGGTCTTTTGATTGTTTACCGATGCATAGATCTATAGAAATAAAAAAATGATCGTCTTCGGATTGGTTACTGATGCGTTGATCGACAGAAATGAAAGTGATTTGTCTTCGGATGATTTACCGATGCGTAGATCCATAGAAGTAAAAAATGATCGTCTTCAGATTGGTTACCGATGTGTAGATCGACAGAAATGAAAGTGATCGACTTCGGATTGGTTACCGATGCGTAGATCGACAGAAATGAAAGTGATCGTCTTCAGATTGGTTACTGATGCGTAGATCGACACGAATGAAAGGATGATCGTCTTCAGATTGGTTACCGATGTGTAGATCGACATGAGTGTAAGTGATCGTCTTACGATTGATTATCGATGTGTAGATCAATAAGAATGAAAAAAAACGTAATTGGTCCAATCTTGAAGGTAGATAAAGAGGGAGAATAAGTATATGATACTTGCAATTCAAACGATAAGGTATGAATGATTCATGCGTGTGTTATGCGTTGAGTATAGGTAAAGTGTCAATGAAGATGCATGGATCCGGTGAGTTTGAGTAAATTATGCATGACTTATGTGTGTCATGCATTATAGATCAATTCTTGTTCATTTCTTTGATTCCCCGATCCTTATGCTCTTCTATGCCCCAAGATTAAATGGATGAATAAAAACAAATATTATTTACACATGATGACTCTTCATATCTATCGAGTGACCGCTTTTTTCGAGGCGAAGCAAAATCCATTGTTTAAAATGATTACTCTTCATTTTTCTTATATGCACCCATACATGTTGAGGACCTATTGAGTTCCCGGTATATGTTTTCCAAGTGTCAAAAAAAATTTAAGGTGTTTTTATATTTTCACATATTTCAACTTCTAACATTTATTATTATAAAACAACATTTTAAAATGCTGGAACAATCAAACAGGAAACTGGATTAGTTTAAAAAGAGTGTATCATACAACATCGAATGACAACATTGGAAAAAGTACATTCACTGCATTGGGAACAAAACAATTGGGGTTACAATATATGGATGAGTGTGTTTAGGTTAAGTTGAAGGGATAACAAATGCTATTCATTCTTGTAATTTCCAAGAGAATCTTTTTTTATGGGCAATATTTTCTTTAACACCAAGTCCCCTTCTTGAAATTCTCGAGAACGAACTTTTTTCTCGTACGCTTTTTTGAGTCTTTTTCGATATAGCTGGCCGTGGCATAGAGCTATCATTCTATTTTCTTCTATGAGATTTAATTGGTCAAATCGTGATTGAACCCACTCAGCCTCTTCCAGTTTTGTTTCCATCAAGACTATGATCGAGGAATTTCAACTTCAATGGGAAGTACCGCTTCCATTCCATACACCAATGAGAAAGGAGTTGCCCCGGTTGAGGTACGAACAGAGGTTCTATAGCCATGTAATGCAAAGGGAAGCATTTCATGCCAATCCTTATATGTCTCCACCATCTTTTGTTTGATCTTCTTGATATTCTTATTTGCTGCTTCTACAGCCCCATTCATTTTTGGACGATATGGCGAAGAATTATGGTGCTGAATTTTGAAACTACCACACAACTCCTTCATCATTTTATTATTCAAATTGGTCGCATTGTCAGTGATTATCTTATTTGGCAAGCCATATCGACAAATTAATTCTCTTTTGATGAATCTGACAACTACGTTTCTCGTAACATTGGCATAAGAAGCGGCCTCAACCCATTTTGTGAAATAATCAATAGCTACTAGAATAAACCGGTGCCCATTTGAAGCCTTAGGTTTGATGAGTCCAATAACATCTATTCCCCACATTGAAAATGGCCATGGTAATGTTAAACATTCAAAGAGGTGGGTGGTACATGTACTTTATCAGCATAGATTTGACATTTATGACATTTCTTTACGTATCTAAAGCAATCAGGCTCCATAGTCAACCAATAGTAGCCAGCCCTTAGGATTTTTCTTGCCATTGCGTGCCCATTTGCATGAGTTGCGTGCCCATTTGCATGAGTCCCGAAAGAACCTTCGTGAACCTCTTGAATGATTTTCTCTACTTCCGCTTGATCCACACATCTGAGGAGAACCATATCATGATTTCTCTTATAAAGCACATCACCATTTAAGAAGAAGTTCATTAACAACCTCCTTAAAGCCCTCTTGTCATTCTCTGAAATACCCACTGGATATTCCTTATTCTTAACATATGATTTGATATCATAAAACCATGGCTTGCCGTCAGACTCTTCTTCTATCAATAAGCAATATGTTGGCTTATCCTTTCGTTGAATTTTTATGACCGACACATCCTGACCGACGCTTATTTTGAACATTGATGACAATGTGGCCAGGGCATCGGCCAATTGGTTTCCTTCTCGAGGAATATGGTGAAAAGTGACCTGCTCGAAGTGTTCTACCAATTCTTTAATATGCGTATGAAACGAAATCAATTTGGAATCTCGAGTTTCCCATACTCCTTTTGTCTGATGGATGACCAAAGATGTGTCTCCATATACCTCAAGAACCTTTACCTTGGATTCGATGGCTGCTTTAATGCCCATTACACATGCCTCATATTCTGCAATATTGTTTGTGCAATCAAAACACAACCTAGCAGTAAATGGAGTGAACTGGTTCTCTGGGGATATCAAAATGGCTCGATTTCCATGCCCTAACGCGTTAGAAGCACCATCAAACACTAACATCCATTTTTCTTTATCAGGTGATTCAGTCTCTTCAAATAAAGTCATTATGCCTTCATCGGGGAATTCACACTGCATTGATTGATAATCTTTTACAGGTTGTTGGGCCAAATACTCTGCTAGGGCGCTTTCTTTGATAGCTTTCTGTGTAATGTATACCAAATCGTATTCTGATAACAACATCTGCCAAAGGGCAATCCTTCTAGTAAGAGCAGGTTTTTCAAAGATGTATTTAATTGGGTCCATTTTAGACACCAACTAAGTTGTATGACATAACATGTATTGCCTCAACCGACGAGCAGCCCATGCTAATGCCCAACATGTTCGTTTAAGCAGTGAATACCTTGTTTCACAGCTGGTGAATTTTTTGCTCAAATAATAAATAGCATGTTCTTTCTTACCAGATTCGTCATGCTGCCCCAATACACAACCCATTGACTCTTCAAGTACTCTTAAGTACATAATAAGCGGTTTCCCAGGAATAGGAGGCACTAAGATAGGAGGTTTTGACAAGTACTGCTTAATCTTTTCGAAAGCTTTTTGACAATTCTCATTCCGTTCAACCTTTTGGTCTTTGCGCAACAACTTGAAAATTGGCTCCCATGTAGCTGTGAGATGTGATATGAACCTGGCAATGTAATTCAATCTACCTAAAAAGCCAAGAACTTCTTTTTCCGTGCGTGGAGCGGCATTTCTTGTACTGCTCTTACTTTATCTGGGTCCACTTCTATCCCTTTTTTACTAACGATAAAACCAAGTAACTTGCCTGATCTTACGCCAAAAGTGCATTTAGCAGGGTTTAAACGGAGTCTGAACTTCCTTAGTCGTAGAAACAACTTTTGAAGGTTAACAACATGGTCTTCTTCGGTCCGAGATTGGCAATCATATCATCCACGTAAACCTCTATTTCCTTATGCATCATGTCAGGAAAAAAAGTTATCATTGCTCTTTGATAGGTTGCCCCAGTATTCTTCAATCCAAATGGCATCACTTTATAACAGAAAATCCCTCATTGTGTGATGAATGTAGTTTTCTCCATATCTTCGGGAGCCATCTTGATTTGATTATACCCTGAGAAACCATCCATGAAGGAGAAAAGAGAATATTGAGCAATGCTATCTACTAGGACATCAATGTGAAGTAAAAGAAAATCATCTTTAGGACTAGCTTTATTTAAATCCCCGATAATCAATGCACATTCGAACCTTTCCATCCTTTTTTGGAACTGGGACAATATTAGCAACCCATTGAGGATATTTTGCTACTGCGAAGAAACCAACATCAAATTGCTTCTTGACATCTTCTCTAATTTTAAGTGACATATCAGGCCTCATCCTCCTCAATTTTTGTTTAATTGGAGTGCATTCAGGCTTGAGTGGTAGCTTGTGTTCAACTATTTTAGTATCTTGCCCAGGCATATCTTGGTATGACCATGCAAACATACCAATTTTAATTTCTTTCTTATCATGTTCAGTCCCTAAATTGATCACCTCAACAAGTTCTTGATAGGGTTGGATTATCTTAGCTTCCTGTTCAATTAACCTTTCTAGTTCTGGGGGAGGCTCACAATCGTCTTCACAATCCTCATCAGCGTGATTAATCTGGCGTTCAAAATTACAAGAATGGGTTCTAGCGCTGCTATTTTCGACATAATCATTTTCGACTCTGCATTGTTTAAATGAAGAAGAAAAAGGAAAAAAAAGAAAATATGAATAAAGATTGCCTAAAAAAAAGGAAAAGAGAAAAACAAAAACAGTTGGAGAATTCAAAATGCATTTATTGATAACAAGTACGAAATTGAAATACATGTGCCCTAATTAGTTATCCTTATAGCCTTGGGGAGAGCAAAAGGAGTTAAAATACACAATTACTTTGAACATGAATTAACAAACACGGGAAACTCGATGATCTTCCAATTGTTGAGACTGGTGTTTTGAGGACAAGGGTACACCAATTTGAGAGTATCATCATCAACATGATCCTCTTTCGCAACAGCCACCTGATCAGCATATATTATTCCAGCGCTTTGAAACGTTTGGTGAATGTTACAAATAGGAATCTTTTGTGAATTTGGTACCCGATTTTCCAAACGAGCGATTCTGCTTTCCATTCTTTCCTTCACAGCCTTTTCTTTGTCAGCTTTAGTAGGTACATATCCCAAACCGTACCTATCGTTCTTTTCGGGTATATCTAAAAATCTTCCCAATTTAACAAAAACACCTCCTTCCAACATTGATTTGGTAGACTTTAAGGAGGTGGTAAACAACTTTGGTTCTTTTAAAAGAAAGCATTAGCGATTTCTAATGCTTGAAAGGAAGTCTCTATGGCTTACTCCGTGTCTTCAATGTAGCCCGTAGAAGATAGATGACTCACTATCATATCTTTTTCCCCATATATTATCACCAGCTTATTGTTCACTATAAAATTTAGCTTTTGATGGAGAGTGGATGTCACTGCTCCAACAGCGTGAATCCATGGTCTCCCTAAAAGACAACTGTATGCCGGCTTAATATCCATCACCTGGAAGGTTCTTCCAAAGTTATGGAATCCGATTTGAATCGGTAGGTCAATCTCACCAACAACTTGTCTTCTGGATCCATCAAACGCTTTCACCACCAAAGCTTCGGCTTCAAATAGGCTCCATCAACAAATAGTTTTGATAGTGTTGATTTTGGCATGACATTTTACGATGAACCATTATCAACTAGCACTCGTGCAAGAATATGATCATGACACCTCACAGAGATGTGTAGTGCTTTATTATGCTCTATCCCCTTAGCTGGTAATTCACCATCGCTAAAATTCAAGCCACTACTGGCGGTGATATTACCGACAACTCCATCAAACTGGTCGACAGTGATATCATGAGTAACATGGGCCTTGTTTAAAACTTTCATCAGTGCCCTTCTATGCGCTTTAAAGTTTAATAACAAAGAAAGAACATATATCTTGGAAGGGGTTTGATTTAGTTGATCTACCACCTTATACTCACTTTGCTTGATAAACTTCAAAAACTCGTCAGCTACTTCTTCAAGCATTGCCTTTTTGCAAGTATCTGGCCCTTTTATAGTATGATTCGTAACTTCTTTCCCTTTTCCTCTATGACCCTTCTCTTCCTTAGGTTGTTCAGGGGCATATACTCGACCACTCCGAGTCATCCCACCAATCCCTGAAATGTTAGTGACATCAGTTCCTTTAGATTCAAAGCTATCATTTGATTGATGATTGGCCAAGTGGGAAGTAACTTCATAATTCCATACCGCCTTGGTATTTTTGTAAGGAAAAGAGGTTGGTGCTTGGACAATTATTGCAATTGGCCTGCTAGGAGTTGGCTTAAGATTTTCTTTCTTATAGAGGATTTCTAATGGTCTTTGGAAAGATCTACTATTTTCCATATACGGCTCTATGGTCAACACATGATCATCTTTTGCACACTGGTCTATCTCATCTTCAATGACATTAACAAAAGTATCCTCGTGGCCCGGTAAGGGATTACTCCCTACGTTGGGACCGTCTTCCTTGAAGGTAAGCCATTTTGCATTAATCAGTTCTTGCACTTTAGATTTTAGGGCTTGGCAATCTTCGATGGAATGCCCTACAGCTCCTGCATTGTATTCACATTTGGCGTTTGGGTTATACCATTTTGGGAATGGTGGTTCCAGAGGTTTCATTGGTCTCACGACTACCATTGAATTCTCGATTAACTGGTGGTTTGTATTGATTCGGGTTTGGACTTTGGTTTCGTTGGTTTTGTTGGGGAAATGTGACAGGTGGTGGTTGGACCAGATCTAGTTGATAAAAAGGTGGTCTTGAAAGGTGATATTGAGGGTATGAAGCTTGTGAGGTTGCAGCCACATATGGATAAGGAATGTAAGGAGTTTGGGGTATCGAGGGCTGGAAATTTAGGGGTCGATAAGAGTTAATGGATGAAAAATAGGAGACTCTTGGGTTTACCATTACAGCGTTAGCATCCCCTTCTTTCTTTTTTATGAATCCCATCTGGGGTTTCTTCACACCACTTGCTGCACATATGATCTTGCCACTCCTCATCCCACTTTCTATCCTTTCTCCTATCATGACCAGGTCGGAAAAGTTTGATGACATACTCTCAATCATCTTATCATAAAAAGGCCACTGGAGAGTATCCATAAACATACCAACCATTCTCTTTCAGATTAAGGAGGTTCTACTTGTGATGCCACTTCTCTCCACCGTTGTGTGTATACTTTGAAAGTTTTGTTTTCTTTTTTTAATGAATTTTGCAATTGCATCCTATAGGGGCCATGTCAATGTTGTACCTGTATTGTTTTAAGAAGGCATCAACCAAGTCTTTCCACGAACGAATTCGATTTCGCTCAAGATGCATATACCAACTTAACGATGCCCCCACTCAAACTGTCTTGGAAAAAGTGAATGAGAAGTTTGTTGTTATGAGCATGAGAAGCCATTTTTCTGCAATACATAGTCAGATGATTTTTAGGACATGTGGCACCTTTGTACTTTTCAAACTCAGGAACCTTGAATTTTGGAGGGATAGTCACATCGGGAACCAAACACATATCAAAAGCTTCGAGACCATAAACATTATGCCCCTCAATTGCTTTTATTCGCTCTTCTAAAACATGGAATTTCTCTTTTGATTGTGTATCATCCCCAACGTGACGTTGCCAATTCTCGTTAGCATCAAAATGGGGTACTTGGGGTGCACTATATGGCATATTTTCTTAGGGTATAGTGTTTTGGGGTGGCATGTAGCCCATAGGAGGTGGGATTTGTGGTTGGTTTAGACTTTGGGTGTTGATAGTTGAGTGGTTTGGGTTATTGTCCATGGGGTTGATGACTAAAGGCGGAGTATAACCAAGTGGGAGACCATACATAGGAAATTGCATAGCTGCGGTACGAAACTGTTGGTTAGTCAAGGTAAAACTTGGTGGGTGAGAAGGAGTGGTTTGGTGTTCTTCATTTGCAGTTGGAGGATCCTCATCTGTATTCTCCTTCCTTGCCAAAGCCTGTATAGCTTCTAGGATTCGATCAACCTTGTCCTTCAATTGGTTAACATCTACTCTCATCACTTCTTGGTTTTGCTCAAGTTCATCCATGATCTTGGAGTTTGCGCGAGTCCGATAAGGGTGTCGTGGAAACAAATTTATTAATTGTTTTTCTTTTCTGTTTTGTTAAAATAAATAAATAAAATTCTATGAGTATGTATTAAATATGAATGGAATGAAGATGACATTAATTAGTTAATTATGATAGTTGGATGTTGGGGAATCATAAGCCTTATGTAATTTTTTATTAACAAAAACGAATTATTAGTGAAGAAAATATTGGGATCGGAAATCAAAACAGCAAATCATTCATTGATGAGAAAAAGAGTACATCACATTTAAATTAAAAACTACATTGACTATGGTACTTCAATCTTTTCTTTTAATAGGACATCCAATCTTCTCCTCCAATTCTCTACCAAATTTTTGCAATATTCAAAGAACTTGTAGACTTTGACTGGAGTATTGAGCGGATGCATTACTGCATCAATCTCTCTTAGATGTTTTGGAATTTTTATGATTGCTTGATTAGCTAGCATTGCCAATTTTGAAAAGCAGTCTTTCCAATGCCTGCCTTTATCTTCCATCTCTTTATAGATATCTTGATTCTTCAACTGACCTAGCAACATCATAAAATGATCCTCCCAATATATGGTTTCATCCTTTAAATCATTATAGATCTTTTCTTGGTAATCAATGTAATTCTTCAACTCACTAGAATTCTCCATTTCTGTTCTTAGTGCATCTTGATGTTTTAAGAGTAATTATTCAATTTCTTCTTTGTGTTGCCTCTCATTCCTTAATTGACTCTCATACTAAGCTACTATTTGTTTCAGTTGTTTCTTTAAATCCTCAAACTCCTTTTTTATGTTCCTCTCAGAGCTTGCTGATTTTTTCCACAACTGCTTCCACATATAGGCCTCTTCAATAGCTGCATTCTTTTCTTGCTTTCGCACATCTAACTCTTCATTTGCACCTCTCAAACAATCTTGTATGTCATGTTTATTTTCCTTTTCAATTCTCAACCTCTTGTTGCTTCTCTCAATAAACTGACTCTTACATGTGTTTTCTGATCGTAAATTCCCGTTCTCTTGGGAGACTTTTTCTAACTTCGCTTGTAGCTCTTTTTTCTCCTCTTCATATTTTAACAATGATGCTTTGAGTTCTTCTATTTCTTCATTGGTAACAAGGGTAGGTTCAAGTATTTCCTGATTACTTGAGGGTGTACTGTGGAAAGGCAACTTGATTTCTTGGACTCTTTTCTTTACTCATTGTTGATAGGGTTCTTTTGTGCTACAACTTCTGCATCCGAGTACTTTTCCTTTTCTAATGATCATTTTCCAAGCTCAACTTATCCTTCGCAACATTTGTGGGTCTACTATACCCGTATTGTGCAAAACAAAAGCTTCCAATGACTTATCATCTGGTTTCTTCAACATAGGGTAGCCAAGTTGTCTCAGAGCCATAGTCAGATTATAATTAATACATCATTTGGTTCCCATGAGAGGTACATTTGAGAAATCTCCGCATTGGCATATTACTTCCTCCACCCCTTGTTCTCTATAATACCATGAAATTGTGTCTCCAGTAAGGCTAGCTATACTCTGAGCCCATTCACGATTACTTTTAACTCCAACATGATATCCTTTCTTGAACATATGGGACATGAACCAAGTATACAACACTGGAACACAACACAAAATTGTTCCCCCTTTCTTCTCATGTCGCATATGCAGAGAGTAATATACATCAGCAAGAACCGCGGGAACTGGATTTTGTTTATTTTTGTTAAAAGCTAAGAAGACATTGATGGAAGCAAAATCTACAAAATTATCAAGGTTTGGGAATAAAACAATACCATAGATAATCAGAGCCAAAACATCTATAAAAGTACTCCATTCTTTTTTAACAACTAAATCTTGACACTTTTGCTCTAGATATTTTCTTGAAAAACCATGAATAGCTCCTTTTTCCTCTTTTGTACTTGCCAACTCTCTTATGTTGATTTTCAACACTTCAGCAATTGCGCCCAAATTCGGTGGTTGCCCAGTATATCGATAAGGATTTCCTTTCTCTAAGTCTTGAAAGGTGAAACATCTTAAAAGAGGGTAGTAATACCGAGCCAATGGCGCAAGGGCCCCTATTTGCACATTTACTGCCAAGAGATTTAGGATCTTCCCATATTTGTGAAAGAAACTCTCACGTTGTATGGTTTTCATTTGATTGCTGATGTCTCTTAAACTTTTCAAATCAGGTTGCTTGAACTTTAAAAGTAAAGTCTTTCTTTTTTCCGATCCCATTGTCTACTTTAATTTAACACGTGACTAAAGTCCTTATGATTCCTCAACAATCCTGAAAATTGATGCAAAATGCCAATTCATTTTCAAAAGAAACAATGTCATGAGAGATGGATGCAATTATGTAGAATGACTGTTGTGAATATATAACATTTTGAATGAATGTATGAGGTATTTTATTTTTTTTGCTTATATGGATATTATTATGAGAAATGGGTCTATTGGCTTATGTAGTGAAAATCTCACAAGGGTGGCTCTATAGTTCTAAACACGGTTCCTAGAGCTAGTAATCCTATTTTGGAATATTGTCAACAACAATAGGTAAACTATTTGGGGTGACAATATCCTCAACAAGATCGAACTCTAGGTGAGATCTTCATGCTAACCAAACAGGATGTACATCCAGAAGGCTACCACTACACAATCTCGAAACTAAACTTAAGTTTTGTTCAAACCCGGGTATAAGGTTCCACTCATAAGTGTGTGTCTTAGTAAATGTGTAGGATGTGGAATAAGTATAAATCAATAGTTCCACAATGCTAATAAAATATATATACATATACAAAATAAATAGATAAATAAATAAAGATTAAAAAAAACGATCTACTAGCTTAAGAGAATATTATAATGTCAGCTAATACTTATTAAGAAATAATAAACACATAAAGTAAAAGAAAATGAAAAACAAACAAATATAGAAAAAAAAATTTAAAAATTATACACAATTAATTTGTTAGGCTTAACTCTCTAAAGATCCCCAATGGACGCGGCCTAAAATTTCGAGTGTTTCTCGAATTCAATGGAGTCGTCACCAAAATTTATTTTAAAATATGGAAAATATTGGGAAACCCTTAAAAATAGAAAAATAAAAAAAATGGTATTTGAAACCAAATTTTGAGTTCGGGAGTCGATTATGCGTAGGGAAGGTATTAGCACCCTACGACATCCGTTAAAAAACGGTTACCTATAATTAATTGTGCAAAATTAATATTAACTTAAATATATTTATTTCTCTTTATTATTAAATATGATTATAAATTGTTTTTTATAAATTTGATTTTTTTTTTTGAGATAAAAGTGTGTTTAAAAAGAGAGAAAAAATTTTTTTTATTATTGTGCGTGACAAGAATGTGATCTTGCTCCTACGTATCTCCCGGTGCGATGGAGAAATCAAAGCTACGTAGTTCTTGGGTAAAAAATGCGGATGTGTTGATCATTTTTTTTAAGAAAATTTATTTTGTTATAAAAATAAAATGTTTTGACGAGAAAAGAAAATGAGCTTGTTTGACTTGAAAAATTATTTTAAAATGCGTAGGACTATCAAGTTGTATAGTTCGTGTCTCAAAAACTCAGAATAATCCTTAAAATTTTCGATTTTAAAATTGAGTTTGAAAACCAGCAAGTAGTACAACTTGTGTCTCAACAACTCAAAGATTAAAAAAAGATCATATGTAATTAATCAAATTTAAAAAGTTGATTTTATATTTACTTATTTATAAAAATAAGTTTTAGAATTATAAGGTTGTATAAATTATGTTCTACTATTCATGGATTAAAAGATGTCATTTCTAGTTAACCTTTAATAATAATTTTTATTATGTTCTGCTATTCATGGATTAAAACAGAGGCAAAACATGTTGGAGCAGTAGGCTTAATTTGATTTGGTCTGATTTAATCTTTATTGTAATTTAATTTGGTTTGGTTTAATTTTTATTGTAATTTGATTTGGCTTAATTTTTGAATTGTAATTTGATTTGGTTTTAAAACTGTACTTTGATTTAACATTGTAAATTGATGAGACATAATGAGCCTAATTATTGTAATTATTTTTATTTCCTTTTATATATATATATATATATATATATATATTTTCCTTTTTTGTTTTAATGATTATGAAGGTAGAAATCAAAATATTGGATATTATTACTTTTTGAATTATTTCTAATAAATTGGACAAAATTGGGGTATTACAATATGGTCAAGATTTGTAGAAGATTTGATCAAGATTCATCTACAACAAAATATGAATAGAATCTGAAGAATTTACAAATTCAATCTGAACAAGATACAATTCAGAATTAAACAAGGACTAAATTGTAGCCCAATTTTTAATTATAAATAAATACTCAAGGCTGAAGAAGAAAATCATCGAAAAGCAGAAACGAGTAGTCTTAGAGTTCAAAGAGAGAAACACTTGTTGAAGTTAGAAATATTTTCTACGTGTTCTTTTCTTAGAGTGTTAGAGTTATTTTTATCATCAACTTTTTAGAAGCAACTACTCAAGTTCCAATATTTTGTATCCAACCCGATAGTGGTTTAGTTCCTTCTTCAATTTGGGGTTGTCAGGTTGTTAGGAGAAGACTTGACTTCTAGGGTCAATGTGGTTAGTTCCTCAAAAGTCTAGGGTTGTCAGGTTGTGTTTGGAAGACTGGCTTGGAGGGTCAGGTGCTTTGTAATTCAAGGTATTTGAATTAGTGGATTAAAGCCCTTTGAATAAGGGGACTGGATGTAGCCAAGTTAATGGTGAACTAGGATAAATCTACGTGTCAAATTATTTAGGTTTTCATTGCTTGCTGCCTCTGAATCTGATTGCTTCTACTACAAGTAAATCACCAAAACCAAACTAGTTTTTTTATTTATTTATAAATTATTAAAAAGTTATCAACACTGGCAAACACAATTCAACCCCCTATTCTCGTGGCTGCACCTTCAGGATCTTCCACAGAGGAAGCAACATGGGAAGCAAAGGCAGACATGCAAAGGGAGTATCCTTACCTTTTCAAATAGGTAATTCCCTGAATTTCGAGGGCAAAATTTTTATTTAGTGGTGGAGGAAGTAACAACCCACAAGATAAAAATATTTTTTTTTTAAGTATAGAATTTAATTAGTAAAACTATTAAATTAAAAATAAAATAAGCGGTTTAAAATTTGACTAAGGAAGGGGAAGTAGGGTAATATTTGGATAAACGAAGGGCAAGGAAAGGAATTCCCACCGTACTTCCCCTAAATACGTACAAAAAAAATTCTCAATTTTCTTCAAAACACTTTCTCTTCTTCCCGTGAGCAAACTCAAGGAAAACCCCCATTTTCCTCATTTTTCCAAATCCTCATTTTCCTCACTTTTCCAAATCCTTTAAAACCAAAAGCTTCTTAAGGTTCCTTAAAACTGTTTTTAAACCTTGCATGTCCAAATGTGCCCCTGCACTCTTAGAAATCAGACTCAATCAATGAAGTAGGGAATAACAATCCAAAATTGAAGAACTTAAGCCAAAGTTGCAATTCAACAACAAGGGGAGCTGAAAAACCGATTTAATCAAAACCTCATCTTCTCCCTTAGGACAAACGGTGTGTTCTTTATATTAAAGTTTTTTATATCATGTGAGATTGGGGGATTAAATTTTATTACAAATTCTGAAATTGTTTGGGAAAAAGGGGAATGGAAGAAAAGAACTAAAATAGTGAGAAAATAGGAAATTTAGCACATAGGAATTTCATTGAAAATTTCAGCTTATCTCTGTTAATTTAGAATATGCATGTAGCTTATCTCTGGTTGTCTGATGTTTGTGAATGAATTATATGTTAGCAAAATTTAATTAGATGCGTATACCTTAATTTAAGGTCAGTATGCTTGTCGAGCACGATTTCTGCTCGTTATTGCTGCTGCCTCTTATGCGTATGTGAAACTGTGAGTTCTGTTACATTAACTTCTTCTAGCATGAGGGTTTTGGGCACTGAAATTCTTTAAAGAAACTGTTTTGGGGTTATTACGATTAGGAGAAGTAGAGTGTGAGGAAATGGAATTTTCGCATATACTGCATTCAAATGATTCTTCATGACTCTAACGTTACCATTTTCATGACTTTGAAGTTGTTATTAATTTCATGACTCTTATATTGTTACCATTTTCATGACTTTGATGTTATTACTATTTTCACGACTCCAATGTTGTTTCTATTTTTTTGCCTATGGTTCCTGTTTTGAATTACGGACTTAGGATTAAATTATTATGGATTTAGTATATTGCTAAGTTATGTATAATTGTTGTGGATGAATGATGCATTGCATACGTGACATAATAAAGACATTTCATACAAAACATCTCTAGTTCAGTACAGTCTCATTAATCAGATCATGCATAGCCTTATTCACAGTGGGACATTCACGTTGTTCCAAGCATGAAATAACAGGTAAAGGAGAACAATCAGGACGCTGATTGGGTTTGGCCAAACCACCTTTACCAATCAGGACTCAATTATCTTGGTGACCCACATCAAGATATTGAGCGACTTTTTCTTATTCCAAAGGGAAAGATTTGAGGTCATGCATATGTTTTTAAAATATATATATATATATATATATATATATTATAAGTAAAACTTTTACGAAAATTAAAAGTGAAAGTTTTAACTTGAGATGCATAATTGTTTTCATGTTTTATACATATTTATGAAAGAAATTCTTTGAGACTGTCCCTCCCTTTATTTTTAGAGCTCACTGGAGATATTTTTATATCGCCCCATTTATTTATTTAGCAGCTGGAGGAATATGAGATATGAATTTAGTATGAGAAGATCAGTTCCAGACTTGTGGAATTAAAATTTGATGTTTATTGTATTTTATGATGTAATCAGACAATCGTAGTTTATTTTCAATTTGTAATATTTTATGAATCTACTGAACAAGTTGTAAACTATATTTATGACTGTAGTTTTCAGTTATATTGGAGATTCTAATTTATTATTCAGTATTAGTTACCTCTGTTTTATTAAGGTGTATGAGTCCATTGCCATATTCTAGACAACTGAAAATGGGTCTTACAATTTATTTTTGTAGAAGTCAACATCATTTGACTATATTATAACTTTTGCATTAAGGTCAAAAAACCTATACGCTTTGTTGTTTATTGCTTACCTAGTGAATACACATTCATAGGCTCTATTGGCGAGTTTAACTCGCTTGAGATTGGAGATTCTGACATAAGCCAGACAACCCCAAGTTCGATAATAAGACAAGTTCGGTTGTCTTTTCTTCAAAATCTCATAAGGAGATGTTTTGCTTTTAGATTTAGGAACTCTATTCAAAACATAGCAAACAGTTTATATAATTTTGCCCCACCAATGAGATGTAGCACCAGAGTTAAGCATAATAGCAACAACTAGTTCAATAAGAGTTATATCCTTTATTTCAAATTTACCATTCATTTCAGGCAAATATGGTGCCGTTGTTTAATGTTTAATTCCATGAAATTTATAAAACTCATTAAACAAACTAGAATCATACTCAGTTCTTCTTAATCTTTCTACTAAATTGATTTTTAATTTCAGTTAGAAAGATCCTAAACATGCCAAGCGCTTCACTTTTATTGTTCATTAGATATACAAAAGAATAGTCAAAACAATTGTCAATAAAGTAACATTTTTTTATAGTCCTATCAAGTTCACATATATCATATTGTATTAAATCTAATTATTGATTTATGTGAACTCTTTGTTATTTAAGCTTGACTACAAAAATCACACTTTCCAAATCATTTAAAGATAACTTTGGAATTAAACTTGAGTTACTTAAAGTTTGAAATCACACATTTGTTCACATGACAAAGTCTAGCATGCCAAATATGACAATCACACAACATATAATAAGTAGACGGAAGACATTTTCTTAATTTCAACATTTAATTTAAACATGCCATCAGTGGCGTACCTTTCTCAACAAAAATATCATATTTAGAATTGGTGTACAAATATGCCCTTATAGAGTAAGTAAACCATGCCTTATCTAGAAGGAAACCATAAACAAGATTTTTTTCTTATCTCTAGAGATGGGTTATCAGACTCTCTGGAGAAAATTATTTTGTTTTATGCCTGAGAGAATTTTTGGAATCCTTCCAAGTAGATGAAGTTTTTCAATAGTTCAAATTCTTCATCTAAAGTCATACCTTAATAATGAGCTATTTTCTTAATTTCACGGGAGTGAGCCTCCACGGATTTGTCATCGGTTATGTGATGCTCTAGTACTTGAGGTAGCGGCTCATAGTATTGTTGGAACTGTAATAGTCATACAAATCGGTTATGTGATACTTTAATACTTGAGGTAGCAGCTCACAGTACTTCTGAAACTGTAGTAGTCACACAGATCATCAGCAAGTCCATAAAAATATAATTCTTACAGAGGTAATCATTATCCTCCATTCTATTAATTCTTCAACTTTATTATTCTTCTATGTTTGCTTCAAACTAAAACAGTTTATTGACTGAAACAATTATTGAAATCAGATGCCCAGATCTAGTAATCTCTTCGGTTGACATGGCAGAAAGAAATGTCTTAAAATTTTTGTTTTTGAGTTTCGAAAAACAGTTTCAAAATAAATTTATGCCACTGAAGATACTACTAGATTGAGTCGCGGACTAGGTCGCTTTCTTTAAGACGTTTCGCAGCACTGCCCAAATTGCGCGAGGCAGACTATCAACCACGAAGTCCCCAAGATAAAACAGCTCAAACAAACTGTATCAGAGTTCTACTGCACAATAGAAAACAGTTCTAAAAATACACATTTAATACGGCGGTTACAAAAACCGCTCTAAAAGAAAAGTGGTATTAGGACCACTCAAAAATAAAGGGACTACAACACAAAAACCGCTCTAAAAATCAAAGACCGCTCTAAAATGACCGTGGTATTAGAACCACTCAAAAAATTGAAGAGACAAAAAGAAAGGGGAGAAGTGGCTCGGAAATATATCGAACGGAGAGAAAAGAGAAAGTTGGAAATTGCATCTAACTTTGGTAATTTTTAACTAAGAGTCTATGATATGATCCTATTTGTAATGAGTCACTTTAAGATCGTTCTAGGTTGGAAACTTACAGATTGAATCAGAAATCGCGTATTGCTGGAGAACGCAATAAACGGAGCTGCGAAACTCAGAATCGGCCGATTCCAAAACGAGGTGAAAGATGACGTTCTGAAACGCAAGTTAGGATGTTGAATCGCCGAAAACAAGTGTGTAGAACTCAAGATATGGTAACAGGTTACTGAACACGAAAATTGGCACAATTTGTGAATTAGGGTTTGATGTAAAGGAAACCGAAAATTATAAAGAAACAAAAGATGGATTAGGATGAGAAGATGAAGAAGGCGCCACAATCAAGGATGATTGATAAGCCAATGAAGAATCGCCACAATGGTAAGGAAGCCATTGATAAGACTCAAACAAGTTCTAATCCAAGAACTTAAAGAGGAGACCTAACTCACTCACAATTCTCATTAGAGAAATTTTAATTCATCCAAAAATATCGCTTCAATAAGGTTACAAAATCATAGTTATAGTAAAATTATCTCTAAACCTAAATGGGTCATAAGTGACACCATTCTCTAGGCCCAAATTGGGCTTACATCATTTTTTTTATTTATAAAATTAAACTAAATGTAAGGAAGTAAAGTATCTTCACTTACATATAACATCAACTAAGTCTATATTAAAACTATTAGAATTCCAAATTAAAGCAAACTAATAATTATTACAAACCAAATGAAAATAAATAAAGTTCATCCTAATTTATTAAAAATATGGATCATCTTCATGCTCTTGAGATCCTTATCATTCTCTCCTTCTTGAAGAAATTCGACCTCGAATTTAAGCTCCATTATACCATACATGAAGAAATAATCCAATCAAACCACAAGCTCATCATATCCACCGGGGTCAAATGGAAATTTGGAAAAGTCACCAAATGTGATAAGTCGGTGAATCACATTTTCATCTTGAACAATTAACATCTTAGTACATTTATGGTAAAGGTAAGAAATTCTAAAGATGGTAATAAAGTTATACCTTTTGAAGTTGCCATTCATAGCCAAATTTACCTTCTTTAGATTGAAATTTGTGGCAAACAATATGTTACTTTGTATTTGCAAAGGCTTCAAAGCAAGTTGAGTTTCTTGAACATTCTCTTCATCACAAAAAAATGGTGACTCAATAATTTCCTTGTAAGCATCCTTTTGAGGAACCTTTGAATAATCATCTTCAAACACTAACATTGCTTCATTCACCTCACTCTCTTGTTTAAAGAGACCTTCAATTTTACCATCATCTTTCTCTTTACTTTCAATTTCAATATATTGATGACATTCCTCATTTGGAGACACTTCTTCAAACACTTGCAATAGAGAATTATCAAAATTAGACAAATAGTTGGAGTCAATTTCTCGCCCTTTGTCTCTCAAATATTTCTCCTCTTCTTCTTTCTTTTCTTTGATTTTCTCTTTCTCTCTCAAGGCTAGCTTCTCTACTTTTCTTGCCTGTTTTGCATATCCATTTTCGTATAGATATTTCACATACTCCGGATCCAATACAAAATCTCGAATATATTGAGGATATGACATACTTAGGAATTTTGTCAAACAGGTAGTGTGCAATAATTTTAACAACACAATTTTTTTTTTTTTTTTTAATTTGCAGCAACACACAAATTAAATAATGATAGCAATTCAAACAAAGCAACACAACTAGCAATTTATGTTTACCAAAAAAAAATGCATAAATTTTTTTTTTTTACTCAATTCCAAACCTAGAGACAAGCTCTGATACCAAATGATATGATCCTATTTGTAATGAGTCACTTTAAGATCGTTCTAGGTTGGAAACTTACAGATTGAATCAGAAATCGCGTATTGCTGGATAACGCAATAAACGGAGCTGCGAAACTCAGAATCGGCCGATTCCAAAACGAGGTGAAAGATGACGTTCCGAAACACAAGTTAGGCTGTTGAATCACCGAAAACAAGTTTCTAGAACTCGAGATATGATCACAGATTGCTGAACACAAAAATCGGTACAATTTGTGTATTAGTGTTTGATGTAAAGGAAACTGAAAATTATAAATAAAAAAAAACAAAAGATGGATTAGGCTGAGAAGATGAAGAAGGCGCCACAATCAAGGATGATTGATAAGCCAATGAAGAATCGCCACAATGGTAAGGAAGCCATTGTTAAGACTCAAACAAGTTCTAATCCAAGAACTTAAAGAGGAGACCTAACTCACTCACAATTCTCATTAGAGAAATTTTAATTCATCCAAAAAAAAATCCCCTTCAATAAGGTTACAAAATCATAGTTATAGTAAAATTATCTCTAAACCTAAATGGGTCATAAGTGACACCATTCTCTAGGCCCAAATTGGGCTTACATCATTTTTTTTTTTATAAAATTAAACTAAATGTAAGGAAGTAAAGTATCTTCACTTACATATAACATCAACTAAGTCTATATTAAAACTATTAGAATTCCAAATTAAAGCAAACTAATAATTATTACAAACCAAATGAAAATAAATAAAGTTCATCCTAATTTATTAAAAATATGGATCATCTTCATGCTCTTGAGATCCTTATCATTCTCTCCTTCTTGAAGAAATTCGACCTCGAATTTAAGCTCCATTATACCATACATGAAGAAATAATCCAATCAAACCACAAGCTCATCATATCCACCGGGGTCAAATGGAAATTTGGAAAAGTCACCAAATGTGATAAGTCGGTGAATCACATTTTCATCTTGAACAATTAACATCTTAGTACATTTATGGTAAAGGTAAGAAATTCTAAAGATGGTAATAAAGTTATACCTTTTGAAGTTGCCATTCATAGCCAAATTTACCTTCTTTAGATTGAAATTTGTGGCAAACAATATGTTACTTTGTATTTGCAAAGGCTTCAAAGCAAGTTGAGTTTCTTGAACATTCTCTTCATCACAAAAAAATGGTGACTCAATAATTTCCCTGTAAGCATCCTTTTGAGGAACCTTTGAATAATCATCTTCAAACACTAACATTGCTTCATTCACCTCACTCTCTTGTTTAAAGAGACCTTCAATTTTACCATCATCTTTCTCTTTACTTTCAATTTCAATATATTGATGACATTCCTCATTTGGAGACACTTCTTCAAACACTTGCAATAGAGAATTATCAAAATTAGACAAATAGTTGGAGTCAATTTCTCGCCCTTTGTCTCTCAAATATTTCTCCTCTTCTTCTTTCTTTTCTTTGATTTTCTCTTTCTCTCTCAAGGCTAGCTTCTCTACTTTTCTTGCCTGTTTTGCATATCCATTTTCGTATAGATATTTCACATACTCCGGATCCAATACAAAATCTCGAATATATTGAGGATATGACATACTTAGGAATTTTGTCAAACAGGTAGTGTGCAATAATTTTAACAACACAATTTTTTTTTTTTTTTTTAATTTGCAGCAACACACAAATTAAATAATGATAGCAATTCAAACAAAGCAACACAACTAGCAATTTATGTTTACCAAAAAAATGCATAAATTTTTTTTTTACTCAATTCCAAACCTAGAGACAAGCTCTGATACCAAATGATATGATCCTATTTGTAATGAGTCACTTTAAGATCGTTCTAGGTTGGAAACTTACAGATTGAATCAGAAATCGCGTATTGCTGGAGAACGCAATAAACGGAGCTGCGAAACTCAGAATCGGCCGATTCCAAAACGAGGTGAAAGATGACGTTCTGAAACGCAAGTTAGGATGTTGAATCGCCGAAAACAAGTGTGTAGAACTCAAGATATGGTAACAGGTTACTAAACACGAAAATTGGCACAATTTGTGAATTAGGGTTTGATGTAAAGGAAACCGAAAATTATAAAGAAACAAAAGATGGATTAGGCTGAGAAGATGAAGAAGGCGCCACAATCAAGGATGATTGATAAGCCAATGAAGAATCGCCACAATGGTAAGGAAGCCATTGATAAGACTCAAACAAGTTCTAATCCAAGAACTTAAAGAGGAGACCTAACTCACTCACAATTCTCATTAGAGAAATTTTAATTCATCCAAAAATATCCCTTCAATAAGGTTACAAAATCATAGTTATAGTAAAATTATCTCTAAACCTAAATGGGTCATAAGTGACACCATTCTCTAGGCCCAAATTGGGCTTACATCATTTTTTTTTTTTATAAAATTAAACTAAATGTAAGGAAGTAAAGTATCTTCACTTACATATAACATCAACTAAGTCTATATTAAAACTATTAGAATTCCAAATTAAAGCAAACTAATAATTATTACAAACCAAATGAAAATAAATAAAGTTCATCCTAATTTATTAAAAATATGGATCATCTTCATGCTCTTGAGATCCTTATCAGTCTATTTCTAAGGGAGCTCTGCAACGTATAGGAGTAGAAAATATTCGTGTAAATGCTCCTCTCCCTTTCACCAATCGCTCCAAAAATGATAGGTTGACCAGGTAAGCCAAAAAACTGACTCCAACAAAATGAATGTGCATAACTGCAGCAAAACTAATACGCAAACATTGGAGGTGTGGAGTAAAATTAGGATAAGTTTGTATTGATTTAGTGGAGGGCAAAAACAAAATTATTATTATTTATTATTTTTATTAGGTATCAACAAATAATAACCAAAAGTCATATATTTATATATGATATCCTATATTTGGGACTTCTATATTTTTTTTCAATTCACACAATACTAGCTATAAGTTTCAATTTAATTCTAACAGAAATTATAGTTAAATCAAGTTTATTGAGATTGCAGAATTTTATTTGAAGAATAAAGTTTGATGAATTCCATGTGTCAAAAGAAATTTCTTAATGATCATGAATGATTCGGATTGGTAAAATCAACAAAATAACACCATGGCCCAATTTGTCTGAGAAGACAATGGAAACATTTAGAATGTAAAGAGTTGAAACTGCAAATGATGTTTTTGACTTTTTTTTTAATTTAAATAAATAATTCATACTCTAGCCCAATAACATGTAGCTATGTGTTTAAAAAAGTTACGTAACATTTTTTTTTGTCAAAATGTGAATGAGGGGTTAGAAAATCTTAAATGGAATAAAAGTGAGGGACCAAAATAGGTTATCTGTTATAGTTAATTATTGGCGATGATAAACTTAGCGTAATAAATTAGTAAATAAATAATTTAGTGTTATAAAGTTTTTATAATTTCAAAAAGTTTGCACTATTTAACTATAATTTCATAGTTATGGGCAAAAGGTGTCACATGGGGTGTATTCCAAAATAGAATACCCCACAATGGACAATTTATCCAAAAGAGATATCATAGGGAGGGAAGATACGTTGGAGCTTGCAGGTACAAAGAATCCACTAACCCTTTATTCTTTCAATCCCCAAAATTTGGCACAGTATGAGCAAAGATCTTAGTTTGGTTGGGAGTGAAAACCGTTTTGTAAAATAATCGACCAAATCACTATGTTCTTTAATTAGTGTCATATGAGCATGTTGTCATTGGGTTAGTGAGATCCAATTTTTATAGCAACCAAATAGGCTTTTGGTGGTTAGGCTTGGAAGCTTTGTTGTGTGACAATAGTGTGTTGATTAGTTGTATTTGAATAGAGTTTGAATCCTCTCAATTTTGGTCTCTCTTGATTTTTGTCAATTATTTATATTTCTTTTAATTTTATTTTTTTATTAATTTTTTTCAGTTTAAATTGAAAGTTTATATCAAAAAGACAATGCGTATAAAGTTTTATACAAATCTAATATAATTTGATATGTTATTTAAATATATCAAAATTAATGTTTTATACACTTTTATTAAACACCGTTAATCTTTATGTGATTTAATAATATATCAAATGATTTTAAATTTGCGTAAAAACAATTACGTCCATGATCTATATTATATACACTTTCGATTCAACGAAAAAAACAATATTATTAAAATAAATATAGAGGATTGTGAAGAAAGACTTGGATTGAGAGATCTAAACTCATTTCAACGTAGGAGACAGATTATCAACCTATAAGCCCTGAAGTGAATTGTAATCATCTAGGTTTATTTTGTTATTTGTAACTACTCACTAAGCATATCTTATGCTAGTGGCAATTTACTATAATAATACATAATCTCTTTTTTCATAAAAACACATTCAAAATATTACACTTACGCACGCTTTAAAGGGTTCTAAAATAAGAAATTTGATGATTAAACTGTATTAGATATTGGAATAGAGATAGATTTAGATAAGTTCTTAAGCCAAAGTTCTATTCAATAAAAAATGCAACTAATAGTTTCAACGCCTTTGTGTTACACGGAAAAGGATCCCTTAAGTTTTTCTATAAAACAATATTTAAGTTTGTGTTATCTTCGGTGTGGTGCAATTGAGATGCAACATAATGTTTTTATATAATAATATTTTTTGATTTCGTCAAAAAGAAAATATTTATTTTGGAGTTTAAGAGGTAGGTTCCAATTTTACTCATACTTTTTTCGGTATATTGTCTTAATGAAAGCCACCTTTTTGTTTCATTCATTTATATATAACTCATTCTATAATACTATATCATACATATCAATTATTTTTCTTGATATAACATTAAATTTCAGTATGTTTTTCATCTTAGATATCCCGTATTTTATTTAAAATATAAGAATAATTATTGAGAGTAATTAATTAATACTAAAACTACAAATTATGGACATATAGAAATATAGTAAAAATTTGGATGGCCCCTATAAACTTAACAATCTAGATGTGCCTCTTTGAACCTCTATCTTTGAATTCCTTATCTTTGATAACTTTGTTCTTATATTTCTTAATTAAATTTTATGTCATTCAAATAATTTTTATTAATTTATTTTAAGATTAAATAGAGTTTTGGTCTCTACAAATATACTATATTTTATTTTTAGTTCATATAATATTTTTTTTTTAAATAATGGTTTCTCAAATTTTTTCTATCAACAATTTTGGTCCTTACTTTGAAGTCAACTCATGTGTATTATTAAAAAATTTGAATGCTCTTTTGTAGATATATTTAGAAAATTATAACAATATTCTTTACAAAAAATTAGAATTTTTTTAAAAAATATGAATAAAATATGAATTTTTAAACGTCAAAAGCATAAAAAAAAATTATATTTAATTTATATCTATTTAAAAAATTCTAAATTTTTGTTGAAAACTTACTTATAATATTGTAAACATGCATGTAAAAAAGTCATTAAAAATTTCATACAGTACATATGAATTAATTTATAAACAACCATCAAAATGATTGTCGAAAATATACAAAAATATTATGAACTATTGTTTTACAAAAAAATTTAAAGAAACTAAAAATTAAATATGATATATTTATAAGAAATCATAACTTATTTAACCTTTTATTTTAATCCTCCACTTCCTGTCAAAAGCACTAAAGTCACCAAAATCAAGATAGGGGATCCAATTCTAAATGCATTGATGAAGAAACATTAAAATTCATTTCCTTGTAAAAATAAGGAAATCTTGATATGTGGCTATATTAAATGAGGGTCATGGTACTTTAGGAAACTTGTGAGAATTTTAAAGAGATCACTTTTCATTGTATGAAGAAATTGGGATGAGAGTGGTCTTAAATACCTGAGAAATTGACCAAACCATTAAATGTCTTCAGCCTTAAGTCTGTCCTTTTATTTTTCTGAAAGTTTTTCTTATGCTATGGTGCTTTATGTATGTCCATTTAATAATATTCACGCAGTCCAAGGTTAAAGTATAGTTTTTTTTTTAAATTATTCATTAAATTAATAATAAAGTTAATTAATTTAATATTATTAAAATAATATTGAATTTATATAAAATTTATATATTTTAATTATAAAAATGTTAAAATATAATTATTTTTAGTAAATTAATTTTTTTAAAATATTTTAATAAAATAAGAAATTGATTTTTTAATAATAAATTATAAAAAAAGTGTGATGTGACATCAAGTATGTGAGAGCTTGACATCTACATAAAAGAGAGCGAAAACAAAGTACAAGATGTATATTATTATGATTATGAATATGATTTGCAAAAATTATGTTGTTTATATATACACATTTTTTCTGGGTCCGTGATTATTTATACCCTTCTAATATAACATGATTTGCACAAAAATTATGTTGGATCTATTTTGAAACTAAAATGTAATTGCATGTGCAATTTCACTGGAGAACCCGCTTGATTACAGTATTCGTTCTTTTAATTGTTCTAATTAGTTTTATAAATTGTAGTGTTATTTTTTAATATCTCACCTATATTATTGTTGATAAAAATAATATTGTTATTTGTCAGATTATTCATCAAAAGAGTTGTCAAATGGACTGATTTAAAGTACATTAATGGACTCATGTGTGCTAACCCAATTCATAATGGGTTATAAATAAAGAAATCTAACCCACCCCTTGTGGACTTTGTCAGTTAATGGGCCATCTCAGCCTTTTTGAGCTGTGAGTGGTAATGGCCAGCCTAACCATTGTTCTTTTTTCTTTTTAAAAAATAAATTCAATATGAATATTGTTGCACAAAATTCTGCAAGTGTATGGGTTTGCCAATTAGTAGTATATAAGATTATCATATCTAGAGAGAGTAATTTAACAACTACCAAATTAATCAAGATTTTATATTATTTAGACTAATGAAAATTATTGTTGATTCGTGATAACAAAAACGTAAAGATAGCATAAAAATTATAACGAAAGTATATAACAACACAACTTTGAATTAATAGAAATTAAACCTAGAGTCATGGTTTCACTTGTAATATCAATACCTCAAGTGTTAGTTTTATATAAATTTTTATTTATTTTCTCAATTATCAATTCCTCTTTAAAACTATTAACAAAGTTTCATCATTCAATGTAATATTCTTTTCCTTAAATTAATTCTTTGATTGTCATACAAAAAATATAATTAAGAGAAAGCATAAAGAACCAAGAGGTTGAATGATTGAAAGATTAGTAGTATCTATGTTTGATCATACAAGAATTCTAATCTCAATTATCCTATAGATCTACCAATTAATTATAATTGGTCACTAGTCAATTGATTGATTAAGGCATGCAAAGGTTGACCATCCCAAACATGTAAATAAAACAATAGAATAATCTAATTGAGATAAACAACAAAAATCTAAAATAAAACTAGAATTTAAAACTAAGACATAGTAAAAAGGTATCTTAATCACAAAATTCACCAAAGACCCTAGAAGAGAGCTTAGTTACTCAATGACATATAGAAGATAAAGTAAATAATAGAAGTGTTCATTAATTAAAGGAAACAAAAATAAAACCCTCAAAGAGTATGATCTTTTGCTCCAAAATTTGAGACACTTTACTCCAGCTCCAAGCACTCTTTAGCTTTCAAAATGTGTGTTGTTATTTTCTTTCTCTAATTTCTTCTACTTCTCCGATTCTGTTTCTCTTGTTTCGCTCCTCCCTTTTCTGTTTCTCATTAATATCATTCCACATTTGGTTTGACTATTAGTGCAAGTAATTCCCAAGCTACTCAGTGAAACAACACTTCATCTATTTTTCTTTAATTTGATACCATTCCACCTTTGGCTTGACTATTAGTGCAAGTAATCCCCAAGCTATTAAGTGAAACAACACTTCACCTCACCTTTCACTTGACTGCTAGTGTGGTTAACCCCCAAGCTAATAAGTGAGATGATATATATTTTTTCTTCAGACTAAGTTGTCAATTACTTCTTTTTCTTGTCACTTAGTTCATGAAGTTTTTACTCCTCAATTGTCCTATGTTAAGGATTTAGTTTACTTCAAATTAGGCTTAGCTGTTTCAATTTTGGTCCATCTCAAGACACCTCAACTTATTCACAACAGAAAATTCTTGTGTCAAAACTAAAGAACCTCTTTATCTAGCACACATAATTTCAAAGTTTCAATTTAGCCCTAACAACATGCTCATCGTTAGACCTTGCTCAAAAATCAAACGCAATAATGGCTTATAGGATAAACTTCAAACACATAATTTAAGTAAAATAAACTAGCAAAGATGGCATCATAAACAGTCCAACATCAAAATATATTTTCTCCCCCACACTACCAATAAGCTTGGTCCTCAAGGCAGAACATTATAGTAGACTAAATGAATAAATAAATGAGAGAAAGTAAAAGTGACTTCCCTGAAAGAGCTTGTAGTTGGAGCTTTTATTTCCTAAAAAAAAAAAATCAACAGAAGTTAATAAATTCAAACTAGAATAAAATAAAAAGTAAATACAGTTTGCCTCTTGCAAAGCTCTTGTTTAACGTCTCGAGCCTGACGATAACTTAAGAACAAATTAGGCGGCTCTCCAAGGGAAAATTTCACCTTTAAAGCATTGCTCCTTCTTAACTTTCTAATCACGTGGTTCATATTATTTTTCCTTTTTCTATATGGTGAAATTCTAATTTCATCATCACCCACCATTATGCGAGGATCCTGCAAAATAAGATATTTTCCAAAGGGTCTTGCATCTTAGAGTCACTAAAATCCTTAGTAACAACCACATTATCAAAATATGAAGAAATAATATGAGAGAAATTTTGAGAGGAATTTAAAGCTTTAAAAACATCTTCTTTCTTACCACATCTTAAACTCACTTTTCCCTTTTCTACCTCAACTATAGCATCACCAATGGTTAATATAGTCTTTCCCAAAATGATTAGGGTCTCTTCCTTTTTGTTTATGACTATAACCATATGGTCTCGTTGATTCTCCACAAAATTGATCTCTTATGTAAGGGTTTTTTCTCTTTCAATAGACATTTGGCTCTCATGTCCAAGTTCTTCATTCAACTTTTCATCAATCATGATATTGATGATTTCGGCTTCATCTGACTTGGGCTAAATTTGAGTGAATGATGCATATTGAGGCCTTTGAGATAACTGAGGAATGGTATTTTGTATCAAGGTTGTAAGTCTCTCATCAATATCTAGCTCATTTTCATGCTTTGCACTTTGAGGTTGCATACAAGGTGGTATGTAAGCAATGTTCCACTTGCAGGAGTAGGGATCATATTGATCCCCGCCAGGGCAGATCTCATAGTAATCCCAATAATTTCTTATTGGACAATCTTGACTATCATGGCCCACTAAGTCACAATATTGACAAGATGGAGAAAGAAATGTCTTTAACTGCCTTTTAAGATCTTCATATTTAGCCTCTAATATATATTCACCCATTGTTTTCCTCTTAGGTTTGATTTGTTCTTGGTTATCCAAGATATAATCTCCCATAGTTTTCCTCCTGGCCATGTTTTTTATTCTACAAAAACAAAAATTAACTGCAAACAGGCTCCGAGGAGCAGGTAAGCATCAACAAGTAAAAAGCAAAAAAAAAAAAAAAACTAACAAAAATTTATAACAACTACATAAATAAATAATTTTTTTTTTCGCAAAACAAAATTGAAATGATAATAATAACAAAGAAAAAGGACATATTAAAAACATTAAATATATTAATAATAGTAACAACGAAAATTTAAACAAATAGATTTATTTTTTTGTTTTTCAATAAAATAATTAAAATTAAATTAAATAAAAGAAATGTCTAAAGTAATAACAAATCTTTTTCGTTTAATATTGTTAAATTAATCTCCGGCAACGGCGCCAAAAACTTGTTGTTCAAAATTCCGCAAGTGTACGGGTTTGCCAAGTAGTAGTATATAAGATTATCGTATCCACATAGCTTAATTTAACAACTACCAAATTAATCAAGATTTTATATTATTTAGACTAATGAAAATTATTGTCGATTCGTGACAACAAAAACGTAAAGGTAGCATAAAAATTATAACGAAAGTATATAATAACACAATTTTGAATTAATAGAAATTAAACCTAGAGTCATGGTTTCACTTGTAGCATCAAAAACTCATGTCCTAGTTTTATATACATTCTTATTTATTTTCTAAATTATCAATCTCTCTTTAAAACTATTAACAAAGTTTCGTCATTCAATGTAATATTATTTTTCATAAATTAATTCTTTGATTGATCATACAAAAATATAATTAAGAGAAAGCATAAAGAACCAAGAGGTTGAATGATTGAAAGATTAGTATCTATGTTTGATCATACAAGAATTTTAATATCAAGTATCCTATAGATCTACCAATTAATTGTAGTTGGTCACTAGTCAATTGATTGATTAATGCATGCAAAGGTTGACCATCCCAAACATGTAAATAAAACAATAGAATAATCTAATTGAGATAAACAACAAAAATCTAAAATAAAACTAGAATTTAAAACTAAGACATAGTAAAAAGGTATCTTAATCACAAGATTCACCAAAGACGCTAGAAGAGAGCTTAGTTACTCATTGACATATAGAAGATAAAGTAAATAATAGAAGTGTTCATCAATTAAAGGAAAAAGAAATAAAACCCTCAAAGAGTATGATCTTTTGCTCTAAAATTTGAGACACTTTACTCCAGCTCCAAGCACTCTTTAGCTTTCAAAATGTTTGTTGTTATTTTCTTTCTTTAATTTCTTCTACTTCTCCGATTCTATTACTCGTGTCTCGCTCTGTTTCTCATTTATCCTCCTTATAGGCAACAACCTTCCCCTTTTTAGGCAACAACCTTCTCCTTTCTTTGGCAATATTTTGTTATCATAAAATTTAACCTTTGAAGTGTGCAACAAACCTCCTTCTTGTACTCATTAATTGGAATATTAAACTTGATAAGTTTTTTGCACTAAAAACTTAGTAGATTTGACCAATTTGACTTATTTTATCATCTCATGATCAATTCTGCAAATATCGTAAATAAATAAATAAATAAATAAGAAGAAGTTGACATTAAAACTATAAAATAAAATAAAATAGAGATTAAATACCCTCTTAAAATCCTATAAAAATAGATTTATCAAATATGTAAAACATTCTTCCTAATAACATGTCTTTAATTTCTTTTTCAATTATATTAAGAAAAAATAGATAGTGAATTTAAAGTGTCAATTTTATGTATAAATGTTATTAAAATACTTTATATAGATGAATGTAATCATTTTGACTTTTTGTTTTTCAAGATAAATTAGTAAATGTTGTTTTTGAAAAAAAAATAAATCTTAATTGTAATTTTGGTCTATCTATTTTTTACATGTTCACGAAATTGGTTTCCTGATTTTGAAAATCCTATTTTTTCACTCCTTCAATTTTTTGGACACAAAAATGATAATTGGACATGTTTTATGTGAATGATCATAATGATATAGATTCGTAATTAAATTAAAAAAATTAATAATTTTTTAATTTGAAAATGAAGTTTGTAGGTGGTTTTTTTGTATATGTAACACTATTTAAAATGTCACATTATTATTTTTTAATTCAAAATTTTGAATGAAGGGCAAAAACTGCAAACTTTTAAATAGTAGGATTAATTCCATGAACGTGTGAAAATACGGAGACCAAAATTATAATTAAGAAAAAAATTAATAAATTCACATAGTAAGTTGAAATTGTACTTATATTTAATATTACTTTGTCAATGTACATCTCCTCCTCCTCCTCCATTTTGAATAGCTTATATTGTCTTACTAGTATAGTTGCTTTTGATTCTTTGACATGAGAATTTCCTTCGTAGTTAAAACATAAAGCACCAAAGATATATTTTGCAATATCTTGTAACATTTGTCATATTCTTTTAATGAGATATCACTCATCAGAAAGAATCTTGACTTCTAATGTAACTTGCACTACTTTTTCTGTTTCTCATTAAGTTTCTATAAATAATAATCCATTTTTCGTCCTTAGGTGATTCATACCCATCTTCAACCATGTCCCGTCGTTTAGGACAATGCGAGATAAAGAAACTTTCAATCTTATCTTTCAAGTTTTCCAAATTTTTCTAGTTAAAAAAAAGAGCTTTGTTGACATAAACGCCAAAATTTTCATCATCAGATTTAGACATGCTTTCACACAAGGAGTTTTTTCTCTTACACAGTTAAATGTTTAGCTTAAAAGATCGAATTGTGTTTTAAGACCTTTTCTAATTTAAAAATTGTTTTCTTAGTTTTACTTAAAACACAAAATGGTTTTTGTTTAGTTTCTTTTAAAAACGCTTTTCTCAAAAATATTTAGCTAGAAATAAAATTGAGTTAAGAGAGAGACATGAAAACACAATTTATCTTGGTTCACTACCCATCTAGTAGCTACCTCTAGTTCCTTAAACTTGAAAAATTTTCCACAATAATTCTTCTCAAGCTTCTAGCTTAGTACAATTACGCTCTTCAAATATTCAATTACTCAAGTTTCTAGCTTAAAACAGTAAAACTCTTGAGTAACTTCTGTTGGAACCAAGTTGGTTTTCCTCTTGTGATTTTGATGTTAACAAAGGTATTTTACGAGAAAAATTTATTTGGACTAATGACTTCATTAAGTGCAACAATTAGAACAAGAAAGTCAGAGGAAGGTACCAGAAGAAGTACTAGAGGAAGCTACAGAGGAAGTGACTAGAGGATGAGATCAGAGGAACACAAAACCATACACATCTGCCTCTGAACATATGCCTCTGAAAGCAACGTGCCTATGAAGGTTACAAAGGTTTCTTCTGATGTTTGGCTCTGAAGTTTGGGTCTGAAGACTAGCTCTGATAACTGGGTCTGAAGACTAGCTCTGATAACTAGGTCTGAAGACTAGCTCAAAAACTGCGTCTGAAGACTGAATTTGAAGCATGCCTCTAAAGCCCTTGTGTGCCTCTGATGTGTACCAACTCAGCATGTCTTTGAAGAGTTTATATCAAGTTATCATTAACTCTGAAGATATTTTTCAAGTCATGCATTTAAAGCTCATATTCCGCTAATCAAAAGTTGCAACACTCAAAATTTTGCCTCTGATATGCAGCCTCTAGTGTTGCACTGACTCTGATGATTCAACAATGTGATTTTTCCAAAGCTACTAATTCAAAGTAACACAATTCAGCCTCTGACTTTTATTATCCAAGAAACACAACATCTTACTCCAATAAGAAAGTCAACGACTCTGATTGAAATAATTCATTCTGAAGAAAAGACTTAGCCGAATCAGAATTTCTAAATATTCAAAAACAAGCCCGAATCCATTCCCGCTCCAATCAATCATGAGTATGAAGGAAGATTCGCGTGAATAAGTTTTTGAACACAATATGAAATTAGATACTATTCAGAATTATAATTGAAGGAAATCTTTGACCAAGGTGAAAAGAAGATATGGTCAAAATGTTGGTCACAAGAAGATATGGCCAAAATATTGTTCACAAGAAGATATGGTAAAAATATTCGTCGCAAGAAGATATGGTCAAAATATTGACCAGAAGAAGATATGATCAGAATTTGTCACAAGAAGATATGCTCAGAATTTTCTCACAAGAAGATATGCTCAAAATATTTTTGCAAGAAGATACACTCAAAATTATTCACAAGAAGATACACTCATAATTATTCACAAGAAGATACACTCATAATTTGTTCACAAGAAGATACATTCATAATTTGTTCACTAGAAAGATATGATCTAGATTTTACAAGGACAAAAGTGAAACTCTAATCTATTCTATAAATAGACACTCAAGACTGAAGAAGAAAGTATGAACTCATAAACTAATAAATCCATACAATTTAGAAAAACTTTTGAAAGCTCAAATTTCATAAGTATTCAAAGTTCAAAGGTTTAAGTTTTAGAGAAGCACTTGCTTAAAGAAATATTTTCTAAGTGTTTTAGTGTGAGAAATCAATTGTAACAATCTACTTAGTAGAAGAAAAACACAATACGTTCTAAACTTGTGTAACCAAGCCCGATAGTGGCTTTAGCGTTCCTCAAGCAATCTGTGGTTTTCAAGCTGTGTTAAGAACACTTGACTTGTAGGGTCAATGTGTAGTTGCCTTCAACAATTTGTGGTTTTTAGGTTGTGTGGAGAAGACTGGACTTGTAGGGTCAAGGTGTTTGTTTGCCTCAAAAAATCTGTAGGTGTGAGGTTGTTTTGAGAAGACTAACTTGTAAGATCGAATGTTGTGTAATTCAAGGATTTGAATTAGTGGTTCAATCCTTCTAAGTGAAGGGACTGAATGTAGCTACCAAGTTGATAGTGAACTAGGATAAATCTACTTGTATCACTTTACTTCTGCACTCTTTACTTTACTGATGCCTCTGATTACTTAAGTATGACTGCTACTACCTCTGTTTTAGTTAAAATCACCAATCCAAATTAAAAAGAATCCAACTTAGACAAACACAATTCAACCACCCGCAGCTTCAACTTCTCCCAAGGCTACTAGATTAGTACAATCAATTTCTTGGAAGGTAGCTTCTCAAGATTTTGGCTTAGTCTAGCCCTTGTGAACCAATTACTTACTCAAGCTACTAGCTTAGTGACAATTGTTTGGCAAGTGTACCAAATCGGTCTAGTAATAATAGTGATAAGAAAGATCATCCCCACATGAATTGTGTTTAATTTAAATACGTCACAAAGTTAATAACACTTAGGTGAACAAAAAGTTTAATAATTGGTTGTTTGATTGCAAATGAATTAAAATTAACGAGATATAAATTATGAGAAAGAATGATTAGAATTTCGATTAACCCCTTTTCACTATGTAATTATTGAATAACTATTTTGACAATCAAATTTTATAGTTATGTCAAATTAGCATATGAGAATGAGATAAGTTATTTGGCTCAAAATCTCTTTTTATATAACAATAAACTCTAATTTCTTAGGTGATCTAACTTGTTACTCAAAGCATGAAAGTTCGCCAATTTATCATACACATGTTAATACTCTCTATTTCTATAGCAGATATCGAAACACGCACAAATTCTGAGTCCAATTGTTCCTACCTATTTTCCAATAGGGAAATAATTCATAAATTCAATTTGATAATGATCAATCAACAAAAAGCATTAAGAATAAGAATTAATGAATAAAAATAAAAACTTCAATTGCATAAATAGTAATAAGAACTCAATACTACATAACCTAAAATTTCGAGTGTTTCTCGAATTTAATGGAATCGCCACGAAAGTTTATTTAAAATAGGGAAAGCCTTTAAAAAAATGGTATTTGAAACCAAGTTTAGAGTTCGGGAGTCGATTATACGCAAAGAAGGTATTAGCATCCTACGACATCCGTTAAAAAACGGTTATGTATAACTAATTGTGCAAAATTTATGTTAACTTAAAAATATTTACTTTCTTCTTAATAATAAATATAGATAATTCTTTTTTATGAATGAGATATTGAAATAAAATGATGCTTAAAATAGAGAAGACAAAAAAAATGTTATTATTGTGCTCCTATGTATCTTCGGGTGCGATAGAGAAATCAAAGTTATGTAGTTCTTGTGAAGAAAATGCGGATGTGTTGATTGTTTTTAAAGAAAATTTTCTTTGTTGTCGATAAAAAAGTTGTTTTGACTAAAGTTAATGGGTTTGTTTGATTTGAATAATTATTTTAAAATGCGAGTTTTAGGACTATTAGATTGTACAACTTGTGTCTTAAAAAGTAAAGGCTAAAAAGATGTCACATCTAGTTAACTCGTTTATTCTGCAAAAAATCAATCAATCAATTCAATGGCGTCTTATCGTTATATGGAGATGTACTACTTCCGCGAAGTGAGTATTATCTCATCATGTGGAGCATGAGCTCATCTAGTGTGGAGTACAAAATTCATCTGTATGGAGTTTAAAACTCATCTCATGTGAAGCATAAGACTCATCTATATGGAGCACATATCTCATCCGGGGTAAATAACTATTGATACAAGACCTGTCCATATGGAACATAAGTTCATCTCAAACACATAAAATAAAAATAATTTATTTTTAACAATCATCTTCATAAAATCATATTTATAATATAATATTTCATTTAAATATACAATGACAGCAATCATTTAAAAACACATAATAAAACAATTTTTTAAAGAAAATACATATTCAATAATCATAAAAAATGGCAATTCAACAAACAAAATAGTAAATAAATCAATTTATAATCTAAGATTATATTTCATAAAATCTCAATTTTAATAGAGTTAGGTTTTCGATAAAATATATTTTTATAAAAAAATACCATTCAAAATATCTAACTCTTTTTCCATCCCAAATTTCCAAAATAAATGTATCATAAAAGAGTTAAAGGGTGTGATTACTCACCTGTTGAGTCAAAGCTGAATTAAAATTGACCAATCTTTCCTTGATTAATTTATTCATCGTTGTCCAAATGTATATGCTTTTCGTTTTCTAATTTTTGCATGAATTCATGTTCAACTTTGGTGCCTCAGTAATATTATCTCCTATGAATTTTGATCTTAATAGAGATATGGGTTTTTCTTGATTCTTTAATACTAGATAATTAGTAATTAGATAATAAAAAGTTGTTATAATTGCTTTGTTTATTACTATCTATTGCACATAAGCTTTTAACAAACAAAACAACTTATAACTCTTACTTTATTTTAAGAAAATTAGTTATTGAAAAAACTTTTTCCCTGTATATACATTTATAAAATACTTAAAATATTATTTGTATTAAAATAACATATTATACAACTTTTTCTTATAATAAAATTAAAAACACATCAATAATAATAATAATCTATAAAAATATTTCAGAAACAAATAACTATTTATGTTGTGTATTATTGATACAATTAATTGACTAGTGAAAAATATTTTTCTAGTGGATGATTTTTAAAGTAGATAATAATCAGTGTATTATATTATTTTTCATATTTTTATCTAGAAGATATTGAAGAGACACACTACTAATAATATAAACATTTGTCTTTTAACTAATTGATTAGTGAAATACTATCTTTTAATTAATTGATCAGTGAGAAACATTTATCTCATGGATGGTTAATTTAAAAAATAAATTATAATTAGTGTATTATAATTTTATTCACATTTCTATCTAAAAGATATTCAACACACACTACAATAAATATAAATATATATATATATATATATATATATATATATATATATTTCTCTTTTTACTATTTGCTCACAAAAAATCTTCTTTTAACTAATTGATCAACTACAAATATTTGTCTCATGTATAATTTATACAATAAATTATAATTTTATTCATATTTTTATATATATGATGTTCAATAGGCACACTACTAATGAAATACAAATTTATGTTTTAACTAATTGATTTGGGGGAGATCATCTATAAGCTAATTGACTAGACAAAAACATTTGTTTAGTTATGAGGTAATAAATTATGATTGTGTATTATAATTTTATTCATATATCTTTATCTTGAGGATATTTCAGAAAATAAGATAAAAAATCTATCTCAACGAGTAAAACACGAATCAACAAACAGTATAAAAAACATATGTACATAGATATCACACTCTCTCCGAGTCTCCATGAGCTTGAGTGGGCTTAGTTGGAAAATAAAAAGAATAAGGTGTGAAAGGAATCAATAAGCATATATTTAATTTTGATGTTATATTTTATAAAATTTATTAAATCACGAAGAATTTTTAAAAAATTAAATAGAAAAAAGTCAATTATGGTCTATAATTAAGTCTAAATTTAGAAAATAACTATGATGTTTAGGGTAAATTTGTATGTAAAACTATCGAATCAAAATGAGTAGTTACTAATAGTTATTTTAATTTAGAGTTTCTTTTGTGAATAATGTTCATTATTACAAAGATAATGTGACAAATGAAACGCAAGAACAATTATGTTCCATCGGTTTTCACATTGCCTCTCGCATCAAAGACTATTTCTTTCAATCAAAGACTTTTCCTGTAAACTCAGCAACAATAAACTGGGGCTTGAACTATTCATTTTTTAAAACAGAGTTGTTTTATTGAATCAATTAATTCACTAACCAAAGCATTCTGACCCAAGCTAGAGACAAGACTCCAAACTTTGAATTTTGTCTGTTGCGGCAACCAATTATCCTTCCATATTCTCACATTTTGTCCATTTCCAATTGTCCATCTAGCACCCAAGTCAATCACCTTCCTAGCCGTAATCATGCTTCTCCAAGCATAGCTCGGTTGGTATCCAACTTGAGCCTCCCTGAAGTTTGATCTTGGAAAATATTGGCATTTAAAAACTTTAGCTAGAAGAGAGTCTTGATTGAGAAAGAGCCTCCAACATTGCTTTCAAAGGAGGGCTAAAT
The DNA here is from genome assembly GCA_037974755.1 of Cicer yamashitae. NCBI lineage: Eukaryota > Viridiplantae > Streptophyta > Magnoliopsida > Fabales > Fabaceae > Cicer > Cicer yamashitae. Next base: position 15,252,278 of record JBBPBQ010020322.1, read on the forward strand.
TGAGCTCTTCAAAGCTTCTGAATCCATGTCCCTCTTTGTCCTTTACTTTTCCTAAATCATCCCAACTGAGCCAATGAATTTTCCTTTGTTGTTCAGATGTTCCCCACCAAAACTTGGCTAACATGGATTCAATGTTATCACAACATCCTGTCGGGATTTTATAACAACTCATCATGTAATTTGGGATAGCTTAGGCAATTGATTTTATCGGTGTCTCTTTTCCTGCTCTCTATAAGCATTTCTCCTTCCAAATCTTTTCCTGAACAAAAGAGAACACCTCTTTCTTTTTCCTACCAAATAAGACCAGTTGTCCAAGGTAGCTTGATTGACATGTCACAATCTTTACTCCAATCTTGTTACAGATCATGTTCTTCTCATTTTCTAGCAAATTTCGCCGAAATGACAGTTTAGATTTATCAAGACTCGCCAGTTGACCCGAAGCTTGTTGGTATTTGTTAAGAGTTTGAAGGATTGTCTCAACTTTCTTTAAGTTGGCTTGTGCAAAAAGAAGGCTATCATCTGCAAAGAAGAGATGTGTAGTAGTAGTCTTCAAAGCATTTCTTGCTACTTGTATACCATGGATCAATTTTATTGAGGCTTCAGTATGCAATAAGGCATAGAGAAAATTATTACATAAAATAATATATGGAGAGATAGGATCACCTTGGAAGATACCTCTTTCAGACTTGAAACTTCTACTAGATTGTCCATTCACCAATAATTGGTAGGAGACTGTTGTTATGCAGGTCATGACAAGGTTGATCAGCTTGAGAGGGAAACTCGTAGCTTGAAGAGCATCTCTAATGAAGGATCACTCCAATTTGTCATATGTTTTTGCCATGTAAAGCTTGATGGCCATAATTCCTTTTTTTTCATTGGTCTTCTTTTTAAGCCAATGGAAGCATTCCATGGCTATGAGTGCGTTGTCAGTTATCAGTCTACCTTGCACAAAAGCACTTTGTTCCTTGTCAACCACATCAGGAAGAATACATTTCACTCGGTTGGCTATTGTCTTTGTCACAATTTTCATTAGGACATTACAAAGATTAATGGGCCTGAATTGTTTAGGGGAAACCTGAATCTTACATTTTGGAATTAAGGCCACAAAAGATTTGCTGATACTCTCTGGGTTAGTTCCTTCAAATCTAAATAAGTGAACTTTGTCTCTCTAGACCAGCATTCTTCAAATCTAAATAAGTGAACTTTTTTCTTTTGCCTATCATGGAAGAAGTCTTCAAGGGAGATTTGAAGGGCTGAGGGATCCGAGTCGAATAGAGGGAGATGTTTTACTTTGATAAGAGAAAATATTTTAATCATTCATTCTGAGGCCAGAGCTCAATCAAGTCTACATTGTATATTTTCTCTTCCTTCTCTACCATTTGTCCATGTGAACCCCAAACAGACAATCCACACACAAAAACAATGTCTCTACCAATATTTAGCTGCGAGAAACTTCTCAAGTTCCCCCTATTTTTTTCTCAATTTTCCAAAGTGTCGTTGATAGCATTTCAGCAAGTGTACTGAATCGTTGCAAGTAATAATAAAACGGTAGTACCGAGTGTCGAATTCAAGGATTGCGTTTTACTATTGAATTATATTTGATTACTAAATTGAACAAAAAGTTTCCGAATTGATTGAAATAATATTTAAAATTAACAACGGTAATAAAATTGAACTTATATAATAAGAAAAATGTCAGGGATGAGTTTCACTTCGAATCCAACCTTGCTGTCTAATTTGATCCTAGTTACTGAATTCCTTTATTGAATTACTACCGAATTCTCTTTACTATTCTTGCCCTAATGTCTTAGTGACAGAACCTTTAATTTCAAAGTAACCCCTAATTCCTTAGTGGATTTAAGATCAGAATTAAGCCTTACCGTACATGAATTCTTTTGTTAAACTATTGCCTTTGCAACTAATTTAATTGGTTTCATGACCTGCATCTATTCTTATACTACAAATTCATGAATTTATCATCTCAAGCATTCGTAAAGTCCACTTCCCTTTCAAAATACGAATCGTAGAACATTTTAATGTTGATCAAACAATAAAAAGCATTAAGCACAGAGATGAGAAAAATAATTCAATAAACTCATTCATATAACTAGAAATCAAATCAGAAAAATAAGGGTTTCATCTTGTTACACTCATCCCTAACAAATAGGGTTTAATTATCATGACAGAGATACAAAAGAGAGGGATTAAAGAATAATTACAAGAATGATTCATGAATGATTCTTGATAAAACTGCTCCAATGATGTTAGAAACGGTTTGAGTTTCTCTGTTAGGGCACAAGTCTCCAAACTTCCCAATAGTCAAAGAGATCCCTCAAAAGTGAGAAAAACAAGTTTTAAATGTTCTTCTGCACGTCGCGCGCTTCAGACGCGCTCCAGGCGCACTTCTGGCGCGCTCCAAGCCCGCAACGACAGTGGCTTCAGCCCGAAATGCGCTTCAGACGCGCTTTGGGCGCGCTTCCAGCACACAGCATCTCCTGCCTCGCGTTTAGTGCATTTTTCTCCTATTTTAAGTTCGAATTTGGTTTTGACGTCTTCATGAAAGTTGTAGCTATGAATCTTAGCTTTCATTTGCACTTGGTTTGACTCCAATTGGACATCTACAACTCCATATATGGTTGAAATACGCCACATAGGTCATGTCAATTTCTCACCAAAATTCAGCACTACACTAAAACAAAGAAACAACGCAAAACTACGAAAAATATCTACTTAATCAAGGAAATAAGAACATAAATATTTCATTAAATCAAAGAACTAAAATCAACAAAATATATCAAATAACTCCTTAAATTAACTAACGAATAGAAGATAAATAAGACTAAAAACAATAAAAACTATGCATATATGAAGAGTCATCACAACCCCAAACTTAATCTATTGCTTGTCCCCAAGCAACAATTAATTTCAGATTTGGTACAGATAAAATCAAACTTAAACTCAATTTCTCAAATCAAATCAAACTCAATTCTCAAAGTTCCAGCTACTACAAAACATTCATCATGCTCCATGGTTGCTTACAAAAAAAAAAAACAACACAATTTGTGTACTTTAGCATTCATTTATCAAGTTCAATTCGCTCTTCACACAATCTCACCAAAATTTCTCTCAAGTGTTTAGCAAGGGTTATGAATTTATCACTCAAATCCTAGAACATGCATCACGCTACCATAGGCTTGAAAAAGTTCTAGTTAGCAATCATAATGCAACAAACACATACACTTTTGGAGGACTTTCGGGTTGTAATGGGGCTTAGGTAAGGGTAGGACATTTTGGGATAGTAGGCTTTACTTCTTGGAGTTAAGTACACATTTTCAAATTATTCAACCACTTTTTTTTTCTTCACATTTTCACTGTGGAGATTCTCAAACATTGACAAAAGAAACAAGATGTTATTTATCAAAGTACACAAACTGATTTTTTTTTCTTCTTTTTTTTTTCTTTTTCTTTTTGTTTTGATTTTTTTATTTTTTGAGAACCACCACCCCAAACTTAAAAGGTTGCTATCCAATGAGCAACCCCAAACTTAGAACTTTAGCGAGATGAGAATTTTTTTTTCTACCTAACTCCAAGTAAGGTGATTGAATTAAAGTCAGGTCTTTGGCTTGTAATGTGGCTAGTAACCAAAAGAAAGGGCAAGGCTCAAAGGGGCTATCAAAGGATAAAATTTGCATAGGGCAGTTAGAAAGGCTCAAACGACCAAACAAAATTGCCTCAGTGTATGCATAAATTACAAGTGATGCAAGTCAGAATTAGTGCAAGTTCTGAAGGGATAACACATGTCTAGATAATCACACAACAAAGAATTAAAGTGTTTAGGCCCAAAAGCTCACAGCTAGGATAATAAGAGAGAATATGAACTGTCAAAATAATGCCAAACAGTCACTGAAAAGTTTAATTTTTTTTATATTTTTTTTTTGAAAAATTGATGGCAAGTTAGACTTCTACAACCACAAAGTAACCAACAATATATGAATTAGTGAAACTCATCGAATTGAGCAATGACATGAGCCAACAAATAGAATTTGATTTTCAAAATCCCAAACAAAAGCTTAAGATCAACTTCAAGTTGTTAAAAATTCTTCATCGTAGTGCACATTAACACACAATCAAAAAGAAACAAATTCAAATAACGAAAATAAGATTGCAAAAATAAAAGTTACCTCTACCTATGGGTTGCCTCCCACGAAGTGCTTCTTTATGGTCATTAGCATGACGCCTCTCAACCATTGTCAAGGTGGCATATATGACAGAAAGAACACATCATCTTTCTCACCAAGGAATACATATTTCAAGTGAGGTGACAATTGCTTGAGCTCAACCAATGGCATCTCTTTCTTTTTCTGTACATACTCGTCTTCATTCCCTTTCAACTCATCCCATCTAGTATGGAAGCGGGGGGAGTGAGATGGTGATGCTTCTAACATGGCTAAAACATCCTTCACTCTTGGATCTTCACTATCTTTAACAACATCTTGGGGTAGGCACAACATTTTTTCTAACGGCAAAATGGGTCCTCAATGTTCAACTTCTTCATTGACTATCGAATTGAAAATCTCAATTCGGTTGCACCCTTCTCTTTCATTTGAATGCTCTATGGCTTTTAGAATATTGAATGTAACCGTTTCCTCATTTACCTTAAAGGTTAAGGTGCCATCTGCCACATCAATCATAACTCTCCCTGTTCCTAAGAATGGTCTCCCCAAGATCAAGCTAGTACCACAAAATCCACTGGTACCATGTCTAGTACCACAAAATCCACTGGAAAAAATGTACTTATCTACTTTGACCAACACATCTTCCACCACCCCATATGGGTGTTTCATTGAACGATTCGCAAATTGTAACATCAGTTGTGTGTCTTTGACTCTTCCAATGCCTAACCTTTTGTATATGGAAAGAGGCATAAGACTCACACTAGCCCCAAGATCACACAGGGATTTCCCAAAAGTTCTATCCCCAATAGCACAAGGAATAGAGAAACTCCCAAGATCTTTGAGCTTAGGTGGCAACTTTCTCTGTAGGATATCACTACACTCTTCGGTAAGCATCACTGTTTCACCGCCGATTTTTCTTTTCTTTGAAAGAATCTCCTTCATGAACTTGGAGTATGTCGGCATCTTCTCTACTGCTTCTGCAAAAGGAATGTTAATTTGCAATTTTTTAAAAACTTCAAGAAACTTACCGAATTGTTTTTCAGTTTCTTCCGTTTTTAATCTTTGAGGAAACGGAAGTCGAATTTTTGGTTTTAGCAGTGTCTCCTTTTTCTGTACCACAGGTTCTTCCTCCTTTTCAAGAGTGATGTGCTCCTCAACTGATGTCAGGGTGACCATTTCCTCCAAGTAGGTTGAAGTTGAAGTACCTCCACTCTGTTTGGCTTTATGTGGTACTTGTTCACTTACCTTGCCACTCCTCGTTGTCACGACATTGACATTATTTTGCGGATTCAGAAGTGTGTCACTAGGCAAATTTTCAGGCACTCTTTGTGCCATTTGTTGAGCAAGTTGACCCACTTGGGTCTCCACATTCTTTATCGATGTTGAGTGATTTTTCTGGATGGCTCTTGACTCTTCAATGAAAGAACTTGTGCTCGCTACTAACTTCTCAATAGCGCTCTCCCAAGCAGCTTTTTGAGGTGGAGCTTGATTTGCTTGAGCTCCCTGTTGACCCTAAAATCCACCATGTGGATCTCTCCAAGAAAAATTTGGATGATTTCTCCAACTAGGGTTGTACGTACTAGAGTTGGTATTGTTCTGCTCCCCGTTATTACCCATAAAATTCACCTCTTCTAGTTCTTCTATATCATTTTCATCCAGTGCTTCACAAGCTCCATTTTTATGTGCTCCCCCACAAAAGTTACAACACGTATGTTTCAATAATTTGACAGGGGCCACTTGGGGTTATATATTTAGAGTTGCCATTCCCTTCTTTATCTCAGTGGCGATAACATCTTCTATCTGTTTTGAGAGCAACCTGCCTGGAGCCAACCCAGCATCCATAACATTCAATTCCAATATACCACTTGTTGACCCACCACCTCTATCATACAACGTCATTTGTTCATTTGATGCCATGATCTCAATAATTTTGCGTGCTTCTGATGTGGTCTTGTAATTCAAAGAACCACTTATTGTAGCATCCAACATAATTCTAGTGCTAGGCCTCAAACCATTACAGTATATTTGCATCTGAGCAGTCTTGTCATAAGCATGATTGGGGCATCCTGCTAGTGAACTCTTGAACCTCTTGTAAATGTCACGAAGAGATTCTCTGTCTTTCTGTTTGTAACTGGAAATCTCTTGCCTCTTTCTAACAAACACAGCTGGGGGAAAGTATTGTTATAAGAACTTATCTTCAAGGTCATCCCACGTGGTGATGCTACTAGTAGGAAAGGAGTTAAGCCACTCCTTAGCATCATCTTTCAATGACAATGGATATAATCTCAATCTTTTGCCTTCTTCAAAACAACCATCCACTTTCATTGTTTCACATAATTCAAAGAAATTTGTGAGGTGTCTATTGGCGTCATCATTATGTTTACCGGAAAAATGAATCTCCTTCAACTCTCGGAATAGAGCGGGGATCAATTCAAACTTGTTAACTGTAATCGATGTGTTATGGATAGCCAATCGAGCACGGTTTCTATTTCGATTCTCATACTCGCTGAGGGTACGTCCAGGTGGTGGTGGATCGGCCATTTCCGCAAATATGAAGAAATCCCCAAAATCCTTTTCTTCCACCCCTAATTGTCTTTCCCTTTGTCTCCTTTCTCGAACCTCTTTTCGATTTGTTTTCGCAGTTTTTTCGATTTCTGGATCAGAGAAAAGTTCAGCTGAGGATTGGCCTCGCATACAAGGTTAGACAAATTGTGAGTAATGAACAGTTTTAAAATAAAGAAAAATAAATAATTAAGTAAAAATAAAACAGTTTTAAAATAGAATTATTGTTTTCAAAATTAAAAATGAAATAAAAGCAAAAATTTTATTGCAGAGCAAAAAAATTTCGATTAAGTAAATAAATTATACTCAATAGCGATATGGCAATCCCCGACAACGGCGCCAAAAACTTGATAGCGTTTCAGCAAGTGTACTGAATCGTTGCAAGTGATAATAAAACGGTATTACCGAGTGTCGAACTCAAGGATTGTGTTTTACTATTGAATTATATTTGATTACTAAATTGAACAAAAAGTTTCGGAATTAATTGAAATAATATTTAAAGTTAAAAGTAATAAAATTGAACTTATATAATAAGAAAAATGTCAGGGATGAGTTTCACTTCGAATCCAACCTTGCTGTCTAATTTGATCCTAGTTACTAAATTCCTTTATTGAATTAATACCGAACTCTCTTTATTATTCTTGCCCTAATGTCTTAGTGACAGAACCTTTAATTTCAAAGTAACCCCTAATTCCTTAGTGGATTTAAGATCATAATTAAGCCTTACCGTACATGAATTCTCTTGTTAAACTATTGCCTTTGCAACTAATTTAATTGGTTTCATGACCTGCGTCTATCCATAGACTACAAATTCATGAATTTCTCATCTCAAGCATTCGTAAAGTCCACTTCCGTTTCAAAATACGAATCTTAGAACATTTTAATGTTGATCAAGCAATAAAAAGCATTAAGCACAGAGATGAGAAAAATAATTCAATAAACTCATTCATATAACTAGAAATCAAATCAGAAAATATAAGGGTTTCATCTTGTTACACTCATCCCTAACAAATAGGGTTTAGTTACTCATGACAGAGATACAAAAGATAGGGATTAAAGAAGAATTACAAGAATGATTCATGAATGATTCTTGATAAAACTGCTCCAATGATGTTAGAAACGGTCGTCTTTGAGTTTCTCTGCTAGGGCACAAGTCTCCAAGCTTCCCAATAGTAAAAAAGATCCCTCAAAAGTGAGAAAAACGAGTTTTAAATGTTCTTCTGCACGTCACGCGCTTCTGGCGCACTTCGGGCGCGCTCCAGGTGCGCAACGACAATGGCTTCAGCTCGAAATGCGCTTTGGGTGCGCTTCCAGCACACCGCATCTCCTTCCTGGCGTTTAGTGCATTTTTCTCCTATTTTGAATTCGAATTTGGTTTTTGTGTCTTCATGAAAGATGTAGCTATGGATCTTAGCTTTCATTTGCACTTGGTTGGTCTCCAATTGGACATCTACAACTCCAGATATGGTTGAAATACGTCACATAGGTCATGTGGATTTCTCACCAAAATTTAGCACTGCACTAAAACAATGAAACAACGCAAAACTACGAAAAATATCTACTTAATCAAGGAAATAAGAACATAAATATTTCATTAAATCAAAGAACTAAAATCAACAAAATATATCAAATAACTCCTTAAATTAACTAACGAATAAAAGATAAATAAGACTAAAAACAATGAAAACTATGCATATTGTAACATCCTCTAAAATTATTAGTTAAAATAATTTGGATCTATAAATATATATTTTCCAATATTAAATTAGGTGTGGTAATTATTCGCCTTGTTCGACTTATTGTAGTAAAGTTGTTAGTAAGAATTATTTAGTAGATGTGTTTTTATTTCTAAGGCAAGAAGAATTTGGGCTAAGGGTTGTGGCTTGGTGTCACACAATCCAGGTATGAGTAGAAAGTTGGGTTGGGAGTCTGTACCTTGTTTTTGATGAAGGTTAACTAATAATAATAATAATAATAATAATAATAATAATAATAATAATAATAATAATAATAATAATAATAATAATAATAATAATAATAATAATAATAATAATAATAATAATAATAATAATAATAATAATAATAATAATAATAATAATAACAACAACAATAATAATAATAATAATATTTTCTCTCTTCTATTCCTTATTCAGGCCCAACACTATCTACCCAATAATATTCACTTTAAATAGAAAGGAGTACTGAAACCCTAGCTACCATCACAAACCCTATTTCACAAACCCTTTACAAACAAGATTATGTAAAGAATACCAAAATTCTAGCCACCATCACCATCACCTCCTTTTCCTCGTGCATCAAAGCTTGAAATTTCTTTTTCCTTGTGAACAACTTCGTGGGGCTTAGAGAATTGTACTAGGAAGAAAAGCGGCCAAGGTAAGGGTTTTTCCCCACACAAATTATAGTTAGACCGTTGGTTGGATGGCATGAAATTAATAATTGTGATTGCTTGCTTTTTGAAAGGAATAATATGTAGACTAATGAATTAAAATAATGAAACCCCAATCCTTTGCGTAAGTTCATTATATAATATATGATTTTATAAGGTAAAGTATAGATTTTTATGTGATATAAGATAAAGTTGTGATTTTTATGGTGAATATGAATATGAAAGAAGGGTTGAATTTGTATGTTATATGTCACAAAGTTTTATGATGATGTATGAGTTGGAGTTGAATCTTGTTGTTATATATGTTAATGTGTTAATCTTAATGGCGTGTATGATACCACCAAGTCTTGATTTTTGTGTGTATGTGGTGAAAGTTATGATTTTCATGATTATTTGTTTATGGATATGTGATCTTAGTGATATGTGAATAAGATGATGATTTTGAAAAGTGATTTGAATGCTTATGACATGATTCTTAGTGGGCTGTGTGGAAATATATCTCTTTGATAATATATCATCATATCATGTCATGGCATATGCATCTTCGTGGAAGTTGCCTTAGTGGCAGGTTTTCCCCATTGGTATGGGTGATCTGTGTGGAAGTTGCCTTAGTGGCAGGTTTTCCCCATTGGTATGGGTGATTTTTCTGTGTGGAAGTTGCCTTAGTGGCAGGTTTATATCCGGATCATAAAGTTTTAGGAGCATGCATCATGTATATATTTTTGTTATGCAATTTATTGGTTTGTGTATTTTTCTTTTAAATTGGAAGTTTTTACTCTTATATATTTTGTGTTATTCTTCTATATGTTTAACTTTGGTTTGATGTGGATGATGGATAAAACTGACCCTTACAACAACATTTTAGGTACTAATGAGTTCGAGGAGATTCAAGAGTAGTTGATGAGTATTAATGTGCGACGAACGGGGGATAAAAATGGGTTTTCAATAAAATTTTGTAATGATAGGATTGTCGCGATACTTCTAAGTTTATTTTTAATCTTTTGTCACCAACTTTTAAAATGCACTTGGATTCTAGAAATACGGAAGTGGGTTCCCTTCCGTTAGGAATTATTGTTTTTCTTGTTATAGCCTTGAATAAACATTTTCTTAATAAAATTAAGTAAACATGGTTGTTACTAATTATTTGCATGAATAAATGTTAGGTAGTTAGAGAAAAAAAATTATCGTAAATCTTTCTAAACAATATGTTTTCAAGTAACGTTTTGGATCAAAAAAATCCGAGGCGTTACACATATGATGAAGAGTCATCAGTCGTTCAGATCTCCAAAACACAAGCAATTTTCTGTTGAAATTTCAGAAAGCTCTTTGATCAAATCCCATGTTTTCTCTTTATGTGTTTCCTCTAGGAAACTGTAAATACCAGAGATACCTCGCTGAGCTCCTCCCAGATCATCATTTAGTTTTCCATGGATATGCCTAAGAGAAAAGGATGAAATAACAACATTTTCCATATCATTCCACCACAAAGCCAATCCTCCCGCCCTGTCCTTTCCATGACCTTTACTATTAACAGCTAGGCCCGCATTAAAACCACAACTAGTTCTTATTTTCTCAATCTCGTCAGCAAACAACTTAGTTTCCATTTAGAATATAATATGGGGATTTTCCAAGGATTCCCCAACCCCCGACAATTCCAACTTAGGATTTTCATTATGGAATGAGGGGTTGGTCATCCAACACCCCCTCTGATAAATTTACATCCACTTCTATGAGCTCCTTCAATTTTTTTGTGCTACACCCTTTTAGATCCTACGATGTTCCTTCAGAAATCATAACATCCACAAGCTGCCTTTTCCCCCTTCAAACTTTAGGGGACAAATCATAATTTCAATTTCTTGGACAATTTTGTCAACTGAAGTGAGTTTGTTCTGAAGTGTCACGTCCATATTTTCACTCTATTTTTGTTTTGTTTATTCCACCTCAATTTCACCACTTGATTCTGTTAGAACACAATGTTTAGAATTGATAAGAATTGGAATTGTAAAGAATGGAATAGTTTTATTGAGTTATGACAATTACTTATAGTGCAAGTAATGTGCCCAGCATATGCAAAATTATCAAACACCTTGCATAGTTACATTTTAACTAACTAACTAACATGCTTAACAAACTTTTAACTGTCCTAACTGTATTGCTATGCTTATTACATTCATTTTGGATTAAAACATAACTAACACTCTTCCTTAATTCAAAATGGATTAAGTGTTGCTAAGCCAAGCTTGCTTCTCATCTCTTGGAACTTCACCCTCTTCAATCCTTTCGTTAGAATATCAGCCTTTTGATCATTTGTACATCAATGTTCCAGCTCTATTCTTCCTTTTATTACTTGATCTCTTAGAAAGTGAAATCTAGTCTCTATGTGTTTACTTCTTCCATGAACACTTGGATGCTTGGATAAGTCAATTGTTGATTTGTTGTCTACCTTTATCATAGCTGGTTCATCACCTCTCAACCCTATCTCAGTCATTAATGTTGCTAGCCATAGAGCTTAACAAGCTCCCATTGAAGCAGCCACATACTCGGCTTCACAGGTGGATAATGCAACAATGCTTTGCTTCTTTGAACACCATGAGATTGGTGATTCATTTATCATAAAGACATAGGCAGAAGTGCTCTTCCTATCATCTTTGTCTCCACACCAATCTGCATCTGTGAATCCAATTAGTTCAGCCTTGCTTCCAGCATGCTCTTTGGCATAATGCAGTCCCAAATCACTTGTTTGTTTGACATACCTCAAAATCCTTTTAGCTGCCAAATAATGAGGAGTTCTAGGCCTTTCCATGTATCTACTAACCAATCCCACACTGTATGCTATGTCTGGTCTTGTATTCCATAGGTACCTTAATGATCCTATCATTTGCTTGAATGTGATGGAATCAACTGGATCTTCATTGCCTTCCTTTGACAGAATCAGGCCTGCCTCTATTGGTGTATCTGCTCCATTGCAGTCTTGCATTTTGAACCTTCTTAGTACATCATTAGCATACTTCTTTTGATGCATGAAAATACCATCTTCCTTGATTACAAACTCCATACCAAGGAAGTATGATAGTCTGCCCAGATCTGTCATTTCAAATTCTTTCTCCATTCTGATTTTAAATGCATTGATCTCTCTTTCATTGCTGCCAGTCAATAGCAGGTCATCTACATACAGGCATATTATTAGTGCAGGTGCTGATGCTGCTGTGTTTTTCTTCACATATACTCCATGCTCGCTTGTGCATTTTTCAAATTGCTGTTCAATAAGGAATTGATCTATCCTTTTATTCCAGGCCCTAGGGGCTTGCTTCAGCCCATATAATGCTTTCCTCAGCTTGTACACCTTCTCCTCCTTTCCTTTTATTTCATAACCTGGTGGCTGGCTCACATAAACCTCTTCTTCTAGTGGTCCATTAAGGAATGCAGATTTGAAATCCAGTTGATGTATTGACCATCTTTTGTAACTAGCCATTGATACCACCTGCCTCACTGTTTCAATCCTTGTTACTGGTGCAAACACTTCATCATAGTCTAGGCCAGGTTTTTGCAAGAATCCCTTTGCTACAAGTCTGGCCTTGTACCTTGCAATCTGTCCATCAGGCTTCAGTTTAACTTTGTAGACCCACTTCACATCAATTGATTTCTTGTGGGCTGGCAGGTTCATTAGTTCCCAGGTCTGATTCTTTTCAATTGCTTTGAGCTCTTCCTCCGTTGCTAGTCTCCATCTAGGATCTCTCAAGGCCTCATCATCATTAATTGGTTCAGATTCAGCTAACAATGCAAAATGAACCAATTCTCCATCTGCATTGATGGCTGAGTCTGCAGTAACTTCATATGGCTACAATAGGACTGAAGGTAGCCTGGTTCTTTTAGATCTTCTCACTGGTTCAAGTGCAGGCTGGCTGGCTGGTGTAGGCTGGTTGGCTCTCATCCAGTTCTACTACAACTGCCCTGCTGACTGGCATGTCTAGACTAGCTGGCTTGTCTGGTCCTGTACTACTGGTGCTGGCTTCATATCTTTTCCAATCCCATCCTCTTGATTCATCTACTAGTATTACTTTATTCTTGTTTGGATCATACAGCTTGTAAGCTCCAGTTGAATCATAGCCCAGCAGTACCATATGCTCAAACCTATCATCCAGTTTTTTTTCTGTTTTGAGCTGGCACATGTCTGAAACATAGTGAGCCAAATACCCTGAAGTGATTCACACTTGGTCTCCTCCCTGTCCAAGCTTCCTCTAGTGTCTTGTTTTCAAGCCTTTTTGTTGGACACCTGTTGAGAATGTAGACTGTTGTTGAGGCTGCTTCTCCCCAAAACTGGTGAGGCATTTGCTTTCCTTTCAGCATACTCCTGGCCATATTCATGATGGTTTTGTTTCTCCTTTCAGCAGTTCCATTATGTTGTGGAGTATATGGTGCAGTCACCTCATGTAGCATTCCTTCCTTTTCACAAAATTTATGAAATTCATGGGAATTGTATTCCCCTCCTCCATCTGTTCTTATGATCTTCATCTTGCACTCACTTTGATTTTCAACCATCACTTTAAATCTTTTGAACACATCAAGCACTTCATTCTTTCTTTTTATGAGGTAAATCCAGATTTTCCTTGTATAATCATCAATGAATGACACAAAATAATTGTTAGCTCCTATTGACATCTCTTCAATTGGACCACATACATCAGAATAGATCACTTCCAACATTTTGGATGATCTAGTTGGCAGCTCTGTCTTGAATCTGTTTCTATGCTGCTTGGCCTGGCAAAACTCTTCACACAATTTATGTGGCATCTGAATGTCAGGGATTCCCAACACCATGCCTTTATTTTGCAGGATTTGAAGGCTCCTAAAGTTCAAGTGTCCATATCTTTGATGCCACAGCCAATTCTCATTACTTGTTTCTGCAGCCAGGCATTGATTCTCATTTATTTGGATTTCCATCTTGAAAGTCCTGTTCTTGGACAGTGGTGCTTTTAAGACCAGCTTCTTGTCACTATCAAACATTCTCATATGTCCATTCTCCATATTCATAGAGTATCCCTTTTCCAGAAATTGTCCAAGACTTAACAAATTGTTCTTCATATTAGGCACATATAATACATCACAAATGAAGGACTGCTTACCATCTCTTCTTTGGATTAGAATCTTGCCAACACCTTCAGCTGTGACTGAGCTATTGTCTGCAAATCTAATTTCTCTCTTTGCTTTCTCATCAATGCTCACAAACCATTCCTTGTGGTCAGTCATATGGTTTGAGCAGCCTGTGTCAAGATACCATAAGCCTGGGCAGTCATCATCTAGACCAGTTGCAGCCATCAGTAGCACTTCCTCAGAGTCTAAACTTTTATCTTGTGCCAATTGAGCTTCATCCTCTTTTCTTTTCACTTTGTTTGATCTACACTCATCAGCAAAGTGGCCCCATTTTTGGCAATTGTAACACTGAATTCCTTTCTTGTTGAACTTCTTCTTGCCTTTGTCAGTGTTGTTGCTGTTGCTGTTCTGATTCTTGGAGGATTCAGTTCCTTCATCTTCATCAACATCTGATTTCTTGTGCCATGTTGATTTTCCCTTTCCTTTCTTGTATTTTCCTCCATCTTGATTTGATTTCTTGCTGAATCGTGCCTGCAAAGCCTGTACTTGTGTATGATTTTCACTTCTTTCTTTAATTCTCAATTCATGAGCTTCAAGTGAACTTTGTAGATCTTCCAATTTCATTGTGTTAAGATCCTTTGACTCTTCAATTGCAACAACTATATGATCATACCTCTCTGTCAAAGTTCTCAGAATTTTCTCAACCATCACTTGCTCAGTTATCACTTCACCATCTGCTTTCATTTGATTTGTCACTCCCTGCACTCGATTGAAGAAATCAGCAACATTTTCATTTTCCTCCATTTGCAGCAGTTCATACTTTCTTCTCGATATTTGAAGTTTGATCTTCTTGGTCTTTTCTCCTCCTATGTAATATTTCACCAAGATATCCCATGCTTCTTTAGATGTAGATACCTCTGAGATCCTTTCAAAATTGTTTGCATCCACACTTTGTTGAATGTAGAACAGTGCCTTGCAATCCCTCTTCTTGTAATCTTTGAAGGCTGTCTGCTGCCTCTCTGTTGGATTAGTTCCAAGCTGTTCATAGCCCTCTTGCACCATTTCAAACACTTCTTGAGCCCCCAATAATGACCTCATAGATGCAGACCATCTTTCCCAATTTTTCCCATCAAGTATTGGCAGATTTGATGGAAAATTCCCAGCTCCATTCATGATTCCTCTCCTCTATCACATTTGTGTTTCCCAAATTTTAAGTTCCTCACACTTGCACTCGTGTTTCCCAAGACTTAAAACCCTAGCTCTTGATGCCAATTGTTAGAACACAATGTTTAGAATTGACAGGAATTGGAATTGTAAAGAATGGAATAGTTTTATTGAGTTATGACAGTTACTTATAGTGCAAGTAATCTGCCCAACATATGCAAAATTATCAAACACCTTGCATAGTTACATTTTAACTAACTAACTAACTAACATGCTTAAAAAACTCTTAACTGTCCTAACTGCATTGCTATGCTTATTACATTCATTTTGGATTAAAACATAACTAACATATTCGACTTTACTAGTACTAGTACAAGTGAATACATTTTTACTACATGAACTTGAGCCAGTGTAATGTTTTGGAGTGTAAGTATTCCTTTGCAAAGGTGAAGCACGTAACCAGGGGCCAAATGGAAGATCTTTTTCCTTAATTTCTTCATAGCCTTCACCATCTTGGGTATCTGTTTCTTCACATTGTCTGATTTGATGGCCAATCCTTCCACATACAAAACAAAAGATGGGTAGTCTTTCATACTTAAAGAAAACCTTCAAATCCTTTCCTTGGAATTGGACCATTGTCCCCCTTTTCATAGGTTTTGTTAGGTCAATTGTTACTTTGATGCGTAGAAATCTCCCTAACCTATGACTATCTTTTTCAAATTTTCCAATTAAGTCCCCTAACTTTTTTGCCATTGTTTTCAATTTGAAGCTTTAACAAAAGGTCGTAAATACGAGTCCAGATATTCATTGAGATCATATTCAGCTCAAAATGTTGTTCATTTCCAGTAATACGTTTCAACACCAGAATGTTTCTGTCAAAACTCAACTGGCCATTTTTTAGAACGTATTCAAGTCCCTTCTTGCTGAAAAAACGAAAAAGGTAAAGATTCTTACCTTAATCTTGGAACTCCACTAGGTTTTTGAGCTTCCAGAACTTTCAATGGATTGCTTGAAAGCTCTAATGTTGTAGGCATTGGATGTCCACAATTTTCTAGCTAGGGATCTTTGAAATTGGTCTTCTTCTTTGGGTTTCACATCTTCTACAGTAACACCAACTTCTTCTTCTTATGAGAGTTTCACACCTTTCCACGTTTCCATCTCTTCGAGAGTCAGAAGGGAAAAAAAAAACATCGCTAGTAGACTAGGATGAGGAAATATGTGATTTATCGACGTTGATTTCACATCAATGTCATTTCCCTAGAGATAAATTTGTCAATAAAATTGTTTCATCTCAAAGATAAATTTGTTAGTAATTGTAATTTTGCAGGGACTAATTATTGACAATTTAGTTCATGAAATATTTAAATTTCATAGAAAAATTAGTTCATGTTATGATGACATTGATATGAGATCAACACAAATGGGTCATATATTCAATTAACATGTTATATCATAGTCTCTAACGATAACAGTTTAAATATGAACTATTTTAATCAATATTTTACAATTTCTAAGATGTATTTACCAATTTATAAAATTCAAAAACTAATTTAATTGACGCTTACCAATTTAATATTTAGCAGTATTGTTCTTTTATATATTCCAATATAAATTTAATTTAATTTGAAAAATAAATATGTTATCAAGGATGGTAAACTCCCCATATGTTATTATACACATAAATAAATTTATGAAAATTTACACATAAATTTACATGTAAATTTAAGAAACAACTGTTTTAAATGGTAAATTTATGTAAAAAA
>JBBPBQ010020322.1:15274071-15315319 GCA_037974755.1 Cicer yamashitae
TATTTCAATGTATGTACAATACAATTAAACTATTATTTTATTTTAATCATTTCTAAGAAAATTGCACAATACAATAGTATGAATGAATAATTTAATATAAATAACACATTAAAAGATTTTAACTTAAAAATATCAATTTTTTTTAGTGTAGTATATATAAAATATAAAAAACGGGTTGAACATTTAACTGAGTGAATAGAAATTACATTAAATATATTTTAGTTATTGTAAATAATTAAATGAGTTCAAATAAATTTATTAAAATAAGCTATCTAAAACACAAGGTGTGTGAAGGTATATCAATAACAAACAAATAATAAATACAAATTAGTTTTAAACTAAGACCATATAAAGTGACACATGAAATCAACTAAAAGAATAAGGAACATCCATTCTATAAGCATACTAATGGATTGCTCCACAAATGAATAAAATCATTTGTAAGATTATAGTTTTGATTTAAGACCAAGATCACACTTTAACATGATCCATGATTTGAAGTCATAGTATTATTATGTTGCTTGAAGATGTTGGAACCAAGTTGGTTTTACATTTAGAGTTTTGATGTCAACAAAAGTATTTTATGAGAACAATATATTTGACTTCAAAGAGTATGAAAGAAGATTCATGTTTTTGAAGAAAATCTAAAATAAGATTTGATTCAAATTTATAATTGGAGAAAATCTTTGACCAAGTTGAAAAGAAAATATGGTCAAGATTTGAAGAATATTTTAAGAAGATTTGAAGAATATTTGAAGAAGATTTGATTAAGATTTGAAGAATATTTGAAGAAGATTTAGTGAAGATTTGATTAACATTTAATGAAGATTTGAAGAATATTTGATCAACATTTAATGAAGATTTGAAGAAGATTTGGAGAATATTTGATCTACATTTATTGAAGATTTGAAGAATATTTGATCAACATTTTAATGAAGATTTGAAGAATATTTGATCAACATTTAATGAAGATTTGAAGAATATTTGATATGAAGAATTTACAAAGTCAATCTACACAAAATAGGAACATAATCAATTTGAAGAATTTACAAACTCAATCTAAACAAGATATAATTCAGAATTAAATAAGGACCTAATTGAAGCCCAAATTTTCACTATAAATAGACACTCAAGGCTGAAGGAGAAAAGTATCAAAAAGTAGAAAAGAGTATAAGAACTCAAGCTCAAGATTCCAAATTAATCTTAGAGTTCAAAGAGAGAAACACTTGTTCGAATGAGAAATATTTTCTGAGTGTTCTTTTCTTAGAGTGTGAGAGTATTATTATTATTATCAGCTTTGTTAGAAGCAACTACTCAAGTTTCAATCTCTTGTATCCAACCCGATAGTGGTTTAGTTCCTTCTTCAATCTGGGGTTGTCAGGTTGTTAGGAGAAGACTTGACTTGTAGGGTCAAGGTGGTGTTGTTCCTCAAAAGTCTGGGGTTTTCAGGCTGTTTGGGAAGACTGACTTGGAGGGTCAGGTGCTTTGTAATTCAAGGTTTTTGAATTAGTGGATTAAAGCCTTCTGAATGAAGGGACTGGATGTAGCCAAGTTAGTGGTGAACCAAGATAATTCTACGCGTCAAATTATTTATGCTTTCATTGCTTGCTGCCTCTAAATCTTATTGCTTCTAATCCAAGTAAGTCACCAAAACCAAACTAATTTTTAATTATTTATAAATTATCAAAAAGTTATCAACTTTGTGCAAACACAATTCAACCCCCCTTCTCGTGTTCGCACCTTCAGAAGACACGGTGATTGGGATAGGTGGGAATTGTAACACTCCAAATTTTATAATAAACTATTTTATTAATTAAATAGGATTTTAGATAATTAATTTGGTGCTAAAATTGTTTTAGAATATATGTTGATTATTTTTATGATTAATTCTCTTTATATTTGTATTTTCTATGATGTGTTAATTTGTACATATTTGACTAAATGAGTGATATAAATAATAAATATTATATTTTATTATTTTATATATTTTTCTAAAAATAATATTTTTTTTTAAAGAATAAGATTTTATGCTATTATATGTGTATATGTGAATTGGTAATTAATGTGATATTTTCTTGTATGTTTGACTAATGTTAAGTGTGCACATATTTATATTTTAATTAATTCCAAATATATTTTATTAGTAATTAAATTGTGTTAAAAAAAGAGTGTTAAAAAAAATAACTTTGGTAATCGTTGGTTTTTTTTTTATTTTTAAAAAAGAGTAAAATGTGTTTCATAGGTCAAGCTCAAGTAAAACCTAATTAAAGAATAAAAAATAAAAAAATACTAGAGGAAGAGAAAGGTATGCGGCAGCGGGAGGAATTGGAGGAAAAATAGAAGAAAATTGATACCGACGATCGATAATTGTTTCAGAAAATTTTCTCTGTTTTCGTCCAAATTTCAGTATGTTGTTTTAAACATTTAGTTAGTCAATTAAACACACTTTCCCAGATTTTTAACCATCCCAATTTTTCTCTAAGATACTCAACTTCTCTGTTTGTAGAATTCGTTATTTTGCACCGTTCTTCTTCACCGTAAGTCCGATTTGAGTGAAACCAATGCCAAAACGATTGTGTGAAAAGTGGCTATATTATCCACTGATTGGTTTTCTTATTTATGGTAAGTTTCCTTGACCGAATTTTGAAATTAGTTTAGAGTGTCTTCTCATAATTTATTTTTGACGTTTACCCATAAATTGTCGAGTTAGATCGATTGAACGTTTGAATTCATGAGTATAATATATTGTGAGATGAACGGGAAAACCATATTTCCCAATGATTCATTCGGGGCGCGCTACGTATGACATTAGCCCTTTGAGGGATAAATTAATTAATGTGCAAATATGGAAATTGTGAGATTAAAATATAGAATAGAAATATTTGTAAGGTGTTGATTGATTTAATTTATTTAAATGTGTGGTATTTGATATTATTGTGATATTGAGTGTCGAATTAATTTTATGTATATGTTTGATTAGATGAGTTTATGTGATGTGATAATAAAACATTATTATTATGTTGTGATAATTTTATGTGATGATGATGATGTATGATTAATAATTGTGATTTTATAAATTTGTGATAAGTTTATGTGATGATGTATGATTGATGATAGTGACGCTATAAATTGTGATGAGTTTATGTAATGATGATGATGTGTGATTTATGATAGTGATATTATAAATTTGTGATGAAAATATTGAAGTAACCCCATGATTGATGAAATAATGGTGGTTCCAATTTGTGTTTGAGATGACGGTCTTAAAGGAGTATCATAGGCCAACGAGGGGAGAAAATATATATTGAGAATTTGTGAAGTAGAGATTATATTGTAATCATATAGGTTGGGCCTGACAAGCCTAGTGATTTCGGGGAAGTACAACTGAATGAGCCTGATCGTTGCGGTCTGCTGTTGAGCCTTAAGGCAAGATTGTTAGACCTTGGAGGTATTCGGGTGGGGAATTCCTAGGTGACTTGGAGGTAGCACTCCAAATATCGGGAGCTAGCATGCAACACACGTTTACCTCGACTGTCGCGTATATGTGTCTCGGGTTGAGTTGAGGGGATCTATGAGGACAAGGCCAATTTGAATTGTCCGTCCACCGGGATGGTGGCATAGTATCAAGCCTCCTAACCAAGTATTTCAGATTTAGAATGGTACCACATTGTGAAGTAGAGTCTAAGCTCATACATAGCATTGCATTTTCTTGTGATTGTTTTGTTGTGATTAATATGTGTCGTGTGTGATAATAATTTTTCTTAGATGATTTGATGTTATAGTGAAATGTATTGATTTTTCTTGAGTGGTTTTGACTTTATAATGTTATGTTTTTCCTTGAAGAATGTTTGTGTAATGATACGGTTTATTTATGATTAATTGCGTGTTCTCCTTACTTATCTTATACTATTAATATGATTTCAAAACTCACATCTTCGTTGTTTGTGTTTGACTGACTTGCCCCTGCGTTTGCGAAATCACAGTTATTACAGGTTAATGAGTCTCGAAGTTCATGTTTGGAAGAAGCCCCGCTCTAATAGGTGATACCGAGAATGAGAGTTATAAGTTGTATTTTTATTTGTTTAATTAGAAACAACTTTCGTATGAAAACCTTATAATTACTAGTAAATTTTTTGAATTAAAGTTAAAAATTCTTGTATAAATTATTATATATTATTTTGGGGTTTAGGGTGTCACAAGAATAAATCTTTTCCACAATTTCCCCTTCACATAGAATTTGAAGTTTAGTCCTTACATTGTAAGTAAATTACTCTTAATAATATTTATAGGTAAAACTATTTTATTTAACTCAATAATAGTATTACTGTTAATTTTGTTTAATTTACATTTAAATATTCGTTTTTATACCCTATATAGAGCACAAGCTCAACTTCACTAGTTTACAAAATATTGAAAGAATGTTACTTTTGTGTATTTTTAAAATGGTAAAATTTATTAACATTTATTGATGGGTGGAAATCTGTTCACTCTAGGAGTAAGACTAAGATAAATTACTGTGTTTAATAACTAAATATAAACGATAAATTTCATTAATCCAACCGTTGATTATTTACATAATATATTAATGATCAAACACGAAATTGTTTATATAAATCATCATCAATATTTACATATATTTTTTAAAAACTTATTAACGTTCATTTGAAATTATTTAATGAATTATCAAATAGTTTTAAAATTTTCTAAAAATTTGTGGCGTTGATCTACTCAATAAGAATATTTGATTTGACGATTGGATTAGTAAAATTCGTCGTTTATATTGAGTTATTAAGCAGAGTAACTTTTGGAGTCACCAGATCTTCACCTTTTCACTATGCCAAAAAATGTGTTTTATAGCGCTTATTTTGATCTTTCATAACGCTTATAACCGCGATTAATGCAGATGCTATTAAAAGTAGCAGTGTCTTATAGCACTTGTAGCGCATATTATAACAGAAGCGCTATAAAAGACTTAATAAGTGCTATAAAACGCGTTCATCTATAATAGTGTTTATTATAATAGTTTTTTTAATAAAAAAATTGACCAAATCATAATAGCCATTATAACATCTGCCCTATTACAGTTCAATATTAAATTGGATTTTAAAAAAGTCTTTTTTTGCGCTTCTATTATAATAAGCGGCTATTATAATATTATTTTTAAATTTTATTTTACCAAATCAGTTTCTATAAGACAAAAAAATTAAACAAATTTCATGGTTTAAACATCATAAACTAAAACCATTGTGTTTTTTAAAAGTCAAATGCATTAATATTAACTCATCCAATGAGAAAAGTATAAAAAAGACAAGGTTGTCAAAGTATACAAATATTTCCTCCACATCTAGTTATCTATCCATTTTAAAACAAATCAATTGATAGCAATAGAATTGCCCACAATCTATGTCCACACTATGTGAATCTCTCAAAAGGTCTTGCATCCAACCAAACATATATATGCACACAAAAACAACGTTAATATTTGATCAACTCGTTTTTACGTTATCAACTTTGACCATAACTCTTTTTACTTAGTTTTTATCATGTTTCTTGCATTGAAGAAAAAACATTAACCAACCATAAATAAATCAAAATCTAAAAACTCAAACATTCAAGAAAAATATAAAATCTCACCAAAAAAATCACGGACCATATAACCAACCCAATCCTACTTCACCTCAATTAACTTGTCTTTAGAGTAGGTAACACAATTGTAGTCAAGAAAGTACTTAAAATAAAAAAAGAAAATATAAATTGAGTTAGAACATAAGTATATTGAATGTCTATGATTACAAATAATAATTAAATTAATTTCACGTACATTAACTGTAACTGTGTTTTGATTTTCTGTGATGATCTCTTTCATAAATCACATGACATAATATCCACAATCATCATTGTTATCTTGGTGAAAACACTGAAAATTAAACATGTACATCAACAACTTTTACGCTACATAATTTTTTGAATATAACATTAAAAATACATTTATTTTATTCCATGTGATGTTATCATATTTCAACTTGTTCACCGTAGCTCCCCTACGAGCGCAATAAATTTTTAAAGCTCTATCAAAATGAAATTAACTTTGAAGGAGTATTAATTATAAATCATTGAACACATAAATACTAAGAAAGTTTAAATAAAAGCATAAATGTTTATGTCTTGAACATAGAAACCATATTTGGGTCATTTTGAGGCTCACCATTCGATGAATCCAACTAGTATATTATCTCATCCATGAGATTGATGACAATCAACATTCATTGTCTTAATGTGACACCATAAACCCCAAAATAACATTTATAATAATTTATACTAAATTATTTGAAAAAAACTCGCAGCGGATAAAGAAAATCTGTTCAATAAAATAAAAACTTTTATATCTATTTTAGGATATCACGTTTTTCTAAATACACATGTAACAATTCAACATTATTCCTCAATTAAAACAGTGCAATTTCAATGAACTTGATTTAACTAGAATTTCTTGATTTAATTCCCAAGACTTACTAGTACTAAGGTTTTCATATAAAAGTCATTTGTAATTACATAAGTAAAATGCACATTAAAAATCTTAATTCCCAGTATCACCTATTAGAGCGGGATTTCTCCCAAACTTGAACTTCAAGACTCATTAACCTATAATAACTGCGATTTCGCAAACGCAGGACCAAGCCAGTCAAACACAAACAATGAAGGAGGTGAGTTTTGAAATCATGTTGATAGTATAATATAAGTAAGAAGAACACGCAATTAATCATCAATAAACCGTATCAATACACTTCACTATAACATCAAATCATCGCAGAATATATTATCGAACACGATACATATTAATCACAACAAAACAATCACAAGAAAATGCAATGTTATGCATGAGCTTAGACTCTACTTCACAATGTGGTACCATTCTAACTCTGAAGTACTTGGTTAGGAGGCTTGATACTATGCCACCATCCTGGTGGACAGACAATTCAAATTGGCCCTGTCCTCATAGATCCCCTCAACTCAACCCGAGACACATATACGCGACAGTCGAGGTAAATGTGTGTTGCGTGGTAGCTCCCGACATTTGGAGTGCTACCTCCAAGTCACCTAAGAATTCCCCACCCAAATACCTCCAAGGTCTAACAATCTTACCTTAAGGCTCAACAGTAGACCGCCACGATCAGACTCAATTTAGTTGTACTTCCCCGAAATCACTAGGCTTGTCAGGCCCTACCTATATGATGACAAAATAATCTCCACTTCACAAATTCTCAATATTTATTTTCTCCCCTCGTTGGCCTATGATACTCCATTAAGACCATCATCTCAAACACAAATTGAAATCATCATTATTTCATCAACTATGGGGTTACTTCAATATTCTCATCACAATTTTATAACATCATTAATCATACATAATCATGGTCATCATATAAACTCATCACAAGTTTATAACATCACTATCATCAATCAAACATCATCACATAAACGTATCACAAATTTATATCATAAATCACACATCATCATCAAATAAACTTACATCATACACTGCATTTATATTTTATTATCACTTCACATAAACTCATCAAATCAAACATATGCACCAAATTCATTTGAAATCAAATATCACAATAATATCAAATACCACATTTAACGAAATTAAATCAATTAGCACCTTATAAATATTTCTATTCCACATTTTAATCTCACAATTTTCATATTGCACATTAATTAATTTATCACTCAAAAGGCTACTGCCGTACGTAGCGAGCCCCGGATGAATCGTTGGGAAATACGGTTTTCCCGTTCATCTCACAATATATTATACTCATGAATTCAAACGCTCTCTCACCTCTCACCTTATATCGACGCTTTCACTCACGAATATGATTCAACGAGCAAACAACCTTTGTTCTTTGACTCTTTGTTCTTCAATCGATCTAACTCGACAATTTATGGGTAAACGTTAAAAATAAATTATGAGAAGACACTCTAAAAACTAATTTCGAAATTCGGTCAAGGAAACTTACCATAAATCAGAAAAGCAATCAGTTGATAATATAGCCACTTTTGACACAATCGTTTTGGCGTTGGTTTCACTCAAATCGGACTTACGGTGAAGAAGAACAGTGCAAAATAACGAATTCCACAAACGGAGAAGTCGAGTATTTTAGAGAGAAATTGGGATGGTTAAAAATCTGGGAAAGTGTGTTTTATTGACTAACTAAATGAGTGAAACAACATACTAAAATTTGGAGGAAAACGGAGAAAATTTTCTGGAACACTTATCGATCACTAATGCCAAACGATAGGCATGTTATTGTGTTTCTTTTGCTTATGGCGGCTGTTGAAGCTCATTTTCTTATTTTTTTTAATTTTTATTTTATTAACCTAATTAGAGTTAACATACATGGGTCAAGCCCATTGGTCCCCTTATTTATTTTATGTTTTATTATTAGTATTTTTATTTTGGTAAAACAAAATTAATTGTTACTTAATCTCATTTTTAATACCCTTCCAAACATCATTTAATTTTCAAAACATTACTAATATTTCATAACTAATATATGATAAATTAGAGTAATTAAAATAATTAACCTTTTAAAAAAATACATATTATTTACAACCCAAACTCTCATATTCAAATTAATCACTATAATTATACTTATTTTTCAAAATACTCACGTTATAATAATACTATCATTAAAGAATAGTCAAAATTATAAAATAAATAAATATAACAACAATATTTTATGTTAATTACTAAATCATAACAAATATATATATAAAATCAGAAATCCAAAATAAGTATATAAAAATAAAGAAAATCAAACACAATATTACTACTATCTCAAGATAATTATTTATAAAATAAATAATTAAAATAAGATGTATTTAGAAATAATTAAATATAATTAAGTGCACATACATTTAATATTAGTCAAACACACAAGGACATATCATATTAATTACCAATTCACATATACACGTAAAATCACCTAAATCTTATTCTTTAAAATATTTACACTAATATACTATTATTTTTAGAAAAATATATAAAATAATAAAAAGTAATATTTATTATTTACATCACTCATTTAGTCAAATATGTACAAGATGAACACATCATTGAAAATACACATATAAAGAAAATTAATCATAAAAATAATTAACATATATTCTAAAATAATTTTAGCACCAAATTAATTATCTAAAATGCTATTTCATTAGTAAAATAGTTTATTATAAAATTTGGGGTGTTACACTTAACATGCACTCAATATTTAAATATTGCAGATTAATCTAAAATTTATTTTCAATAAATTGTCATTGTAAATAACATTTTTAAAGAAACATCGCCCTATATTGTAAGGTGCAAGTATCAGGTTATCATTCTCCTTGATTTTCATGAATATGTGGGATATATCAGGTTCTCTATCTTATTTCTTAATCCACATGCACAGATGAAATTTTCATACAAATACCTTAAAGTAAAAAGAAAAATTTAGATTACTAATAAAAAGAATTTGTTGATCAAAGTAAATAACATGTTGCCTACTTCAAGTTGTTTGTGGTACCTGACATACACACATATAGCAGAGGCACCTAACCACTCTTGACAAACAATTTTTTGTTTTATAATATAAACATCAATATTCTCTGTAAATTTTTTACCAAATATATCACGCTTCATTGTTACCATTATTAAATCTGTAGGCCTCATATGTGCTTCAACATATAACTTAAGGATCATTAAATTTGGAGAAAGATTTGAATCATCAACCATAGGGAGAGTCTTGCATTTTTTATTTTCCACGATCCTTGTTTTGTGATGCAACAAACGTTGTGCTTCGTTTAATATTCTTATCTAATTGTTTGGAATTTGCAGAGTTATTTTTATGCATTTGTTTTGATTTTATTGGGATCTCAATAGTACATTATTATACATTAGTCATTAAATAGTAAAATAACAATTAATAATAATTAGGAATCAAGATTGGTAATAAGAATTTTACCTTTTAGATTTTAGAAAGAATTTCAACTAGATTTTCTTGCCATGCCACAACTATACCTATTACCTCTCTAACCACATAAGTATCCTCACTTTCAACATGAATAGGCAATGGAGCATTTGACTCAACAACAACATCGATTATAACTTTGTCGTATCCCGATGACAATTTTTTATGGTGCACTATATCTCATAGAGTGTTATATACCACGACCAACAATACGGTTATTTGGAGATGATAAATACACATTGCAAGAGAAGACACCTTAAACCATTAATGAATGAATATAAATATTAATATAATTATTAACCAAAACAAATTATTAAAATATTGTAGTTATTAAAGAAAACAATTACCTTGAGAATGGTGGGAAATGCAACATTGCAAGAATCATTATCATTAAGTATACCTGAGTCAGGTTGTTGTTTCTCTGTCATTTCTTTTTCAAACTTCATAATTCTCAACTTCAACACTTTAAGTTAATGGTCATCTTCCTTTTGATTGGCACGTTTTTGACGTTGACATGAGATACCTCAAATCTTAAGCCCCTAACACGCCCTGGGTACTCATGGACATTTAGAGCTTTAGATAGTATGTCCGCATGATCAAAATCTTCCTCTTATTTAGGTAAAGATTGTGCGAAGAGCTCTTAACACAAATAAGCAAGAAAAAAACTTGTTAACTATCATCATTACTAATATGAGAATATCACAAGCAAAAAATTATTATTTGATTACACATTGATCCCACACTCTTTGAAAATTTACATTATATATCACTCTTGCTTTATTCACAAAACGAACCTTCCACAAAACACAACGAGATAAGGTTGTGAGATCATATCCCATATCTTGTAGCTATATATTGACAAATTAAAAAGAGAAATTAAAAATTATTTTTACCACATCTTGTACAATAAAGTCATGTATATACCTACCATCTTTTGTTCCAGATGAGCATACCCAATATGTGATTTTCTGTACTAATGTGGAGGATTTGATGTTTTTGCTCGATTTGCATTACTAATATTCTTTATTAAAAATATATATATATATATATATATATATATAAATTACTAAATAATCTTTAATATAATTATAATACCTAATAATCATCAGTCATACGTTAAGCTATGAAGCCATCTCAATCCTTTTCAATTATAAGCATCATGCAACATAAAGTAGATCATTAATGTGTTCAACCAAATAAATTAACATAAAGTAAATTGAGTTAGTGTCTTACTTGTATTTCTTTCCAAAGTTTGGATTTATAAACATAAAAAATTGGGTCTTTTGCTCTCCAATTATTGCAAGTAATTGGAATTATCCGACGGATGGTAACTCCTATGAAACTAACAAAACTGCTTCTGCTAGCCCCAATTGGTTGACCCATTTCATTCTATGTAACCTTAAAAAATGAAAGAGTAATTACATGAGTATATAAAAGAAACAATATACCTTAGAGTTTATTTTCTAATGCCTTTAAAGTTCAATATATCTTACCTTGCATTTTGTTCCTTGGCTTTTCGCTCTGATACAATTCTTCATCACAGTCACACCACATGTAGGATTGTGTTCCCCACTATTAGAACCACAATCATCATCATAAGGAGAAGTCATTCAACTGAAACAATAACATTAATACTGAGAATCAATAACAATGAGAATAAAAATGATAAATAATAACACTTTAAAAAAAATACTCTACCGTGCACAATCATCAGATCTTTTTCTCTTCCTTGTTGGATGCTTACTTTTCTGATTTTACTTGACATAAAATGATGGATTGATCTAAATCTCTTCATCATGGTCGTTTCTCATATAGAGAATGTCATCTATAGTTGGATCAACTTTAAGAAATTGTGATGTATTAGAGAAAGGCTCGTCTTCGGTATATATCTCTTCACGCTTTTGCTTTTAGTGATAATTTATTTTGGGTTAAAATATGTGTTTGGTACTTAAAAATATACCACTTTTTGATTTTAGTTGCTGTAAGTTTTTTTTTGGATTTAGTCTCCATGAAATCAAAGACAATCGGTTTTGGTCCCTAAAAAAAGAGCTGATAAACTGCCATGACACGTGGGCCTATAAATACATACCAACACATCATCTTTTATGATATATTAAAAATCAAAATGGTTTATATTATTAATTAATAAATTTATTTATTGATTATTTAATAATTAGTGTTATTTTATAAAGAAAATATGAATAAAAATTAAAAGAAGGGTTTAGGGGTTTTTAGAAAACTTTTCATTCGTTTATTGTTGATTTGACGTTATGGACCAAAGTCGACTGTCTCTGATTTTACAGGGACTAAATCCAAACAAAAAAAATTACAGGGACTAAAATAAAAAAAGTGGCATATTTGCAAAGACCAAATACATATTTAAACCTTTATTTTGTTAGTTAGAAGCACAATTGACCACTTTTCACCGGCAAGATCAGTGACATAGAACACTTGTTGAGCTTGTGATGCTAAAATAAAATGTTCATTTTTGTACCCCATTTTATTAAGGTCTACCTTCACAAATCCACACTTATTAATTTGAATGCCATTGTTGTTATCGACCCACTCGCAACCAAACACAGGCACTATAAATTACGTGTAATCCAACTCTGATGTACGTTCAATGACCCCAAAATATGACATATCGACAACTGAGGGATTTCTATCTTTGGCACTTGAGACATGCATAGATTGAGCTACGAGCGTGACGCCGCTGTTTTGCGTAGTACTTTGATGATCATGTTCTCTTGTATGAAATGTATACTTATTAATTACATACCAAGAATAAGAAAGAACATATAAACTTGGATCAACTACTAGACATATCAATCTTTATGAAATTAAATTAGGATTTTCAGCAAATTCTAAGAAAAATGCGATCTTTTAGCCAAGATGTAAATGTTCGATTGTGTTATCTTGTTATCCAATTTTTTTTCTATTACATACCTTTAAGTTTTTTCTTGTGCATTTCAACATATGGCTCAACCTCTTCGACGTTGTGTAGAAGTTGACATAGTCGCTACATCATTTCAACCAATCCCTTACCCTGGTCTTCTTCTTGAGTGACACGACTTTGGAAGTCATGTGGATTCAACATTGGAAAGGTAGTAAGTTCAGAACTCAACAGCTTCTTCAACTATATATCGTTCAATAGTACAACCCTTTGGTCGACTATGATTCTTCACATACCCTTTTAATATCTTCATGTAACGGTCAATTGGATACACCCACCTCATATAATTCGGTCCACAATATTGTGTTTCTTTGACAAGGTGATTTATAAGATGGACCATTATGTCACAAAAATGATGGTGGGAAATACATTTCAAGTTCAGACAAGGTGACAACAATTTCCTTCTGCAATTTCGGCAACTTCATAAGGTCAATAACTTTGTTACAAATAGCTTTGAAGAAGAAACATAGTTTAGCTATGGTCCACCGCACTTTTTCCAAAAAAATGGAATGTATACCAATATGTAGAAAAATATCCAATAAGACATGTCAAGCGTGAGACTTTAAACCCTTTAACTTGAGATATTTCATTGATACCAAACTCCTAAAGTTTGAAGAGTACCCCTTTGGAACTTTAACTCCATTAAAAAAATTACAAAAAAATAATTTTCTCGTTTCTTAATAGAATATAAGCTGTTGGAGGTAGAAATGTACGTTTCCTCTTCTTTACGGGTTCCAATTAAGTTCTTAATCTCATACTTACTAAGTCTAACCTTGCATTATTATCATCCTTAGACTTTTCTGGAACATTGAGTAATGTACCAATGATATTATCGCAAACTTTTTTTTTTTTTAATATGCATCACATCAAGGAAATGTCTTCTTACATACAATGACTTCCAATATGGCAATTTAAAGAAAATTGATATTTTTTCCAGTTGCTTTGACCTATTCCCCGACAAAAGGCTTTCCAAATAATTTGCTCAAAAGCTTTACCTTTCATATAATTGATCGTCCATCAAGAACAAATGAGCTTTATCTTCTTCATATTTACCATTTATTGTTTTCCTTCACTTTCGACAATCATGTTTGGAGTTTAAGAATCTTCGATGTCCAAGAAAAATATATTTCTTACAATGCTCCAGTCGCATCCAATTTTTAGTATCTTCACATATTGGGCATGTACATTTTCTTTTGATACTATAGCCCGATAGATTATCATAAGCAAGAAAATTATTAATCGTTCCAAATACCATTGCTCTCAATTTGAAGAATTCTTTTCTATACCCATCATATACCTCTACACCTATCTCCCACATAAACTTTAAGTTTTCAATTAATTGAGCCAAGTATATGTCTATATCATTTCTCGGTTGCTTGTGCCAAAAAATTAACATAGACAACATCATAAACTTGTGCTTCATACATTACCAGGGAGGTAAGTTATAAATCAACATAATCATCGGCCAAGTACTTTAAGAACTACTTTGGATACCATGTAGGTTTATTCCGCCAATAGAAAATGGAAGACATAGGTTTCTCTGCATCACTTACTAGCCTCTCAAACATTTCAAGACAATCACAAAGATCTTCTTCCATTCCATTTACAATTTCTTCAACTCGATCTCCCTTATTTTTACGTGTGTCAAAATCATTTGATGTATTTCTCACATTGTTCCTCGAATAAATAGAGTTAGTTTTACATCCTCTGCATTGTCCAACATGTATAACTTTGATCAATTCCATAGCAGACTAAATAATTGTGCAACTCACTCACATTAACATCTTTTCCATAACAACAACCTAAGCAATGGCATATGATCTTACTAGAGTCTTCCGCATGAGCAACGAAAAACCTAACAAACTCTTCCACTCCATCTTCATAATCTTTTGACAGTCGACTAGCAGACATCCATATCCGATCCATAGTTTTGTGATCTTATTATAGTTAGATATTAAAAATAGTTCCTTGTAATATTAAAAGAATCAAAATAATCTTAGTCGTGAAACTTTTAAAAAAAAAACTTATTTGCATCCAATTCAAGCCGTGAAACTAATAAAAAAATGCAAATAAAAAAGAATATAGCCGTGAAATTTAAAAGAAAAAATCATATAAATATAGGGAGTATAAAAAACATATATATATATATATATATATAAATTTTTCATACAAAATCAAGGGAGTATAAAAAATACAAAAATTATCTACACATTTTTCTATTATAAAGTGTTATGCATTCCTAAAAGTATTAAGACAACATGTTATGTGACATAATACCCTATCAAATTACCCTACAATTCTGCAATCATCCCCAATTGTCCTTAACATATATACTACTATTTTTACCCTAAACCATAAGACATACATGTGAAAGAAACATGAGACTGTTTAACAACGTGAACAAACATAGGAGTAAAAAATGGAAAGAAACCTGAGATTGTCACAGTAGTGAGTTGTACCCAACAACATGAAAAATTGATGAAGGTGGATGTGAACAGGTTGATGGCGATTAATGACAGAAGCGATTAGGTTGAAAGAGGTGACCAGGTTTGAACAATAGATGACGATTGATGACTTTGAATATGAGAATGGTGGAGGAAATCAATTTTGAATACGGTGGAGGCGATCGAGTTTGAAACGATAGAGACAATCGAGTTGGGGTTGAAATTCAATCGAGTGCAAGTTTGAGTTTGAGTTCACTGGAACTTTGATTGAGAAGGTTGGTATCTTTGTTTTGAGTAAAAACAAGGTTTAATCGATACAATAGGGATTCAGTTAGCACAAAGAGAGAAAGAAAAGTTGAGGCGTGTTAATTTTAATGCGCTTGTAAAAAAGAGCGCGATAAAAAAATAAGTGTCACCTTTAATAGCGCGTATAATATAAACGCTATGTTTTAAGCGCTATAAATATTGAAAACAACAATGTTTAAGTGTTGGCGCGTGTTAATTTTAATAGCGCTTACACAAAGAGCGCTATGAAAAATATGTGTCACCTTTAATACCATTTATATTATTAGCGCTATAGTATATTGTCCGTGTAATATTTAATAAAACTTATAATATAAGCGCTATGTTATATTGTTTGTGTAATATTTAATAACGCTATGTTATGTGCGCTGTGAAAAGTTAATTTTGACGTAATCTTTATTGACTCCTAACATTATTAAACTGATAGTTTTATGGCAATGTGACATGAATATTTGTAAGATTGTGGTGTGTATGAAATAATATTTGTTGAGAAATATCAATCACATAATTAATGAATATTTGTATCTTGAATAATTAATTTTTGACTTTCAACTAAATGATACCTTATTTTTTTACATTAAATAAGTTTTTAGTCCTTATAATATTATTGTATTTTCCTTTTAGTCCCTTTAAAATATATTTGCACTTTTTAGTCCCTATAAATATCATTGTTTTCAATTTTAAACTAAAATTGAAAAATATGATATTTATAAGAATAAAAAGTGCAAACAAAATTTATAAAAACTAAAAGTGAAATACAACAATTTTTCAGAGACTAAAATTTATTTAACCCTATTTTTTGGTCAAATAATCTAATAACTCTACTCACAAACCTTAAATGTAGAGAGGTGGGCATCCCCAGATTCAAACTGAAACCCCATGTATCAACATTTTTGCAACTAACAACTAAGCTGTAATTATGACACAACTAAATGATACCTTAAACAACAACAAAATATGTCTAATTTGCTGCTAAATAAAAATACCGCACTTAATTAATCTCTAATAGTAGTACACTAGTTGTGACCTATACTTGTTTAGGAAGAAATACTAACCTATATAATTTTTTAGAAGGGAATACTTACCTATACTTTCTTTTGATAGAAAAGAAATACTTACCTAATATAACTAAAGCATAGTAGGTTTAATTTCCCTAAAAAAATGCATTAGTAATCTAACATAGTAATCTAACAGTAGACTATAGATTTGGAATTTGGATTTTACCATAGTTGATTAGAACTGCCGTCAATACATCTAGACAGATTTTAATTTTGAATTTTAATTATTTTTGAATTTAAAATTCAAATTTTGAATTGTTCGATTTTGATTCTACGATCTAAATGTATCTGATTGCACAACAGACAAAGTATGTTGATTCCAGCCAACCCTATTGCACATTAAACAAAACAAGTGACCCAGATTTGCGATTAATTTGTATGTTCATAATCACAAATTCAAATTATTTAGAAAAATACACAAAATAATACATCATTTATCTTTTTCAATAATAATAATAATAATAATAATAATTTTCTTTACATTTTTCCATTTGTTTGTATGTGTAAATAATTTAAATTTATAATTGTGACGGCATAAACATTGCTCCAGATTTAACTTTTTTTCATTCACGTGCAAATCAAAGTTTTAATAATTACTAAATGGGTAATAAAAATTTATAATTTGCACTAATTGTTCTAAATTAAAATGCCATAAATTATTGCGTGCTTGCAAGAGGATCAATTTCATGACTATTTTTTTATAGTCAAATATTAGTAAATTAGTGGTTATATTAGTTTTTCGAATATTTTATATGCCTTTTCTCCTGAGAACACAAAATTAATCATCTCGAGTAATGGAAAAAGGGGTTGATGTACTTGCAAAAACACTTTGATTCCAATGTAAGGCAAGACAATATCAATATATAACTATGAGTTTAGAGTTTGGAAAATGTTTGTGTTACCTGAAGGATAAACCCCCTACTTATAGTAGTTTTGGGTACGAATTACTAGGTCATTGAAGCCCTTTGACTGGTCCACTCGTTTAGGCCTTATCTATGTTTTAGAGTTGTTGCAGCTCGGTCATGATAAGAACTCATACGAGCTTCCTTGGTTCTGAGCAGAAGCGACTGCTAATAGAGCTGTTGTGGCTGTTCTTTCAATGACGACTAATAGCATGCCCTCAAGACTCGGATAGTTAGTTGTCTTCAACTTTCAATCTTTTCTACTATGATGAAGTCAATGTTTATTCGTGGGATTTCTCATTGTTTTGTTCTTCACTTGATCCATGAGTTAAGTTCAAGGTCCAAAATGAATTGGATCAGTTCTAATGCCCTCGGTTCATGAATGTTTGGCCCATACCATCACACAAGCCCCCTAGACTATTAGCTATCATGTAATTAATGATCGAAAGTCTAAAATTTAGAAATACTTTTCTGGGGATTCAATTTCTTTGAGGTGTATCCTCTCCTGACCCCCATGACCTGAGGTCTTCTATAGAGTGGCAGGTATGTGATATATGGTGGCCACACGTGTGTATACTTGCTACTCATATGTTTTTTTTTAGATATGTCATTTCGATATCTCTGTTTTGACGTCACAGATGCAATACTTACTTTTTATTTCAATTAATGATCGTTAGATGAGTGTGGCGAAATCCTAAGTTGTTAGATTATCATTGTTAGTATTGAGTATTTGGTGAACGTATACGTCGTTTGAGTCTCCCCCATCAACAGTTAGATTTGGAAAAAAATTGAACCTAGGTGCCAAGTCATTTCCCCTCTTTCTGCTTCGACTCTTATGATTCCAGTTTTTCCCCTTTGTTTTCTTGTTCTTTCTTAAGCTCGGTTGCAATTTCCTTCGTAACGTATCCCCTCTTCTTTTCTTCATTTGTCTTATTTTTCTTGGTAAAATGGATAAGAGTAATTAGGACGACTTTGAATAGTAATTACGAGACCACATCACCAATTAGTCTTGTGATAGAAATATGACATATCCCCATTTTTTTTGTGAAAGAAGAGAAGAGAAAGCCACATCACTTTTTTGTGTGTAGCAAATAAGATGCCACATCCCTCTTCCTCTTGGTCGCTTCAAATAAAATCTGAAGTGTTTGTATGTGTTCATATTAAGACATTATTATTAAACAATAGTTAGATTAAACAATAGTTAGTTAGTTTATATAACTACATAACAAATGTTATGTAGTTATTGACAAATTGCTCGTGTTTCTTATTATTAAATATTAAGGCTTTTTCAACTATCAAACAAATTGCTCGTGTTTCCATTATTTTTCCTAATGGGAGTAATCTGTTTGCACCCTTTTCTAGCACTATTTCTTTCAATTCTTCTTTTTACCTTAAATATGTTTTGTTTATTCCTCAATTTCATTTCAATCTTATATCCATTTCAAAATTAACTCAAAATCTTAATTTGCAAATTGGTATTCTCACACAATTTCTGTGAAATTCAGGATATGGTCACCTAGAGGATGATTGGGAATGTGGACATCATTAATAATCTCTACCTCCTCAATATAACTCTTTTCACTAGTGTTTTAGATTCTGATAGGGTTTATGCTTCTGTTAATACTACTCAATGTAATTCTTTTGCCCTTTGGCATTATAGATTATGTCATCTCTCTTATAATGTTTCCAACACCATGTGTAAATACTTTTCCTATATTTCTTTTAATAAAAATCTTGTTTGTGATTCTTTTCATATGGCTAAACAAAGTACTCTTCCTTTCACTAATAAAAATAGTTTATCTTCGCATGCTTTTCAACTTGTTCATATGGATATTTGAGGCTTGTGAATAGTGTTTCTTTGGATGATTTTTCTTAATTTTTAACAATTTTTGATGCCTTTACTCTAATATGTAAATAACTAACTATTGTTTAATATACAACATCTAAATAAACATAATTTTTCAGTAGTGAACATAGTCATTTGTTCATTAGCTGATAATATATTTTTTGTTCTTGGCACATAAATAATTATCACTAAATCGCAATTGCCTATGATACTTTTGTCAGTTAGTCAATAACATAGATTCTTGCTACGTTTCAAACTAATATGCACACTTAAAGCAATCAGTTAGTGGATGATTGTTCTCTTGTTTTGTTATCATCAAAACATCAATAGTAAATATTATATTTAAACCAATCTGGTTCTTACAAGACAAACCTTCAAATCTCCTAGATAAATTTTTTAAAACATATACTCCCCCACCAGAAGTGACTTCGACCATTTGGAGAGAAAAGAGACAGATATTTCTTCATGATAAAAATCAGTTCATTAGCTTCACAAGATCAAAACAAGCTAGGTTGATTCACAAGTTTGTTCAAGATTCAAAGAGGATCAAACAAAAAGAGATACAAATTATAGATAGAAATTATAAAAAGAGATAAAAGTATATGGAATAACGAGATAATTGTTCAATTACATCAAATGATACATAAAATTTATATAACAAATGAGTAACAACTAGTTAATATAACTAATTACATCAACTAATTAAAATTGAAAACAAATATTTGAAACCTTTGGCCAAAGCATTTTATAGCTAGGATTCAATTACAAAGGTTTGGATTATAACTTGCAAGTTTAAGGACAATACAGTTAAACTTGATGAATCACTTTGGCGAACTTTAGCAGGATTAAGGTGTGAAAGTCTTTTTTTGGGTAAGAGTTGTATGCAAAGTTTGAAGGGTATAATATACATGACTTTCTAAAAACTATTTTGGAGGATCCTAGTTATATCCCTCATTCTAAGCTTTATGTTGGCAAACTTAAAACACATTTTAGATGATTCATGTCTTTTGTTTACTCGTTTCTCAGGCATTCTAAGGTTATTGTAATGACTTTATATTTGATCATTATGTATGTTTTGTTATGTATTGTCTCCTTCCATTTTAATTGTATATTCTCGTGTTTGAGTGTATGTTTTGTTGATTTATCTTAAATGAATGTTTTGATACTATGTTTGGTTTCTTTTTAACTATTGTTCAAATTGTCAAAATTTTGTCCTGTCAAGAGATAGTTAAAAGATACTTATGGTTAAATAGAATTTGATAGGTTAGTTTCATTAAGAGCAATATATAAAAGTATATAAAAGTATATAAAAGTGTATCATACTTTAATTATATAATAACTATTCACATAATCATGTCAAGTTTTATGTTTCTCTTTAATTATTTATCTCTTTATTGGGCTCAATCATAATTCTCAAATCTATTATATATACTTAAAACAGATCCCGTTGGTAGCTCATACTATTTCGTCCACGTATGCGCACATTTGTCACCTAAGCTAAAAAGCTGATGTGTACATCTCCCTAGAGAGTTCCCTATTCACTTTCTACCTTTCCCCTCTCTCCGGACCAACCCAGATATGCCCAACATGCAAAATCCAGTCATTAATTGCCTCCTGAATCTGCCGTCGAAAGTCTCTCTACTTTTTGGGAGCAGATCATCCAAAATCGAGGAACGAATCTTTGAAAAATCTGCCCAATCTTAGAAAAATTTCCCCGGATCTGCCGTCGAAAGTCTCTCTGCATTTTGGGAGCAGATCATCCAAAATCGATGAACGAACCTTTGAAAAATCTGCCTTCGAAGGTCTCTCTGCATTTTGGGAGCAAATCATGCAAAATCGAGCAACAAAAATTGGCTCCGGTCTCTAAACATCTATAAACATGAAAAGCCCGGGTAGAAGCATAGGCAAAAGGAGAGAGGAAAAGCAGGGGGGAGGAGACTCGCCTCATCCTCGCATTCACGGCGTCAGTCTGCAAATTGCAAATAATTCTTTCAAAGGTACTGGTTGGTAGAGTTAAGTATAGTTTATGTTAAATATTAGTCTGGAAGGAATAGCTCAAGGGGTGGAAATTTTAAATTTCAATTGATAATTATAATCATCCACAACCTTCATTAGATAAGCATACTAACTCATATGTTAACCTTATTTTAGTTATCAATTTTAATCTGAAACCCCAACATTCATCTAGAAGCAGTTCAAAGCACCCCCCGTCTTAAGACTGCAACCTATAAACTCCCGGATTTTCGCAAAAATGACCGAATTCACTTCTGCTTCTGCTCCTCTAAAAATGATTTGTTTATAATTGGTTGATTACAAATATTTAATTAGTTTTCTAACTAATCGTCCAAATTTCTTTTTTATGGCAGTTTGAGAAAATTTTTGGGAGGGGACTCGCCTCATCCTCGCATTCATGGCGTCAGTTTCCAAATTGCAAAAAATTCTTTCACAGGTACTGGTTGGTAGAGTTAAGTATAGTTTATGTTAAATATTAGTCTGAAAGGAATAGCTCAGGGGGTGGAAATATTTAATTTCAATTGATAATTATAATCATCCACAACCTTCATTAGATAAGCATACTAACTCATATGTTAACCTTATTTTAGCTATCAATTTTAATCTGAAACCCCAACATTCATCTAAAAGCAATTCAAAGCACCCCCGTCTTAAGACTGCAACCTATAAACTACCGGATTTTCGCAAAGATGACCGAATTCACTTCTGCTTCTGCTCCTCGCAAAATGATTTGTTTATAATTGGTTGATTACAGATATTTAATTAATTTTCTAACTAACCATCCAAATTTCTTTTTTATGGCGTTGCACGGGATATATATACTTTAACATTTTAGTAGTATTGTGAATAAGATTTTAAAATTTCAAAAATAATATAATTTATTCATTTTGTTTGTAGAGTATTTTTTCAAGTGAGTTTATTTGAATAATTATTATATATGAGTTGATAAACACACATTTTAGAATATGTAAAATGTTTTGCAGATTGTAATTGCAACTAATTCATATATTTAGTATTAAAAATCCATAGTGAAGATCATCCTACAAACAAAATTCATAAATTATATTTAGTGTTAAAAATCTTAAAAGTATTTTAATAAATATTAATATATGTAATTATCTACCGCAAAATCAGATTAGTCATGCTTTTTTTTGAAGAAGTAGAATAGTATACGTAAAAAAAAATTATATATATTGATTGTACTTTAATTTGTAACTCATGACACATTAATAGTTATACATAATATTGATTTTACTTTAATTTGTAACTCATAACACATTAATAGTTATACATAATATTAGATGCTAAATAATAATAATAATAATAATAATAATAATAATAATAATAATAATAATAATAATAATAATAATAATAATAATAGTAAAGTGTGTGTTAAAGCAAATTGAAAGTTGAATAATAAGGAGAATTGAAGAGGAAAAACCTTTTAGATGTGCCACATGAGATTTTTTGTTGAGGTGACAATATTTGAGTGAAATGTCACAATGTTAGATGATGTTTATGTGGGAGTGTATTTTAATATATACTAGTATAATACCCGTGCGATAGCACGGGTGATGCGTCGTTTATATATTTTTATTTAATTAAGTATTTTTTATAATAAATAGAATAAAATAAATGAAGTTAATTACCATAGTTGATAGTTACCAAACTAATATATTAGTTGTAGTTAAAGTTATTAACATCACAACAAAATAATTTATGATGTGGTTGTGGTTGTGAGAGTTAAAATTTCAATGAAGATTTATTAGTGGTTGTTATGGAGTATCCCAAATAATATTGATTTGTAGAAAAAAAAATTTCAAGACAATGATATGCAAGTTACAATGAAACCATCGTAATAATAGAATTTGAATGCTATTGATTAAGACATATAATAATAAATCCTAGTTTACTAAAATATATTTTACATGTAAAGAAATCTACAGTAGAAATGTCATCCATACATTATCAATCGTTGTAGGTTGAATATTGATGTTAAATTAGTAATGTATCATCAATAACTTTTGTAATGTTGAAAGACAACTTCATTTCTTGTATTTTTTCGCATCAAGGGTCATAATCTGCAACAAAGCCCTGTAACATAATCTGCATGTTAATTAATATGATCTTATGAAGTAATTTCAAGTGTATTTTGATTGTTTGATAAGATAACAGAATGTGAGAAATAGAGTTAACAACCTACTTTAACTTTTAATTATTGGACTACATTCTCTAAAGTATATTCTTTCTATAACATGTTCAATGTTAGTTGACGATTCATCTCATCAAAATAATAATGATTGAAAACTGTCTTTCTATTGCAAAAATCCACAAAAAAATCCAAATTGATAATTGTATTCTTTACTATAAAACTAAGCACATTTGTTAAATTAGATTTATGTATACTATGGTAAAACATTAATGTGGCATATCCATGATGGAATACTCAATAGATTAGTCTAGAGTACAATATGGAATTACAAAATAATTGAGCTAGACCTTTTAAGTAATTGAAAAGTTGATTAAGTGAGTGATCATCTAAATTTATAGGTTATGTTGATCATTTAGATGCTTTCAATGTCTATAGTTGTAGTTTTTTTTTAAGTCTGCATATGGAATACTTAAAGAAAATAATATACTCACAAATCAAAGAGATTGGAAAAACTCTTTGTATACAACATTGTTTGTTGTATATGATGCTTGCTTATATTTGTCATGTATTAAGATCTTCAATCCATTCTTGCTTTTAACTCTTGAAATAGCTACATATAATTGACCATGACTAAATACTGGCTTTGGCATGTATATCCCAACGTAGTCCAATGATTGTCCTTGTGATTTGTTGATTGTCATACCATAGGAAACAACTATGGGAAATTGTCTCCTAATTAGCTTGAAAGGCCAAGGTGATTGAGAAGGTGACATAGACATTCGTGGGATATATATTAAGTTCCCAATATTTTTTCCTGAAATTATCTTTGCTTCGAGCACATGATTTGCAAGTCTTGTAACAATAAGTCTTGTTCCATTACACAAACCTTCAGATTGATCAAGATTTCGCAAAAGCATGATTGGAGTTCCAACTTTTAGTTTTATTTTGTGGTTTGGAAGGCCTGAGGTAGTTAATGTGCTCAAAAATTCAGGTGTAAGGATATCAAAAGATTCATTTCCATGACTTTCTGAACGATCAACAGAATCTGCACTTAAATACTCATTTTCTTCTCCTATAATTAGTGCAATAAAGCAATGATATTAATTGGATATACACATAATTCAATAAATATAATTATATAAATAAAGGTTTAATAATAATAATAATGATGATGATGATGATAATAATAATAATAATAATAATAATAATAATAATAATAACAATAATAATAATAATAATAATACCTGGTATTAAGCTCATCACATATTCATTTATTGAATAAACAATCTCTATTGTTGATGCCAAAATTGCTCTACATTGCAAAAAATCTTCATTCTTGTAATTTTGGATTAAATTTGGATATGTGCTCTGAACAATTTGGATATGTGCTCTAAGGTTATTGTAATGACTTTATATTTGATCATTATGTATGTTTTGTTATGTATTGTCTCCTTCCATTTTAATTGTACATTCTCGTGTTTGAGTGTATGTTTTGTTGATTTATCTTAAATGAATGTTTTGATACTGTGTTTGGTTTCTTTTCAACTATTGTTCAAATTGTCAAAATTTTGTCCAGTCAAGAGGTAGTTAAAAGATACTTATGGTTAAATAGAATTTGATAGGTTAGTTTCATTAAGAGCAATATATAAAAGTATATAAAAGTGTATCATACTTTAATTGTATAATAACTATTCACATAATCATGTCAAATTTTATGTTTCTCTTTAATTATTTATCTCTTTATTGGGCTCAATCATAATTCTCAAAACGGTATCAGAGTCATAATAATTATTCCGCTACATTCTTTTTCTAAATTTTCTTTATCCTTTCTTCCTCATTTTGAATCCAAATTTATGATTTTTCATTCTTTCTCAATTTAGTTGTATAATATTTGAAGATTCAAGATTGAAGATGATTTGTGATTTATTTGAGTGTATGTTGTCTCCTAATCTAAGTTTAAATGTTTTTATTGATATCAAAATCTAATTTTAGTTTAGATAGTTAACAGCATCTTCTTGAACTAACCTCAAAATGATTTGGATTATACGTGGAACTTTAGTGTTTTGTAGTTTAAAAGCACCTTAAAATTTTGTATACGTGGAACTTTAGTGTTTTGTAGTTTAAATGACACAAGCTTGTTGGATGTTCTTGAAAATTAGATTGAAATCACTCAAACAGGTGATTCGAATCACTCTTTTAGAAATGTCAATTTTATAGTCCCCGACTTCACCTAATTCAAATCATGCTCTGTGTGATTCAGATCACGTGAACAAAATTTCAAATTTTAATGCATTTAATATGATTTTCCTCGTTGAAAAATTAGACTAAAAACAATCTTTATTTTCTCTCAAATGTGTAAGGTTTTGTGAGAAGACAAAATGGGAATTATTTGTTTCTTGAGTGTTCAAAAGTTAGAATTTTAAGGGTTCAATTCTACAACTGATAAAGGAAAAGATCGATGATCTTTTCATAGATGGGCTTTTAGGTATTTTGGGTTTTGATTCTTTTAAGGTTGAGTTGCAAGCCAATTTGACATTCAAAGAGTTGAAGGGATCAAAATTAATGGTGCAAAGCATTTCTAGAGAAGATTAAAATTTCAGATGAGGAACCACTATAAATTATGGTTTCATTTCTCTCTCCCTTATCTCTTTGATTTCAGCCATTTTAATTGTGTTCTTGAGAAAAATTTGTTTTTGACTTTGATAATGATGCAGTGAAAACATTTTGTATTGGCGATTTCTTGAGTTTTTGAATTAAGTAAACACCAGAATTTTTTATTGCATTGTTATATTACTTCAGTTCAAGATTCTTTCTCAAATGTGTTAGTAATGTTTAATTCTATGTTTTTGAAATTAGTTTGTACATAAACAATTTGGTTTACATCATTTTGATTGATTCTTGTATGCGTTAAAATGAGAATTATTACTTAGTTTGCAATATGTTTTTTATCAAGAATTAGATGAATTTACTGCATTGTTGACAATTGAATGAGAC
Source organism: Cicer yamashitae (assembly GCA_037974755.1). Lineage (NCBI taxonomy): Eukaryota > Viridiplantae > Streptophyta > Magnoliopsida > Fabales > Fabaceae > Cicer > Cicer yamashitae. The sequence continues at coordinate 15,300,750 of JBBPBQ010020322.1, forward strand.
ATTAAAAATTTGGGACTGTTTTTTTTATTAAAATATTTTCTATTTTCATTTTTTAAAATTTGTAATTTTTTACTCGTTAATAAGGAGTTAATAAATTTTTGAAAGTGAACAATTGTCTCTTAGAGTAAATTCTAGAGACCAACAATTTTTTCTTGATTATTATTTGTACTATGACATTTACTATTATTTATGTAATAATATGAAGCATTTAATTTATTAGGTGGATTTATTTAAAACATAATAAAGTCTTTAGAATAGTTAATCTGTTTAATGAAAAATTAAGTGTGACTTAATCGTGAGATTCATTAACTATAATGACACTATTCTTAAAATATCTTTAGTCAAATTTATTGTTAAATGGGACAACATTAAAAGATAGAAATTATCATGTGAGTAGATTGATATCACATCTCACCGGTCATGTATATGAGATATCAAGTCTTTGCATAGGTATAAATATTATGAGTAATATTTATACTAGATTGATCCATTATGATAACTTTACATAATAGTTATGCAAATGTCATTAATGATTTTCATGTGGCCATAGTGAGTAGTCATTCGGCTTGTAGTCACTACAATCCGTACTTGAAGAATTGTATACTTTAAGGCCAACAAACATTATCTATAATAGGACAATCAAAACGATGATTATTAAGTCTACAACAAATCATATAGAAGGATGCGAGTGATATAGATAGAATTCATCCCTCCTGCAAAATAGGAGTTCTGTCTTGGGGCTCTCTATAGAGTGATATGTGAAATTTGTGTGACCACGCTGGAATAGACCAATATTAGATATTGGGTTCATTAGTGACTGCGCGTATATTCGGGAATCGATAAACAAATTATTGGATCTAACGAGAATGACACATTTTTTATGTCTTGTATTCAATTAAGACATTTGGATAAAGAGACAAAAACTGCACAGTAAATAGTGGTCGCGATAAGGTGAAAAACGTATCACCAATTTTCTCATTAATTAGGTAGCAATAATGTATTGCTAGATGTCACTCATTATTTATAATATTTTATATTATTTTAATATTTTATATTATTGCAAATTAAGTAGGAAGCTATAGGATCACACGATATAACCGTTAAATCGGAAAGTAAAATTCTAATTAAATAATAATTTAATTAAATAAAATGAATTGAGTTGGTAGCATACGAGGTCCACTAATGAAATAAAGTGATTAAAAAATTGTAAAACTAAACAGTGGGTAGAACAAATGATGGATTGAATTTCATCTCATAGGTTTTAAAACACAGAAGTTGCCGCTTAATCCCTTTTTCAATATTAGTTAAATAAGAATCATTAGAGAGCACTTCAAAAATACAAATATATATATATATATATATATATATATAAAAGACAAGGACAATGTTAATAAAATCACCCAAATATATAAGTAAGTGAGTATGTTTTGACTAGAGGTGAGAGGTTCTAGAACATAGATGCAACATTTATTCAAGTAATTTGATGACACAAAATATGTGTGTTGGAATAGAAGGCGGGAAGACTCGATGTTGTGAGAGACAATTTTTAGTCTCATCTAAATTTTGTGAAGATGTTGAACTTGTTTCCTATTGTGTTGATTATGTTCAACATCTACAAAACTAACAAATATAGAAAACTATTACTTGAAATTTTCAGTATGATCTCAATAGAGATGACATTTGTAGTGGCATTTGATTATATGGACGTTAGACGATAACTTATTTCCTTAAAACTTAAGAGAGTTTTTTTTATACTTAAAACTGATTTCCTTAGGTGATTGTGATCGATAGAGATAGTGCTTTGATGAACGCAATTGTAGTTGTATTTCCACATGCCTCTAATTTGGATTCTCGGTTTCACATTTGATAAAAATGTTGGAGAAAAATGCAAGTATGTCTTGAAGGATATACATGAGTCAATGATAGAGATGTCAAAATATATTTTTTACTCTAGTGATGAGATGAAGTACTACAAGAGTTTCCAAATGTTTGAGAAATGTTGATAATCCGATATTTGTTGACAATGTGAAAGAGGCGTAGTTGACTCCTCATAGAGAAAGGTTTGTCGAAACATGGACTACTCGAGTGATGCATTTAGGGAACACAACGACCAATAGATATGTAATCTATCAATAAATAAAACTTTGTAATTTAGGAATATATTGTTGAATTAAATTTATGTTTGATGTTAAGGTCGGGTCTCCTCATTGGAAACTGAATATGATGTTAGAACACAATATAAATAGTCGTTTCAAAAAATTATTTATGATATAGAGCCCTCAAACAACAATCCTTTGTATTAGAGATTGAATACATTTTATTGAGACAAACTCAAAGACGTATTGTTGAAGAATATGAGAAATTTGAGGGGGTGGGTACCGGTAAATCAAGATGTCGTTGATCACTTAGAACAACATAAGTTTTACCTTATGCTTGTGAATTAACACATTATGTATTGATGGGTGACTAATCCCATTAGATTCAATTTATATTTAATGGAGGAAATTAATCATGAAACGTGAACTAGTGCAAGGCCTAGAAGATAGATCAGAGTTGGATATATCTAATCAGATGGATGCATTGCGGAAACACTTTCGATCACTCAATGTTATAGGAAAAGGGTGTTGAAGAGTAAGGTGCGTGAACTTGCTTATCCAACTAAAAATTCAATGTGTCCACCACTTGACAAAGTTAAAATTAAAGGAGGGTGGAGAAAAGTTAGAATAAGAAGCTGAATGAATATGATGTATATCGAGACCCTTCATATTTTAAGCATGTTGATGAAACATTATGAGGATCCTGGTTCTAGAGGCTTATAAAAGAAACCCTTTCAATACTCAATGAAGAAATTTCTCAAACATTTGAACCGTAGATGGTTCCGAAACAGAAGGTTCTACATCAATGGTCAGGACATGAAACTCTATAACATGGGGTGGACCAACATCTGCATTCAACCGTACAAGAAGTGGATGTGATACTCTCTAGAACCAATCCATGTATCCATCCTCGCACTCCAATGGATATGTGGCTGGACTTATCATATGATAGATCTTTGTGACATTGCTCAAATATCCAATCCACACCATATATACATCAGATACTTTGTAAAGAACTAGAATGGTGGTATATGCCGAACAAAACCAAACTATCGACGACACTTATCTAGCAAGCACGGTATTGTTGTGTTGCACAAACGATAATGACTAGTGAAGATAGATATATCATTGAATGCAATGACGTCTATGTGATTCTTACCCCACCTCCATATGATGTTAGTAGGTGTTAACTAATCAATTAGTTTTCTATATTTAGGAAATTTGTGCTTCCTCTTTTACAAATATTTGAAAAATATTCATAAATCCAACACTATTACATAATTAAAAAAATTATAGTTAAATGTAGATCAACAAAATCATAAAAATTAGATAAATAATAATCATACAAATAAATATTATACTTGCATGAGAGACATATATCATCTCAACTACTTCGTCTCAAAGTAGTCTCAAAGTAGTTGGCATTGAAAAGACTCTCATAAATCACAACAAATGTAGCAGAGCACCATACATACCTTCTAGCATATGAGAAATCCTTGAATAGCAGTAGGTATTTTGAATCAACCAATGTACCACTCTTGTCTGCAAAAATGGTACTTGTTGCGCAAAATTCTGCAAGTGTACGGATTTGCCAAGTACTAATATATAAGATTATTGTATCCACATAGATTAATTTAACGATTACGAAACTAATCAAGATTTAATTTTATTTAGACTAATGAAAATTATTTAGACTAATCAATTCAAGATCAAGAGCATTTTCAATTGAAGGTTTAGGCCTTGGAGTATCATCTCTCTCCAACTCTACAAATATATGGTTACTCCCAACTTCTTTGTGATTAGTGATCTTGCAAAAACAAAAATATTTCTTCTTCACCACCCACTAGCAAACTAGGATCCTGCAAAATAAGAATTTATTCAAGGGGTCATACATCCTGAAATTCTCAAAATTGTCATAAGTAATCTTATCATTAATATCATTAGCCTCAATGAAGCTACAAGAAACAAATAAAGATGGATTTTTTTTGGCTTAATTGCAGTTTTAGTCCCTCTATTTTAGCAGAATCGCAAAAATAGTTTTCCCATTTTATTTGTCCTCAATTTTGGTCCCCCAAATAGAATCTTGGTCCAAAACTTGATGAAATGTCATTTTTTTTAATGACGTGTAAAAAAAAAGATGATGTGGAATATTCCATGTGGATTAATTACATTTTATTATCATTTCAAATTTGTAAAACACATTTCCTATTTTATTACATAATTTAATTACAAAAAAAAAAAAAAATCCTATTCTAATCCCTTATCCCTAAATCATTTAAAAATTAGGGAATTGGTTGAGCTTGTGTTTTACTTTCAATGGCCTTCAACCTCTCATATGTCTTTCTCATATAACTTTCCATAACACATATGCAAAGATGTCCAACTTTTTCCATATACTTCACCAAGACATCTTGCATACTCTTCTTGGAATCACCATCTTTTTGTCTGACATAGTTGGCTTCGTCAATCTGCTTAGCCCATGGATTGCCCAAATTACTTTCATCATCAAGTCCAAAAAGTTCACCAACATCACAAGGAGGAGTGCCTACAGAAGTTTGTTGAGCTTGTGCAGACATCATAGTCTCAAGTTGCTTAGCGATTCTATCTACCTTTATCTCAAAAATGGTATTAGCCTTCACTTTGTACATCCCAACTTTCTTTTTAACATGTCTATCACTTGAGCTCCATTGAAAACTATTAGTAGCTATTTCTTCGACCAAAGCATATACTTCTTCAGGTTCTTTTTTTTTAGAATAAAGCCTCTACAAGCTGCATCAATACTACTCTACTTTGAATTTAAAGTCCATTGTGAAAAATCTAAACAAGTTGCCATATCTGATAGACATAATGCATAGAACATCTGATCATTTCTTGGAATCTCTTTCATGCCTCATATAAGGACTCTTTCTCAAATTGAACAAAGTTGGCGATGCCAGTTCGAAGTTTAGCAGACTTGGATGGAGGAAAGAACTTTTTCAAAAAGCTTTTGGTCAGTTGGTCCCAAGTGATGATAGACCTAGCAGGTTGGGATGACAACCAAATTAAAGCCTTATCAGTCAAGAACCATGGCCATAGCCTCAATCTTATGGCATATGTAGAAACACCATTATATTTTACGGTGTCTGTCATTCTTATGAACCTCTTTAGACAAACCTTGGGATCTTCAATTGGTAGTCCCCTAAAAAGAGTAGAGGTTTAGATCATCATGTCTAGCATAAGCTCAAAATTGTTTGCCTCCAAAGGTGGGTTAGCTATGTTGTTAGTAAAATATATCGTCGGAGTGAAATAATCCTCTAGCGTTTTTGGTACTCTTTTACCCATTGCTCTTATTTGTCCTCTTTACCTATGAGCATTTCGTTCAATTTCTGGATCAAAAAGAAAAATAGACTCTTGTGAGCAGGTAAGCGTGCACAAATAATAGAAACTAATAACAACTATGAACTAGAAGGAAAAAAAAAACAATTTTTATAAATAAATCAAATCGAAATAAAAACAAGAAAAATGATTTTTTTTATTTAAACAGAAATTAAAATAAAACAATATAAGTAAGAACAGAAAGTCAAATAGATTAATAATAATAAAATATAAATTTTTTTCAATAAGTAAATGAAAAAATGTCTAAATTAAAGAAAAATCTTTTTCATTTATTATTGTTAAAATAATCCAGGGCAACGGCGTCAAAAACTTGTTGCGCAAAATTCCGTATGTGTACGGGTTTGTCAAGTAGTAGTATATAAGATTATCGTATCCACATAGATTAATTTAACAATTACTAAACTAATCAAGATTTTATATTATTTAGACTAATGAAAATTATTGTTGGTTCAGGATAACGAAAACGTAACAATAGCATAAGAATTAAAATGAGAGTATATAACAACACAACTTTGAATTGATGGAAAGTAAACCTAGTGTCATTGTTTTACTTGTAATATCAATAACTCAAATCCTAATTTTATATGAATTCTTATTGGTTTTCTCAATTGTCAATCTCTCTTTAAAACTATTAACAAAGATTCATCTGTAATATCTTTTCTCTAAATTAATTCTTTGATTGATCATACAAAAAATATAATTAAGAAAAAACATAAAGAACCAAAAGATGATTGAAAGATTAGTATCTATGTTTCATCATACAAGAATCATAAGGCTCTGTACTAAGAAACTTGGAACCATTTTTTTTGTACAAAACCTTGTCTTGGAAAACTTGGAATAATTTTCTCAGTAAATAGCTTTTGTTCCAAAAAAAAATATTTTCCAAGTTTCTCGATACACATTATTGTACTGCGAAACTTAACAAAACTTTTCAAAAGAGAGGTTGTTTACTGAGAAACTTATTCTAAGTTTTATGGAAAATTAAGACTCACTTTTGTTACGGATAACTTTGATATAAAAATGATCAAAATGAGAGGCTTAAACTATATAAACAAGAACATATATGGAATTTCACCTCAAATGTGGGGTAGAGATACAAAAATAAGGTTATAGAGTAAAATTTTCGGAATTTTGAGATACAAAAATTAATAAAAGATACAAAGTTTGTGAACACAACAAATGGATTTAATGATTCATTTATGACTCGCTTGTTACGGTTTAAAGTAAATGATATTTAAAGTATTTAATTGTTTAGTCAATTATAACTTTTTTAAAAGATAATTTTAAAAATAAAATTTTAACTGAAAAATTGATTTAAATAGTTTATGTTGGAACATAGAGTATATTAGTGGGTGAATTTAAAATTTGTTGAAGTCCCACATTAGAAAACTATTAGTAGCTATTTCTTCGACCAAAGCATATACTTCTTCAGGTTCTTTTTTTTTTTAGAATAAAGCCTCTACAAGCTGCATCAATACTACTCTACTTTGAATTGAAAGCCCATTGTGTAAAATCTAAACAAGTTGGAAGCAATTCCCATCTTTATCTCTTTTCCTCTTCTACTTGATGCACTTCCGAGCCACTTCTCCCCTTTCTTTCTGTCCGTTCGGTTTTTGTGTGGTTCTAATACCACTGTCCTTTAAGAGCGATTTTTGTGTCGTAGTCCCTGCGATTTTTGAGTGGTCCTATTACCACTGTCCTTTTATAGTAGTTTTTTGTGTCGTAGTCCTTTCGATTTATGAGTGGTCAAAGTACTATATTACGAGAGGCTTTAACCGCCATATTGAGAGTGGCTTTAATCTCCATATTGAGGGTGTAGTAGAACCCTAATACAGTTTGTCTGTGTTGTTTTATCCTAAGACTTCGTGGTTGATAGTCGGCCTTGCACAATTTGGACAGTGTCACAAAACGTCTTAAAGAGAGCGACCTAGCTCGCAACCCAACCCAGTAATATCTTTGGTGGCTTAAATTTATTTTGAAATAGTTTTTCGAAACTCAAAAATAACTATTTTAAGACGTTTCTTTTTGTCGTGGTAAACGAAGAAATTATTGGATCTGGTTTCGTTGCATCTAATTTCAATAAATCATTTCGGTTTGCGAGGTGTCACTTCTAACGATGGCAACAAAAGATGTTATTCTTCTTAACTTTGAAAAAGGAAGATGTTATTCTTCTTAACTATGAAAAAGGTTGCCAACGATCTAAAAGATGACATTCCAGTTGTCACAAAAACAGCTAAACAAACAGAAAAGGATAAGAAAACTGCAGAATTAACCTAATGGGAGAATAAAGAAAGAAATATATTATTAATGGACTTGTTGATGATCTGTATGATTACTACAGCTCCAGCAATACTGCTAGACGGGTTTGGGATGCTCTAAAGAAGAAATATGATATCGAGGAAGCTGAAGCAAAAAAGTATGTTGTTATCCGCTACCTCAAATATCATATGACCGATGACAGATCAGTGGAGGCTCAATCCCATGAAATCCAGAAAATAGCTCATGAGATCATCTCTTAAGGTATGTCTTTAAATGAACAATTTCAAATTGCTGTTATTATTGACAAACTGCCACTGCCAACAAAAGAATTTTCTCTAGAGAGTCTTATAAGGCAGGGTTTACTCAGTCTCTCAAGCATAAAACAAAAGAATTTTCTCTAGAGAGTCTTATAAGGCAGGGTTTACTCAGTTTGTAGGGGCAGATTTGTACACTATTTTTAAATATGATATTTTATTGGCAAAAGGTACACCATTGATGTCATGGTTAAATTAAATGTTAAAATCAATAAAATGTCTCATTCTGCCAACATATTGTGTGATTTTAATATTTGGCATGCTAGACTATGTCATGTGAACAAACGTGTGATTTTAAACTTAAGTAACTTAGGTTTAATTCCAAAATTATCTTTAAATGATTTTGAAAAATGTCATTCTTGTAGTCAAGTTAAAATAACAAAAAATTCACATAAATCACTAGTTAGAGAATCTGAGCCTTTAGATTTAATACACTTCGATATATGTGAACTTGATGGGACTTTAACAAGAAATGGGAAACATTATTTTATCACTTATATTGACGATTGTTCTGACTATACTTTTTTATATCTAATGAAAAATAAAAGTGAAGTGCATGACATGATTAGGATCTTTGTAACTGACTTTTTTATTTATCAATTCAGTAGAAATATTAAGAGGTTTTGTAGTGATAGAGGAACCGAATATGATTATAGTTTATTTTATGAGTTTTCTAAATTACAAGGAATTATAATTGAACTCTTACAGAACTAGTTGTTGCTTTTATGCTTAATTCTGGTGGTGCATCTCATCGGTGGGGAGAAATTTTATTGACTGTTTGCTATATTTTGAATAGTGTTCCTAAATCTAAGAACAAAACATCTGCTTATGAGATTTTGAAGAAAACACAATCGAACATGTCTTATTTACGAACTTGGGGGTTGTTTGGCTAATGTCAGAATCCCCGATCCCAAGCGAGTTAAACTCGCCAGTAGAGCCTATGATAATGTATTCATTGGGTATGCAGTAAACATCAAAGCGTATAGGTTTTATGACCTAAATGCGAAAGTGATCATAGAGTCAAATGATGTTGACTTCTATGAAAATAAATTCTCTTTCAAATCAATAAATAGTGGGGGGTGGCGAACCAAGTCACATTCCTGTGATGAGGAGCACTGAAAGCAGTGAACAAGGCGAAAAAGAACCTCGAAGAATTAAGAGAGCCAAAGTTGCTAAAGATTAAGGACCTGATTATTCCACTTATACCTTAGAAGAGAATCCTGCTAATCATCAAGAAGCTTTGTCATTGTTGGATGCAGATTTTTGGCAAGAAGCTATACACGATGAGATGGATCTCTAGAGTCTAACAAGACCTAACAATTAGTAGACTTGCCTCCTGGTGATAGGTTGTAAATGGATTTTGAAAAACTAAAACCCGATGGAACTGTTGATAAATACAAGGTTCGCCTTGTAGCAAAAGGTTTTAGACAAAGAGAAAATATCGATTTCTTCGACACTTTTTCACCGGTCACTAGAATTACATCCATTAGGGCACTCATTTCACTAGCTGCTATTCATAAACTGGTGATACACCAAATAAATGTCAAAACAACTTTTTTAAATGTTAACTTGGAAAAAGAAATCTATATGGAACAACTTGAAGGTTTTGGGATTCATGGACAAGAAAACAAGGTTTGTAAGTTAGATAAATCTCTGTATGGTCTTAAACAAGCTCCTAAACAATGACACGAAAAGTTTGATAACATGATTATATCGAATAAGTTTCAATTGAATGAAGGTGACAAATGTATTTATTACAAATCTGAAAATGGCATTTGCAGTATCATATGTCTCTATGTAGATGACCTACTCATATTTGGTTCAAACATTCATGATGTAAATATTGTGAAATCATTGTTGTGTAACAACTTTGATATGAAAGACCTTATAGAAGCGAGAGTAATCCTTGGAATAATGATTACTAGGTGACTGTAAACATGTTTGACACCATATAATCCAAGTGTGAAACTTTTCAAGAACATTGGTAAAGGTGTTAGACAAACTGAATATGCGAGCATCATTGGCAGCCTTAAGTATGCCACTGACTGTCCTAGACCCGACATTGCCTACTTCATGGGACTATTGTGCGGGTTTACCAGTAGAACAAGTATGGAGCATTGGCACGCTATCGAAAGAGTCATTAAATATCTAAAAAACACCATGAGTCTCGGATTACATGATCAAAGATTTCTTGTCGTCCTTGAAGGATACAGTGATGCTAATTGGAACACCTTATCAGATAACTCTAAAGCAACCAGTGGCTATATTTTTGGTATAGCTGGTGGTGTTGTGTCTTGGAAATCAAAGAAACAGACAATACTGGCTCAATCTACTATGGAGTCTGAAATGATAGCACTAGCTACTGCTAGTGAAGAAGCGAGTTGGTTGAGATGCTTGCTAGTTGAGATCCCTTTATGGGAAAAACTTATGCCAACTGTGTTGATCGACTGTGATAGTACCACAACTATTGCAAAGATTGAGAATCTTTATTACAACGGTAAGAGACGACAAATACGTTAGCAGATCCTTTGACAAAATGACAACAATGCTAGAGAGTTACTTTCAAAATGAGTTGTTATAGTAGATCATGTACACATTGATGAAAATTTAGCAGATCCTTTGACGAAAGGATTAGCTAGACATAAAGTCCTAAATATGTCCAAAAGGATGAGACTATTGTCTATAGAATCACTCATGATGGTAACCCGACCTAAAAGACTAGAGATCCTAAGAATTAGGCTCAATGGGTAATAACAAGTCATTAAGTGATATGAGATGAACATGTTAATATAAATCGGAGAAGCATGATTCTTGAAGCGATGATAAGTTGAGGTAATAGAAACTCTTAATGAGATCTATACTCTCTGTGGAGTGGAGTACCTAGCTATAGGAGTACTCTTAATAGACTCACCTATGTGAATGTGGAAGTGGGGTCGCTTCCTATGGAATTTAAGTCAGAATTCCTAGAGTGTTCACTATACTAGGATAGACGTACATGGTCATTAATGCACGGGCTTTTGAGAATACACCATATGAAAAGGTTATGTGTGGGTTTGATGTTAGAGATAGAGTTCAAGACTATGAGTCATTCTTGTTGAATCTGAATCTTACTTACTATGCAAAGGTTCAAGTCGGAAGACACCTCTACTTATGCACAACCTTATAGAAGCGTCTGATGCTAATTATGGGGGATTGTTGGAACATAAAGTATGTTAGTGTGAAAATTTAAAATTTGTTGAAGTCTCACATTGGAAAGCTCTCATATATTGAGTAGTTTTCAACGCTATAAATACTAAAGTCCCACATTGGATATTTAACATATGTGGGTATGCTTCCATCACTATATAAAGAATGTCAAACTCTTATGAAACGCACACCAAATTGGATGCAATTTCCAACTTTATCTTTTCTCAATTGGTAGTGGGACTGTGTGGAGGCGGTACTTATCCCCCAGGTATCGGGCTCGAATTCCACGGAAGGCAAAAACTCGCTATTTCCACTGGGTGGATAGGGGGATGAGAAGATCGTGAGGTAGCACTGCCGGCAACAGTAATGGTCGGGGTGTTACAAAACGCACACCAAATTGGATGCAATTTCCAACTTTCTCTCTTCTTCCTCTTCTGCTCGATGCACTTCCGAGTCACTTCTCTCTTCTCTTTCTGTCCCTTCAATGTTTGAGTGGTTCTAATACCATTGTCCTTTTAGAGCGGTTTTTATGCCAAAGTCTCTTCAATTTTTGAGTAGTTCTAATACCACTGTCCTTTTAGAGCGGTTTTTGTGTTCTAGTCCCTTCCTTTTTTGAATTGTCCTAATACCACTATCCTTTAAGAGTGGTTTTTCATGTCGTAGTCCTTTCGATTTATTAGTAGTCAAGGTACTATATTACGAGTGACTTTAACCGCCATATTGAGAGTGACTTTAACTACCATATTGAGTGTGGCTTTAATCGCCATATTGAGGATGTAATTCTAGAACGATTTTCTACGGTGCAGTAGAACTAAGATATAGTTTGTCTCAATTATTTTATCGTGGGACTTCGTGGTTGATAGTCTGTCTTACACAAGTTAGGAAGTGCCACCAAACGTCTTAAAGAGAGCAACCTAGTTTGCGACTCAACCAGTAATATCTTCGGTGGCTTAAATTTATATTGAAACAGTTTTTCGAAACTCAAAAACAACAGTTTGTCATTAAAAATCATTTTAAGTATTTTATTTTTTTGCTACAACTTTTTTTAGATAATGATATTTTAAAAAATGCTTAAAATAAGAAGCTTCTCATAAAAATCATTTTTGAGTGATATCATTTCAAAAAAAAAAATGATTTTTATTAAATTAAAATCTCTAACAATGAATATATAAATTATTGAATGTCAATATAATATTTTTAAACAATAACAAACAAATTTAAAATAACTTACACTATTTTGAGTAAGTTCTAATTAAAAATTATTTTTTAAAATTGAAAATATAAAATTGGAATCATTATTTTAAACTATAACAAACGGTCCCAAATCTCTCATTTTTACGTCGGACCACATATCCCACTTGCTCATTTTCTTCAAAATTATCTTTCTTATCCCTCAAATAGTACTCCCCCTCCCCCAACAAAATATATAAAATCCATATTTTATCCCCACAAACAGAATAAAATTAAATCAAAAAAAGTCAAAATTTAAATTTTCTGAATCAAGTTTTGAGAAAAAATAGTTGATTTCTTTAATTATTTTATTGCAAATGAAATTGATAATTTTTATAATATAAAAATTAATGATTTTTTATATATATTAATATAATATTAATTGTGTATTTGAAAATCGAATACAACTTTTTCTTCCTGAAATGTAGGACGTTGTCATTTTGATCATTGACTCAACTATAACTTCAAATTAGTCATCAAAAGTTCCTAAAAGATATAACTTTCTGTCAAAATAATATGCGACTGATATAAATTTAAATATTTTTGTTATATCAGAAATTAAAATGATAATATTATACATTTTTAAAAATTAAAATAATAGCTTATTTATTTTTCATTGACATATATATATACCTTAATTTTTCCAAAATATTGTATCTCGTCCCGGTACCTAATACACTGTAACAGTAGATATGCATTATGCCCCCTACACTGAGATAGGTGCCCAATGCATCACTCTATTAGCAATCTACCACTGTCTTTTGAGGAGAGAGTTTCTAAGGGTGAAATTTATATTTTGATATAAGTTTGAAATTTCAAAAAAAACTGACAGAACAACGTAAAATTATATCTTGTATTATGTTGTTTTTTTATTTTTTATTTTTAAATATAAAAACAAAATTAAAATATATATTTAATCCCTTAAAATTTAACTAGCAAACACACGTATGATTACAAGGTCTCACGTTTAAACTTAAGATGTAATGGTTTGAACTTAAAATATAATAACAATATTGTTAATTGTTATTTGAATTAAATCAGATTTATCTGTATAAATACTTTAACGCATAAAAAAACGTATTAAAATTTATTAATTATTTATTTTTATCAAAAAACTAGTTAATTGTTATACCTTGATGCTATAAATAATTCTAATTTATTATGTATACAGATGAAATCTTAATAACACTATTAAAAAATACTTGAATAGAGTCGCCACCAAAGTTTATTTTAAAATAGGAAAAATATTGGAAAACCTTTTAAAAATAAAAAATAAAAAAAATGGTTTTTGAAACCAAATTTTGAGTTCGGGAGTCGATTATGCATAGGGAAAGTAATAGCACCCTACGACATCCGTTATAAAACATAATATTAACTTAAATATACTTATTTCTCCTTATTATTAAATATGGATATCAATTATTTTTTTTAAATAACTGTATGCTTAAAAAAGAGATTTTTTATTAATGTTCTTGACAAGAGTGTGATCTTGCTCCTACGTATCTCCCGGTGCGATGGAGAAATCAAAGCTACATAGTTCTTGGGTAGAAAATGCGGATGTGTTGATTGCTTTTAAATAAATTGTGTTTTGTTATTAAAAAAGAGTTAATTTTGACGAAAATAAAAAGGAGTTTGCTTGATTTGAATAATTATTTTAAAAATGTGAGTTTTAAGATGATCAAGTTGTATAACTCGTGTCTCAAAACTCAATGAGTAAAAAAGATGTCACATCTAATTTAATCCTCTTAAGAATATGTTAAATTATTTTTGATTTTAAAATAGAGTTTTAAAACTACCAAGTAGTACGACTTGTGTCTTAACAACTCAAAGATAAAAAAAAATGTCACATCTAATTAATCAAATTTAAAAAAATTTATTTTAAATTAATTTCTTTGTAAAAATGAGTTTTAGAACTATCAAATTGTACAACTTGTGTTCTGGCAACTCACAGATTAAAAGATGATACATCTAATTAGCCTTTAATAAAAGATTTCTCTGTGTTTTTAGCAGATTTAATATTTATTATAAAATTAATTAAATTTAATATATAAAGAATAAGACTTATTTTAAAAAAAAGAATAAAAAAAAAAAATAATGCTATAGATATAAA